>OX453287.1:2554304-3079304 GCA_949710005.1 Ricordea florida | reverse complement strand
AAACTTGTCTCTACACAATATTATTGAAACCTTTCAATCAGAGAATACATACATATATATATATATATATATAGCAAAGAGAAATACTACTCAGAATTCAGTAATCACATTTGCTTTATTTTAAAATGATCACATTGATCACTGATAATATTGCAGAACCAGTACTTTATAGTGACACAGGGTATACATTCTGTTGAAAATGTTTAACATAACTGCTAGATCAAGAAAATTTACAATATTTTCACTGTTGCAATGATATCAGATCACATCGTTATAAATGATTGCTATAACAACTGCAACTCTCTGTGTTGGAAATTACTTCAAACTGGAAACGCTATCGTTTTATTATGAAAAATACCTATTTACATTCTCTTGTAATCTGTTGGTCGTCTTCCGATTCCGGTTTTAGACTAATAGAATTATTTTCCAGAGACATCTCCAATCGTTGAAGTCGTTCTTACTCGGTGTCCCTTCTAAGTCGTTTTGCTAAATGTAGTACACCAATGTAATCGTTATGTAATCGTTCACTCATGTCCTGTATTTCTATCAATAACACATTCAAATTCAAAACTAACTTGATTGAATTCCTGGTCCTTTTCCCTGCTGTTTCGTTTGCCTTTTTCTGGAGCGAGCAGTTGTTGTCTTGGCTGCGATTTCTGTTGTTATTCTCCCTGCTGTCGTTTCTCTATCCCTGCTTTGAGTCGTGCTTTCCTCGTGTTGATTTTCACGGTATTCGAACTTACTCGGCGACGATCTCGTGCTAATATTTCTTGAATATCTTGGAGATCACCTTGCTGGGATGTACTTCCAGGACGAGTGAAATCGGTTTCCACAAAATTTACATTACTTTCAAAAAGGCATCAGCGAATAATGGCGGAAATTCAGCGTTCTCAAGTGCGTTACTATTGCCAGGTAACCTGGCCTGCGAACGGACACCTTTAAAATATAGATATATATAAACATATATATAAATATATATATATACATATATAAAAACTCTCGGCTCGATTTACTCGGGCTTGCGAGCCACGTGGTCTGACCGGAACCGACACGATTAGTAACCTCGCTTCGCGAGGAATTATCATTATTATTATCATTACTATTATTATTACTGGTATTGATATTATTATTATTGTTATATTTTTTACGTTAACATAATATATTTTTATGGGGTGGGATGCATGACGTCCTAATCTTAGTAAAGGTATTGTTGCTCTACTACTACAAGCAATACAAAAATCTTCTTAATAGGCTTTCCATCAGAGGTGGTAGTAATCAAAACAGCACCAAACAATACCATTTCTTCTTTAAGGCTTAGAATCTAGTGCAGTCATTTGTCTATAAATTTTGTGTGGAAAATCATTGAAAGCATAGGGCATTTAGGAAACTTGAAACACTTAATTGTTACTACATACAGCACACTTGCAATGAATATATGAGAAAGATCATAAACATTTTGGCATTACAAAATTTATTTTCTTCTTTATAAAGTTTTTCCAGTGTAAAAGGTTAACTGTATGTTGTGGTGGTTATGAAATATTGATATTTGACATGATGATCATAAAAATAAAGTAAACAGCAGAAAGTAACAAAGTTAATATGTTATGTCTAACTTTTCAAATTAAGACTTGAATGAACATTTCATTTGTGAAAAAAGGGCAGGGGTTCTAGATAGCAATATTATCAGGGGAGGGGGGGGTCATTGCACTCTAAGGTAAAACTGACCCATTGTGAAAAGGCTATGAAACTTGTTGTCTCTACGCAATATTATTGAAGCCTTTCAATCAGAGAATACATACATATATATATAGCAAAGAGAAATACTACTCAGAATTCAGTAATCACATTTGCTTTATTTTGAAATGATCGCATTGATCACTGATAATATTGCAGAACCAGTACTTTATAGTGACACAGGGTATATATTCTGTTGAAAATGTTTAACAGAACTGCTAGATCAAGAAAATTTACAATATTTTCACTGTTGCAATGATATCAGATGACATCGTTATAAATGATTGCTATAACAACTGCAACTCTCTGTGTTGGGAATTTCTTCAAACTGGAAACGCTATCGTTTTATTATGAAAAATACCTATTTACATTCTCTTGTAATCTGTTGGTCGTCTTCTGATTCCGTTTTTAGACTAATAGAGTTATTTTCCAGAGATATCTCCAATCGTTGAAGTCGTTCTTACTCGGTGTCCCTTCTAAGTCGTTTTGCTAAATGTACTACGCCAATATATTTCGTTATGTAATCGTTCACTCATGTCCTGTATTTCCATCAATAATACATTCAAATTCAAAACTAACTTGATTGAATTCCTAGTCCTTTTCCCTGCTGTTTCGTTTGCCTTTTTCTGGAGCGAGCAGTTGTTGTCTTGGCTGTTGTTATTCTCCCTGCTGTCGTTTCTCTATCCCGGCTTTGAGTCGTGCTTTCCCCGTGTTGATTTTCACGGTATTCGAACTTACTCGGCGACGATCTCGAGCTAATCTTTCTTGAATATCTCGGAGATCATCTTGCTGGGATGTTCTTCCAGGACGAGTGAAATCGATTTCCACAAAATTTCCGTTACTTTCAAAAAGGCATCACCGAATAATGGCGGAAATTCAGCAGTTCTCAAGTGCGTTACTATTGCCAGGTAACCTGGCCTGCGAACGGACACCTTTAAAATATAGATATATATATATATATATACATATATAAAAACTCTCGGCTCGATTTACTCGGGCTTGCGAGCCACGTGGTCTGAACCGGAACCGACACGATTAGTAACCTCGCTTCGCGAGGAACTAGAAATACGACTCCCGCAAAAACCTCGCGAAGCTAGTTTTTGAAGAAGTCACAATGCTTTTATATTTTATTTTATTGGTGCAAATTACATGATCAGTATACCGGTCAACACAGTGTTTAAAAATTGACCTTCATTTAGCTCTTTCACTGCCACTGAGATTGCACCAGAGGGAATAGAAGTAAAATTATTTATTATCTTGACAGGGAATACAGAGTCAATGAGGTATCACAATAATATTCACTTACCACAAATTGAAAATGATTGTAAATCTTTTGCAGGGGAAATCTTGAAGAGTTGATATGAATGCTTGTGTTTACCACGGTGTAAAAACCTGTGTTTTTTTTAGTTTTATTTTCTTAGTCTGAGTCTACTGCTTTGTCTTCTTTGTTGTACATCCCTTTTAAACACAATATGTTCTTACACCGAGGATGAGTTGAATGCTCCAATTATTTTTTGTTTATGTTTTTTGGTTATAATTGCATGAGATTCATTGTAAGAAGAATCTTCTGATTAGATATATTATTGTCTACTGCAGTCATTATTTCATTCCTAGGTAACCACAATTGAGAGCATTATGAATAGTGCATGTTTCAATTTATGTACTCTCTTCAGTAGCAGTAGTACCCCCAGTGATGCCATATCAACAGAAGTGTGAGATACAATGTCATTACATAAAATAAAAATTGGGGGTAAAACAATTGGATTCTACAAAAAGTTTAAATAAAGGTTTAGTAATAGTGTGTGCCGACTGTATAGTATGTGGTCGTGCTATTTTTAGCTCATCTCATAAAATCAATACATGTAAGAAAGAGTTACTGAAATCTCAATATGTTGATAATTATTGCTGCACTACATAGTCCTGTAAAAAAAATAATGTGAAATCAACATCAATCAGTCAAAACTGTATACCACATGAAAGTTTAATTGTGCTGTTACAGAAACAGGCAAAATATCCATAACCAAACAGAGAATAGTACATTATTTTGAATATATGAAAATTTCTATTATAAAAACTACAGAAGAAAGATTTAATATACGCATGGTATTTCATCGAAAAAGTCATGGCAGGCAAAGGTATTGAACTTGTAACCAATGACATATGGTAACGAGAAGCACTATCATTATATTATTATCATTATTATTATCATTACTGTTATTATTACTGGTATTGATATTATTATTGTTATATTTTTTACGTTAAACATAATATATTTTTATGGGGTGGGATGCATGTCCTAATCTTGGTAAAGATATTGTTACTCTACTACTACAAGCAATACAAAAATCTTCTTAATAGACTTTCCATCAGAGGTGGTAGTAATCAAAACAGCACCAAACAATACCATTTCTTCTTTAAGGCTTAGAATCTAGTGCAGTCATTTGTCTATACAGTTTGTGTGGAAAATCATTGAAAGCATAGGGCATTTAGGAAACTTGAAACACTTGTTACTACATACAGCACACTTGCAATGAATATATGAGAAAGATCATAAACATTTTGGCATTACAAAATTTATTTTCTTCTTTATAAAGTTTTTCCAATGTAAAAGGTTAATTGCATGTTGTGGTTGTTATGAAATATTGATATTTGACATCATAAAAATAAAGTAAACAGCAGAAAGTAACAAAGTTAATATGTTATGTCTAACTTTTCAAATTAAGGCTTGAATTAACATTTCATTTGTGAAAAAAGGGCAGGGGTTCTAGATAGCAATATTATCAGGGGAGAGGGGTTCATTGCACTCTAAGGTAAAACTGACCCATTGTGAAAAGGCTATGAAACTTGTTGTCTCTATGCAATATTATTGAAACCTTTCAATCAGAGAATACATACATATATATATAGCAAAGAGAAATACTACTCAGAATTCAGTAATCACATTTGCTTTATTTTGAAATGATCGCATTGATCACTGATAATATTGCAGAACCAGTACTTTATAGTGACACAGGGTATATATTCTGTTGAAAATGTTTAACAGAACTGCCAGATCAAGAAAATTTACAATATTTTCACTGTTGCAATGATATCAGATCACATCGTTATAAATGATTGCTATAACAACTGCAACTCTCTGTGTTGGGAATTACTTCAAACTGGAAACGCTATCGTTTTATTATGAAAAATACCTATTTACATTCTCTTGTAATCTGTTGGTCATCTTCCGATTCCGTTTTTAACTCGTGGATACGCGAAGCGTATTTGCGAGTTTTTGTGGGGACTCCGATATGCAAATTGTCACTCACTCACTCACTCACTCACTCACTCACTCACTCACTCACTCACTCCAGTGTAGACACACTTCGTAATTAGTCGGATAGAACTCGGGGGCACCGATATGAAGACGACAATTGTCGTGACCGAAGTCACGGAAGTCTGTTGATGAAAGTTCACGCTGAAAGTGTATCGTACCGTTGCCAGAGTTTGTAATGATTTTGTAGCTTAAGAGGACGATTAGCGAGGCCCTGTTAGGGGTAAATTTCGACAAGCGACGTGGCCTTGAAACGGCGACATAAAGGACCTGAAATGGCGACGAACGACGAGCCGCTCACGGGAAATTACGACAGCGACCTTCGACCTTTCGAAATTGCGACGTGAAAAGGTTTGAAACTCAGACGCGCGACATAAACAACCTCACTAACAGGGCCTCATTAGCAGTCTTACTAAAATCAAAAGGAGTTTAAATGTTTCCAGTTAGGACAATGACCAACTTGGATACTGAATTTCATGAGCCTTTTACTCGGCCAGGCGCTAAACGTGAACAGATGATAACTATTCGCTTTTCCGACATCGACCGCCATCGACCGCCCCCAAGATTACAAGCAGTATATGAATTTCAGTTGGCTCGAAAGTGATCTGAAGATGAGAAAATCTCTTGCTAATATAGTAAGCTTTGATGAGAACTCATAGAGCGAAATTAGCACTTGAATGAGAATTTATTTGAGCGAAATGAGTACTCGTTATTGAACGAAACCACTACTGAAAACAGAATAAATTGACGAATCCATGATGTGAAACCGAAGAACTTCTGCGGCCAACCTGGATAACAAACATCGCATGGAGGACTTTTCTACTGATTTAAGTGTTAGTACTAACAGGAATGGAGTTGGAAAAGTATTGGGACGGTCAAGAAGTATGTCAACGCTTACCATTAAATATAGAGGCGCATGCCGTGACGGAGAACCAGGGTTCGAAAAGAGTAAGTCATGTAGAAAATGTATTAAGCGTTATATTATATACAATACACCACAAGCCGTTACAATGAAACGTTTTCTGTCTATTGATTTCCGAATTTACCTTGAAGTGAACTAGATTGTGTTGAAGTAGACATGTTGGAAAAATAGGCTTACCTGTTTTGCTTACTGTTGTGTGACTCATCATATTTACATTGTGAAAACAAGAAGTTATAAGGATAAAAACAAAGATGTATTGCTGTATTAATGATGGCAAGTCTGATTTTTTTTAAGTGCAACCCTGAATATATATACCACTGATAACCTAAAATGAGATGGTACGGTAAATAAACTAATTCAACTTGATAAAGGATTGAGAGTCTTAAGGATTTTAAGATCATCACATCAGCTGGGCTATCCTACATGGTTTTGTTCATTATCAGCTGCAGAATCAAGGTGGATATTTCTGTTGCATACATTGAATAGACTTGTAGACAACAAAAACTATAATGATGATAAAATTGACAATGTCATGGCAACAAAATTCAGACCTTATTCAGAAGGACCCTGTTACTTTGAACACACAGACAGTGAGCAGCAGGATACCAGAACTACATTTGGTTTCGGTGCCATTTAATCCTGTACCCTTATGTTAAGTTATCAAATTTTTTAACAACTGTATGCTTGCCACCTGCCTTATAACTGATGCCTAGCGTAGTCAAATGATTGGCGTCATGTACTCACTGTATGTTTATTTCAAAAAGCTACTCAGCTCCCTGGTCACTTTTATGTTGTGATTATAGATTATTAAAATTATCTTCAAGTTCATTCAATCACAACTCTGAAAAAACACCTCATTAATTTTTAAATTATTTCTTTTTTCTCTGTTTTGTAAACATATCCACGAGTTCACCATAGTCCTACTTTGATTAGACTAATAGGATTATTTTCCAGAGATATCTCCAATCGTTGAAGTCGTTCTTACTCGGTGTCCCTTCTAAGTCGTTTTGCTAAATGTACTACGCCAATATATTTCGTTATGTAATCGTTCACTCATGTCCTGTATTTCTATCAATAACACATTCAAATTCAAAACTAACTTGATTGAATTCCTAGTCCTTTTCCCTGCTGTTTCGTTTGCCTTTTTCTGGAGCGATTAGTTGTTGTCTTGGCTGTTGTTATTCTCCCTGCTGTCGTTTCTCTATCCCGGCTTTGAGTCGTGCTTTCCCCGTGTTGATTTTCACGGTATTCGAACTTACTCGGCGACGATCTTGTGCTCATATTTCTTGAATATCTCGGAGATCACCTTGCTGGGATGTACTTCCAGGACGAGTGAAATCGATTTCCACAAAATTTACATTACTTTCAAAAAGGCATCACCGAATAATGGCGAAAATTCAGCAGTTCTCAATTGCGTTACTATTGCCAGGTAACCTGGCCTGCGAACGGACACCTTTAAAATATAGATATATATATATAAACATATATATAAATATATATATATATATACATATATAAAAACTCTCGGCTCGATTTACTCGGGCTTGCGAGCCACGTGGTCTGACCGGAACCGACACGATTAGTAACCTCGCTACGCTCGGCCTTCGGCCTCGCTTCGCGAGGAATAAAAACTCTCGGCTCGATTTACTCGGGCCATCGAGCCACGTGGTCTGACCGGAACCGACACGATTAGTAACCTCGCTTCGCGAGGAATGACATTAAAGGTTACTATCTCGGTATACAGACTGAATTGAGCATGTCGGTAAAGGTAACCATAGTAACTGTAGCCTGCGCAGCAACAAGTCGCAAAATTCTGATTAACACACCCACTCATATGATAAATACACTTGGATGGGACACTCTTTAGAAGAGAAGAACAATTTCCCGCGTTGTGCTATTTTATAAAATAGTAAACATTCTCGTTTCTGTTGATTCTGCAAGAGCAAATTTGACAGAACCAACTACGAGGAGCAGGCAAACTAAACATCATACTTTTAATCAGATAACCTGCCGAGCTGAAGATCACAAACTCTCCTTTTTTCCCTGAACAATCAAACAGGGGAACTCCCTCCCAGAAAGCCTATTCTTATCAGTCTCTATAGATGTAATTAAATTTAAGCGCAATGTTTCTGAAATGCTGTAAAACATCTATCTCTGACCCCCGGCCAATAATCCTTATTTCAGGGGTGGCTGTAAAGGAAAATGAAATCATAATCGTAATCAGAAAATAACAGCAGAAACCACTTTTCTAACTTCAAATGTCGGTATAACCGCTACATTTAGCTATCACTGCAGAGCTCCCATCTCACACCCTCCTCATTTCAGTGTTGTGTGGTTGTGCTAACAGCCTGGTTTTGGGTCACAAGCAACATTGTCTGATAAGTTAGGAATTGGGAGGAAGAACGTGACATGGTGATTTACATATTTAGCCTCTGGATAAGTGCAGTGCCTCAACAGAATTTTTATCTGGATAAAGCGTTAATATTGATTCATTGATGTCTGCCTTTTCTGCATCTTAGGTGGCTGGGTTTTTTGGAATGGCCATTATTACAGTCACCGATATAAAATTAAAGAATCAACTTGGTTCGGAGCCGAAGGTAACTGTGTATCACATGGCACCGGCGTTCATTTGGCTTCCATCCTTGACGAATTGGAAAACGACTTTGTGAGTTCGCGTGATTCTGGTGACCAATGGATGGGACTTACCGATAACAATAACATAGAAAAGTCCTTCAACTGGATGGACGGCTCAGCGTTTGGAGAATTTGTCAAATGGGATACTGGCGAACCCAGCCAAACAACGGAACATGGGGACTGTGGAGTGATCAAGGCCAAGGGAAAATGGGCTGACGAACCGTGCGAAGTACCAGATACAACCAATGAGGCGACAGCAAGGGAAGGTACTGAGGTGGCAGCCCCAGAAAGGCCTTACACTTGCAAGACGTCTGGTAAGAGAAAGTGCTGTTGATAAAGTTATGTGTGTTTACTATGTTGCAAGAAATGGAACAAAGATGTGATAGCTCAGTAACCAGTGATGATCACATGATATTTGATGGTTTAGTTTACATGCATAAAAATTAGTCAAGTTAGTCTGAAGTGCAATTCCATTCCTTAGCGTTCTCAAAAAAATAAGGATGTAGAACATTTATACTCGGATTTTTAAAGGGGGAATGACCTGGTTAAATTTGCGCTTTGATTTTTGCGTTCAGGCATAAATCACAGCCGAGGCCCTAATGCGCATGTATTAAGTCGGAGGTTCCCTGGAAAGAAGGTACTGAAGAGGGACGATGTTCACAAACAAAACTCAACATTTGCTTCATTATTTTTGTTACACTAAGAAAAAAGCTAGAACAGGAAAGTCCAAGGAACTTCATACAATAATGTTATCAAGGGTCTGTATCACATGTTTCAGATACTTGATTACGTGCTTTTACCTTTAAAGTAAAACATAGCTTTTGGTTTTTTGTAAGGAAAACACGTCGACTTCAAAGCCCCACCAGTGTTGGAGAAAAAGGTAGGAGACGTAATACCAGAGTGTACCAGAGACTTTGCGCCTGGTTTACGGTATTAATGAAATTAGTTAATTAATTACGGTATTAATGAAAAAGGTTATATGTAGAGTAATGATTTCTATTAAATATGAAATGAAACGAGCAGTTTTAAATGCAGCATCAATGTCAACAAATTATAGTCTGTGAAATAAATTATATATTTGCATCGCGGTTCGAGACGCATTCAGGATTCAACCTTGGCGCACGCAATTATTATTTTTAAAGTCTTGCACATCGTCATTAAAATTTAGCCCAGGGAAGCCTACTCGCATAAGCGTTCAGCTTCTTTACGCTTCCTTGTCACTGCTTCAATATTTGTAACTATCTGCATCGTACATGTATGGGTGACTAAATAAATAAATAAGCTTATTCCTATTGATAAAAAAGGACCTCGATCTTTATGAGATAAATGTAGGCCCATTTTAATTCTTTCGGCAACTTTCTCGAGAAGTGTGTTCTCAACCAATTATTCAGTTGAGTAAAACGAGCTTGGAACTCAACACATGCAGCCTAAGGGAATCCGCCGTCTACAATTGGAGCAGGTCAAGAGCACCATGATCCCAAGCCGTTTTCTTTCATATTTACTCCACATTAACAAGTAAATACGCTATGCTAAGGATGCGTTACAGATATGACGTATCTTAATATGATGCACTAGTCACGTAACAGCATGGTAGAATACCGCTCCAGTTGATCGTTGATATTACATTGGAGATGTATTTGTAATTCAACGTATTGGCTTTCCCGTTTTTTTTTCTTTTAGGTTCTACCTGAAAACGAAGCCGGTATCTTCTCAGTTGATGTCTCCTCAAGTGACCAAAATACCAAAATAACCTTCGTTACCGGCCTTCATTACACTGCGCCAAATATGAAGTTTAGCACTGTGGCGGATAAAGTGAGGCACGGAGCAAGATTCGAATTTGGAACATACGTACAAATGAGTACAGAACAGTTAGGCGACTTGTATGAAGAACCACCGATCGCGAACCTCTCGCCCCCTCCACCTAAAAGTGATCAAAGTGGAACAGCCGATCTCGACGGAGTAGTTGACACGATCACAATAGACCATTACGGTGATATGGACGCTGTTAGCAATTCTTTCTCGATCGAGTTCTGGGTGCGGCCTCGTAGAATGCCTCCCTTTGGAGGGTGGATGGCATTGTTTTCAAAGTCCTCCAGTTCATCGGGCTACTTTGGTATGAACCTTAAGTCTGACGGTCAATTACGATTCACAGTTGCTCCAACGGGTGAGACAAGTCCTCTGAGATTTAATACAAGAATAGCTGAAGAAAACTGCAAAATCAAAACCATGGAGTTTCAACATATCGCAGTTACAGGAAGGACTGGTAGAACATTAACAATTTATGTGGATGGAGAGGCTTGTTTTTCCATGAGCTCAGCAGGCGAGTGGGATGGTGTCACTAATTTACCCGCTTCAAGCGAAGGAGCTTTGATTTTCGGCTCAAACACGAATCCAGAAGATTCTACTGCGCCAGTGAAGTTCAACGGACAACTTGCATATATTCGCGTCTTTGGCGTAGAGAGGGAAACGTTGGAAATAGGATTCAGTATAAACAATCCATCCTCGGAAAGCGGCTCTCCTGTAGGTTCGTGGCATCTCAGACAATCTCAAGAGATCAAGTTGATCCATTATGTCATAGCAGATTCAAATCAAGTTTCCAGCCTGAAAGTATTGGAAGATTTCACGCCGTCTGCCTCCAGCTTTCCAATCGTGGCATATGAACGAAATCAAAAAATCTACTTGTTTCGCTTAACAGCAGAGAATGATGTCGTCGTAAATATGTATCAGTTGAATGAAGATCGAAGTAGCTTACAAGTTGGCACTGTGAGACATACAAATGTAAACACAGGCACAATAAGAGCTCAAAAAGGCTGTTTCACGGTTGCACGCGATGCCGATCGCGATCGCTGGATAGTTATTACTTGTCAAGAGAGCAGAGAAAATCCGATTGAAGTTACTTTCACTTGGAAGGTTTTTAAGACTGACACTGATGATAGCTTGTTACCAGTAAAGGGAGATAGGGCAGAAGGATCACTCAGCGTAGCTGGTATTGATGGTCTTGATACACGTCCCTCTGCTACGGTTGTCGATTTTCACCTTCTTATTACAGCTGGTACTAATTACAAGGCCAGGACTCTTTTTCTTGACTTGAACCTTGACAGTAAGGCACGTCCAAAGGTGAGACCAAGCCGGGTAGTCCCGTACTCAATTGGTCCAAATATAATCCACGCCGGGATCAGTTACTACGCTTATCTCTATAAGCCTCCAGGGTTTGGTGGAAGCACGGCCAGAAAGCAAGTATTTTTACGACGGTTACGACCACGGGATGGTGACCCCTCCCCAAGGTACAGAGTTAGAGAGCAAAAGGTTGACCCTAAGACCTTGACAGCGCAAAGCACTATTGAATCTGACATGCCCGATAACGATTGGTTCTGGTTCTTGTTCAGAATAAGTACCATGGCGGGTGGTAACGTTATTCAGAGTGGTCAAAGAGTCTTGATTGAGACACCGGACAACAACCCTACCAACAGATTGAAATGGAATGTTCTAACTTGCAATGGCAGAAATCTGAAAGCTGATCGAAAGAGACATCTCTGGAAGTTTTGGATATTCAAGACGGAGACATGTGATCCTGAAAACATTAAAGTTCTTCGCGGGGAGATCGGACCGAATGACTGCATACTGCTTTGGCCCAAAACTCTTCAATTTGGACCCAACTGCTTTTGCACCAGCGTAATCGCGTTCCCAACAGAAAAACAAATTCAAGGTGCAAAGGAGACCTTTGGTTCATGGTTTGGTCCTTGGCGCCTTATGTTGCCCATGGAGAGTACCCCAATCCGTCCAATACCGCAACCAACTAGTTCAGGAAGAATAGGCTCGCCACCAAGAACTGTTTATGAAGGAAACAAATATGCCTTCCTTCACTATAGTAGTGAAGGAATACGCATTTTTCCTAAAAAGAGGGTAATAGCAGCCCTCCTTCGATTTGCCAGGACCACCATGGCTCCAGTTGTGGTGTCTAAAGCCGGAGCCACGCCATCCATTAAGATCATATTTCGTGGTAATGGTGGACCTCTTCCTCTTGTTGGAGCTTTCCGGAAAGGCAGTGTAAATATTGAAGCAGCGTTCAAGAACGTGTATCGAGAAGGAAGCTTTGCTCAAAAACGAATGACTTCAGGATTGTTCTACAGTGTCTCGTATACACTGCCGGATGCCGTTGGGTCGTTTGGTCAGTTCACAGACCTTGCAAGGATTGCTGGACTGCACAGCTATGAATATCCTGATCCACCTCCAGACTTTGTCTGGCTACTTCCACCGCCTCTCAAAGTAAACGGTATTTGTCAGGCAGTTTCGACAATCTTTGATTTTGACACTGATGCTCTAACAGATACGACATCAAATTCGCTTGCTAAGTTGACTGAGATTGCCGAAAAAGCAGTTGGTCCCGGGAGTTTTAACGAGGGCCTGTTTAAACCGCTCCTTACAGTCCACATTGATGTGAAACTACTCCATACTATTGGTGAGCGGGTCAATCAAGCCATTTCAGATAAGATCAAGTCTTCTCTACCGCAACCACCCGGAAGTGATAGTACTACTGAGAGAGATCCTGACTCAAGATGGCAGACGGTTGGAGATGCAGAAGCTTGTTATTACATGTCAGGCATGTCTGACTGGAAGGACAAGGTTATAACACAAAAAATCGAGGACAAATTGCACCAGTTGTTTAATTCAGAGTGGATGAAAGGAGAAATGGTCACGTTGACTTCACAAATAGCACCAGAGGTTATGCGAGATGCTTCCCTGAAATACTCCAGTTATGGTGGAATTGCTGTATTAATTGCCAACAGGCTCAGGGGAGCAGACTTCTTAGAGGAATTACTTATTCAGGATCTACCAACTTTACAGCTTGTACTCCATTCATACTTGCCTGTGTTGGACGCCATTCGACCAGACCTTGGATTAAATGCAAGAAAAGATATCATAAGTGCACTGGTAGCGAGATCTGTGCTTTATCAGGTATGAATTAGATAACAAAAACCAAGGGTGTATTCCTTTCGCATGATCCGGTTCTGAATATTTTATCCAAGATCACTCAGATCATGGGGACGAATCCCTGTCGAGAAATACATCTTTCGTATGAGAAACATGCATGATAGCTGGAAACACGCCGAGGGGGGAGCATAACACCTTTAATGAACAAGATTATTTATTAGCAGATTAGAAGAGAAATCTATCGAGGTTTTCATAAGGGGAACATAGGCCACACCCATTGAGACATCCATATCAACATGAGGGCGGTCTAAATCTTATGTTATGATGATTATTACATCAAACATCACTTGATAATTTTCAGTCAAACTTGATTTGACTGAAGAACACAAATACCTTGCGGGTTGTGCTGCATCTTCTTTGCTTTTTTGTTTGTACTTTCATAGCCCTGGAAACTGCTGAGAGCTTCTGAAAATCAGGATCTTGCACTCAAATTGGCTTTCGAAACTCTGATGGGAAAACTTGTGCCAGATGAACTACGTCACGAAATGAGGGACACAATACTGCAGGTGTTTCGAGTGTTGTTCAGTCCAATGACCAGTACCCAGCTTGGAATACTTGAACGCGTGTTACAAATAAAGAAGCAGAGTACACTCCAAGTTGACTCCCAGCGCGCACAGGAATTTCAAGAAAATTTCTTAGATTTGTTCAAGGACAGACGTGCTGTAGAAATAGCAAACCTTCAGGACCTCCTCACCCCCAGTGGGGAGGTAGATGAGAGAAATCAACCTGGCGACAGCATTGAAACAGTAATTAACCGACACTATGAAAACCGAGCAATAAAAGCGAAAAAGTATCGTTTGTTAACGGATTTTCAACACCATGTATTGGAAACTGAATTGTTCGCTCGTGAAGGTGCTCTGTCGCCACGACCAGCAGGATTCGTTAGAACACAGCTTGTGCAAAATCCACGCCTGTTTTCGCGAATCTCATTTGCCTTTAACACTATAGGTGCCCTTGGCGCAATTGGTAGCATCATACTAGAGATAAGTGATTCTGGCAGCGCTCTTTACAGTCATAACAAGAATGAATCCATACCTGCCAGAATCGGTGTAGCTGCAACCTTCCTTGGTGCCATTGGATCATGGAAAAGCTCAATTGATTTCATTAAGAGCATAAGGGAGCACATCACTCCTAACACGCCAAATGCCGCAAACGCCGAAGAGATGCCCATGAATCAATTAAACCGAGCAGCAGATGACATCCCGGTGTTTGATAGACTCGCCGCTGCCGATTTCCGGGTAGACTTAGCTAGCACAGAGCGCGTTACCACGAGGCTCTCCAAATACTTCACTAAAGCCGCCGCGTTTGAAACAAAGCTATTCCTTGCCTTAGGAGTTGTTGCAGACTTTGCGTTTCTTGGTCTTAGCCTTTACAACATTTACCAAGATTTTCAGGCCGAAACACTGGATGGGTGGAAGTTAGCGGACGATATTGGACTAGGGCTTACATCCGCTGCAGGGGCAACTATTGGTAAGTGCAGTTTTATTATGATTGAGATGTTTTAATTGACATTCGTCACGTCACAAAACCTAAAAATACAGAAGTAACTTGAAAAGCTTAAGACAATTAGCGGCTAGCAGCATGATGCAACAAAACATTGCCAATCAGAGAATAATCAGCTGGGTGCTTCTAGCCAATCAGAAGTGAGGTATGTAGTGAAAGCTTATCAATTTCTGTCTGTTTCTTTTGCGTTTTCTCGCTTCTTGAAAAACTTGTAAAAGGAACTTTTAGGAACTGAGAAAATAACCTGCTTCCGTACGATCAAGGAAATTTGCTGTTCAAGAAATTTGTCAGTTCTTTTATTCTGTGTTTGTATTTAACAAAGATCGCATACTTTAATATTCTTTATTCTGTAAAAGTTCTCTTGGCACCCATGACCAAAGCTGGCGTTTCTTGTTCGTTTGAGCACCGACGGCTTTTTTCTACAGCTATTTTATTTTAGATCAACTTTTTAGGTATTCTTGCCATGGCGGGTGTAGAAACTGGGCCTGCGGGGATCTTCGTTCTGCTGATTGGACTCGCTTTTATCATAAGTGATGCCGTCAGGGCTCGCCGAGAAGCTCAACAGCAACTTCATGAAGCACGCTGTGAGGCTTGGACAGAATGGTGCGAATGGGGAAAAGCCTTATTTAACAGAGAAGATTTTAAGTTCCTGTAAGCTATGAATTTACTGTTATGGAATTGGTTTATTGCTTCATATTAGTGTGGGAAGGGTTGCAAAGGTGGTGGGGGGATGGGGTGAAAATAGAAATTTAAGCCAAGATCCTATTTCACCTGCACGTTTGTTGCTCTAATAACTCACTGCAGTCAAAAGAAAATGAGGTAAGAGAACACATCTTCCATACCAGGCTCTCTTACTATGATAAGGGGACAGAATCTATTTTTTGATCCGGAGACTGTTTTCACTGACCAATGGCTGGTGTCGTCATCACGTGGTTGTGATTTCAATGCGCCATGTGGAAACCGCGCAGCCATGGAACGAGATATATACGGTGGCCCACAAGTATCACAAACTGGGGATTTTCCAAAATCGTCGAATATTTTGGATCGGCCTTTTTCAAAGAAATGCGTTTCTTTTTCTTGGAAATTTTAATGGTTATGAATTGATTAATTTGTAACAGAACTGAGTGGTTTCCAATTAGGCCTGTAGTCATACTCTTTATTAACAAATCTGACTTTCACTTCCTGATTGTCCAATTTTACAATTACTCGCTTGATTACAGAGCGAACTGGACTACACTCAGTCCTATTCCTATGATAAACTACGATCAAGATTACTTATTTTTGAAACAAGGTAAGTCAGCCTCCCCTCCCTGGCTTACATTCATTTGACAAGGAACGTTGTAACCATACTCACCAAACCCTCCACTGAAACAATTGCAAACATTAAATTTATCAAAAATTTGTTTATAGAGCCTTTTCACTCACGTGATCAGCAGTTATGTTTTTTTACCGGAAAGAAAAGAATATGTTTGCATAAGAACAGAATTTAATTCCTGGGGGTTCAATTTGGGACACCAACATGGCCTCCTTTTCTTAGTTTGGGAACACCAACATGGCTGCCGTGACGTCATGTGCAAACGCTCTATTGAATTGTATCGATGCTGTATAATTGTTTGTATATAATAGCGTAATTGCGTCATTATCGAGACAGCAGTATAGTGGTCAGCGCGTCGGACTTCCAAGGAGGAGATTCGGGGTTGGAGCCGTGGTGATGGTACTGTGTTGTTTCCTTAGTCTAGAAACTTAACTCCAGTCTGTCTCTCTCTCCACCCAGGTGTATATATGGCTACCGACGATATAATGCTGGTGGTAACCCAGTGATAGACTAGCATCCAACCCAGCGAGAGTAGCAATACTCTCAGGTGCTTAGTGCTACAGAAACAGGGATAAGCTCTGGCCGTGTGGGCCTCATAGCGTGGGTGCAGGTTAACTAAGTACTTTTTCATAAGCATATTTTTTCCATTCGTTTTACAGAATAGATCCAAACTCTGACCCTTGCACTCCTTGTCCAATTGACAAGAGGAACATCCTACGCGACCTCTGTCAGAGAGGTCACGTCCCCATGGCCCATCGCTTTGCACTCGGGAAGGCAGGGAACGCAGACAAACACATCAGAAGCCTTACTGTCCACAGAATGAAACTGAAAAGTAAGTAAATCGTGCTAAAACATCTGCCAAGTGTGGCCACTGAGACTTGAGACTAACTGATCAAGGTACAAAGAGACAAACTTTGTTAAGGGAAGCTTTTGAAGTCGCATCTCACGATTCTAGAGTGACTCGAGGAGCCGTTGAAAATTTACAAGTTTAGATATGTGATGACATGGTTCAAATGGAAATTAAGAAGTAAATACATCAATTGATAAAGGTATAAGGAACGATAATACAAAGATGCGACTTGCACATGTTTTCTATGTACGACGAGAAGAAATATCAGGTTTGAACTTGGAATTTTTCTTGTCATTTGTTTGTTTACAAACCGAATGGAGGTTCACCTATTCCTAAAGCTTTAAAAAATATAACAAATTTTCTACGTTACAGCTTGTCCCGCCTGGTTGCGTCACTTACACAAACGCCGAGGTAAGTTGTGCGCATGTGATAAATTTAAGATTTAAGCGCAGATGTTATTGTCACTTAGAAGACTAACAAATAACAGGAATTGATTGGCACTCAGTGGTATTTGGAGGAGAGTAAACTGTTTCATCCCTGTTGACCTTTTATTGTAGACTAGAAGTCTGAATTAACAAGATGGCAGGAGTACATACCTTCAACTTTAAATACAGCTGAATGTTAACTAATGTACCGTACTTCTCAATTTTTGGACATCACTGCGATGGCATCTCAGTCGACAAAAACGCAAAAAGAAAGAAAAAGGTGGCCAATATGCAACAATCATCTTGACGTTGCGCTTTGTCAATAACATATATTTATTATTTATACAGTGTGATCAGCTAGTTAATTCTGAAGACTCTTTCTGATTAAACGGGCATTGCTTGAACATTTCGCCTTCCAAATCCTCTAGGCTGCCAGTAAGTATCAAGCGCGCGGGAAATTTCCCGCTAAGTAGTTGGGCGTCGCGGAACTGGAGCTTGTCTATGGACTTGAAGAAAACCAGTCTGACTAGTTTGGGTAAATACAATGTGCTGTTGGATTGGGTTAGGCTCCTTGTACTTCAGAACTTTAAACTTGTCATAGATTCTAATAGAACACTCATTACAAAATATTTGTTTGTTTTTGTTTGTACAGGATCAAACAAACGAGGACAAAAACAACAGAAGTCGGCTAATAACAAAAAAAGCGATCTGTGATGAGATTAACAGAAAACCGGACCGTCTACAGCAAATGAACCAATGGAAACATGACACATAGACGATAAGTTATAAACAAGTAAAGACGAAAGAGCGGACTGAAAGGGTGTTAAGTGAAATATTTTATAAGGGAACCATAGGCATAAAAACAAAATTTTTAGTGTCAATTTAAAAAAGTATGAAAAAAATATTCATTAGGCTGTTACTTTAACATTGTATAAGAAGGGAAGGAAAAAGTAAAAATAAAGATCGTAAGATAGTCCAAGAAAACTATGTGTCGTAGATTATAAACTAAACGAGAAATGGCAATACGTAACAATTTTTGTTTCGTGATAAAATGAGAAATCGTCCATACGCTAAACAAGAGAACAAATTTATGGTTTAGAAAATCAGGCCTATTAACTTTTTAAGATTTACAAGCAGCTTTCTAGGGCCAGGTTAAATAGACTGGATTTCAACTTGGCAATGTAGGTACCCTGGATGTTACTCAATGTGAGGCCTATCTGCGTTCCTGACCGGGAAGTAAGTGTTGGCAACAATGCGGCAGGTTGTAGAGCGGCTTTCGATTTCATTCTCTCAATTTGACGAAACATCTTCGGGCTCCTTTACATCTCCCCTTTCCTTTACAAATCTCTTGTTTATGGAAACTCGACACTACAACATGACCCGGCGTAAATGCGCTTTCTGAAAGATAAATACAACTTTTATCTCGAGAGAATTGGTCAGTAGTTCATGTATGACCCATGAAATGTCCTGAGGCACTACTAGTGCCATGTCGGGCCTCTAGGCATAGAAGTAACTGTAGTGAATTTAACAAAGTGTAGTAGCTGTAATAAGTGTAGTAGCTGTAGTAAGTGTATTAGCTGTAGTAAGTTTAGTGGGGTCATACCTGAACTACTAAGCAGAGAATTGACGTGATACTTGCCTTAATATGAGCCAGTTGTTAGCATAAACATTTTGAGAAATTCACGGTGAGTGGCACAATTTAAGTGAGCAATGCCAAACCTCTATAAATATAAATAAATACTTTATTTATACACGTAACGCCTAGGAGCAGTGCAAGCTAGTTCAGGATACGTACGCGTGTGAAATAACATTCACAAAGGTCATACCACAACACCGGGAACTACGTCCCCTACTCAGTTTGCGAACCGTGCGTATGTTTTTTTACGTTCCACGAAGCTATACGAACAAGGGTTGCGAGACGGGACCTACTGTACCCTTATAACAATTATTATTATTATTATCATTATCATTATCATTATCCTTGTCATTGTCATTATCATTGTTATTGTTATTGTTATTGTCATTTTCATTGTTATTTTTATTGTAATTATTATTGTCTTGTCTTCTCAAACGCTGATGTAGAATCCAAGGTAAGATCTGACTCTAACTGCATTAACTGTAGATTGACTGTTTATATGGCCAGCTGTGGGTTTCTCTGGGTCTGGAGGAATTTAAATTAAAGAAAGCAATGCCTTTTCTGTGTTGATTGCTTTATGTTTTGATCCACTTTGAGTGAGATATTCTAACATAAATTTCAAAAAAGAGCTTAAGATCATGATTAATTTTGAACCATTGTCATCCACAGGCAAAAGATATGACCAATGGTGATCAGCTTGCATGCGTTTTCCCGCACATAGAGCTGACAACAGTTCTGAGTACATAGTTCATAGGAGTGATTGTGTAGTGCCCAGTCAGAATTACTTTGGATTTTGTGTCGGTTTAGCAATAATCATATGAAAACCGCTCTAATTGAAATTGCACGATCTGGCGCAAAATTCAATAAATTTTGAGGATAGAGTTCTTCAAAAATCTGGTCCTGGACAGGCTTAGATGTTTATAGTACGGCCTGGTATGGATTTTATCCACGAGTGATGGCTTACACACATGAAGGCGCCTGAAAAAGCTTCAAAGAACTCAACTGTGTCAACTTTGCTGCTCATGCACTTTAAGAAACAGAAAAATTAAGCTCAAGGCAAATCTAAGTTTAATTACAACAAATGGTCAATGAAAACTCGCAATCGTCGCGGTGCCATTCATAATGGAGATTAATGGCCTTTTAATTCTATATTGAGTATCAGTACCAGAACGTAATTCAGTGTTAAATTGCTGTCTGTTTTATTTGTAGATGAACCAGAGAACCACAAGCCAAAGAACACAAGAAACGTAATCTGACTGTACACTGTTGGAACAAATGAAGAATGTTTACCCTGAACAAAATTTGTAAATGTTGAACCATACGCTAAACCATTACGCCAGCATTTCAACCGCCGTTTCGAAAAAGGAGTCTGTTATTCCTCATGATCAGTATGCATGCGCAATAAATTCTGTTCAGAAATATACTCTTGAAGTCTCCATTTTGGCCTCCTGCACATGTCCGAACATTTAATCAAGAAGTGGTTTAATATTTGCACTCTCTACTTGCAGTCTTTTTTCTCTATTTTCATAACGAGTCTTTCCAGCAGCTCCCTGTTCAAATTGACCTAATTTTCGCGCCAAAAGACTTAGAAAAATACCAGGCCGCAAAATACGCACGCGCCAATTTTTTTCTAGGGTGACCGCTGTTCAAATGTTGGCAATTTTCCCATCAAAAGACTGTAAGACCAGAAAAAAAGTTTTGATAAGACTTACAGTGCCATGTTGATCATAGCATGGGTTCAAATTCCAGACCTCTGGAATAAAGTCCAACATATGTTAGCCACCATCTGAAACTCATAATACTAATGTATAAATTAAATGCCTTTAAATATCTTTAGCCATAGCTTGTCCACAATCAATTTACCAAGCACTATATTTGGAAGTTAAGAGAAATCAAGTGAACCAATCAATTGGTCTTCAGCAGCATGATGCATTTACCAGGAAACACTCAGCTCTGTTCCGAACATGGTGGACACATCATTTTTTCCAAATGCAAATTGTTTACAATGAGCCACACAAGAAGGACTGTTCCAACAAAAAAACTGGGGCAAGCAATTTCCAAGTATGGTACTTGAGTAATAATTGTTTAACCTTTAAAAAAAAATTAAAAATCCCTAAAAGGAAACTTATTTGATATACTTGAAACAGTAGACTTCTATATTGTGGAGAAAATGATAATTAAACACATGAAAAACTGATCCTAGTCCTTCTCTCTTGCTAGTATAATCCGATTATCCTATCCCTCTTCACCTCTTTTCAATTGTAATATTAAATATAACAAAAAAATCAGTGTGACTGATTTACTTTAATTTTATTCCCCTTGTCCCATCTCGACTAGCATTTAACCTCGACTCTTCAAATTTGTAAATAAATTGTTGTTGTCAGGAGCCCATTTCCTCCTGTTGCTGTTGTTGTTATTGCATCTGCATGGACAATTGCATTGAACATTTCAAGTCATATGGGCTTCTGCCGCTACTTTTACAATCCTAGTACTTTTGTACAATGCTCAATAAACACTATGATAATCACGAATTAGGTTTGTAGTTCCATTACTACACAATGCTACAGTTTCACGTGGTTTACAACAAGAGAGGAACTTCCCCAGGCAGATTCTATATCGCCGTCTTATCTTTTCTGTTAGCACACAAAACAAGATAAAATTGAAAAAACCTTGACTGTTGTCTCCAATGCCCTAGAAATAAAAAGGTAGAACAGTCAGATTATTTATATATATACTGAACTATATCTGGGACCTGACAGACCCTTAGGCTGTACAATAGAGTTCAATCAAAAGAATAATGATCTCAATCCCTCTGATGCTATGAATTAATGCAGATTTTCTTAAACGTTTTACTTTTTCACTGTACGTTATGCCTGACTTATGCACTCAGGGGTTACTTAAGGTGCGTTTGAGTGGCAATGTGCCACTTGGAACTTGGAACCCTTAGCCTATTAATCTAAAGTTTTATGTCTTGCGGTAAAAGTAGAATATGGAGAGAGATGCGAATGATAGTCAACTCTGGTTTTTAATGTCAGCTAATGTCTTCTCAGAATTACAGGGAAAGTCTAAAGCATAATCGTAATCATGCGATATGCGTGGAGTAATGAAGGGTGTCAATTATATTACTTACCATTCTAAGTGTATATATCAACATAACGCAAGTTATTGCCACAACAACTGTCACGATTGGGCACCGTTACACCGGCCTATACCAGGTCTAGTTCACCTGAGCCATACTAGTCAACTAAACCCTGAAAATTCCTCCCTATGTCCAGAAATGTTTCTTATGCTAGGCATCTACTGACACTAGTTACTTAATTCTTCACTATTAAACACAGTTGCAGGTATTAATTTCAATTCTCTGGTTTTATTGTTTTGAATAGCAATTCCCATAAAGCTAAGAATTCTTAGGAACTTCCTAAGAATTCCCAGGAATTTATTCTTAAAGAATTCCTAAGAATTCCCAGGAATTTATTCTTAAAGAATTCCTAGGAATTCTTAGGAATGAGGGTGTGAATTTTCATGGTAATTGGAACTTGGAATTCCTAAGAATTCCAAGCTTTGCTTGTCCCAATAGATGAACTTGGAAAAAATTCCTAAGAATTCTTAGGAATTCCTCAGATTCTGAGAAAAATTTGTAAAAAATCAAAATCCCAGGAATATTTCCAAAAATTCCTAGGAATTACTGGGGATTAATGCTAGGAATCACTAGGAATTTCTGGGAATGAGAATTTTAAGGATTTAAGGATTTATGTCGACATGCATAATTCATAAGTGAATTGAAAAATAATTTATTTCTCCTGAAAAATTGCCTGAGAAATAAACACTACAGACATAAAAAGCTAAAATTGTTTAATATTTGAACTTACTAAAAGGTGTTCTGCAAACTTATCTTGACATATCAGTGATGACAAATCTGGCACATTTAATTTTGATATCAAAAAAAGTGTAAAAAGTGCAATTATGAACTGTAACAAGAAAACTTGAAAAATAATTTCATAATCTCCTATATACATAAAATTTAAATCTTGATTAATAAATCACACTGGATTAGTGTAAGAATATTGACTCCAATCACTCCAAAAAAAATTATTTACAAAACCTTATTGAAATGCTATGTACTTTCTGTTAATTGATCTCCCAGAAATCGTTCAAAAAGTTAAGTTGAATTTATTTTTCCTCTTAGTTAGCATGTCATCATTAATATCGTTTAGTGTATCAGTAATCTCTTGTCATAACTGTTGTTATTTATTATTAGTAATACCGTTAGTATCAGTAGTCTCTACTAAGTCTTTGTTGTCAATCTTAATTTCGAGCTTTAGTTCTTGTTACTTTTAGTTGTATTTATTTCCTGTAAACATGACCCGCCTAGATTAGCTTAGCTACTTGCATTAGCATTTATTGTACTCTTACCTCAAAACACACAATAAAATAAAATTTATCTAAATGTTGTATGTATAGATGATAGTGAGAACCAGCTATTAATATAACTTGATCTATGTTGATTTATTATTATTATTATTATTATTATTATAATTATTATTATTATTAATTACTTAGTAATTTACTTTTTAAGACTTCTGCCTAGATTAGCATTTGCTATTTGTGGGATAGTGCATACGTAGCACTTGTCATAGTACAATCAGAAGTTTATAATAATAAACTTATAAAGTTGTGTACCCTGTCCCTGGTTAGACTGAATTTGAAAGCCACATGTACACCCACATAACTATATAATTATAGCCCATATATAGCAGTACAGCCCCGCATCCAGAATCATGTTTAATCCAGCTGTGTCAAGCAATTTAGGTCACCTAAATGTGACTTGAATGAGCAAAAAATATCATTCATAATTACCCTTAATTATATTTGTAAAGGAAGCTGACTTACGTGCAATACTATTAGCCAGCCTGTTTGTGATGGACCTGTGTTAAAGCAGTTTGGTAAGCAGCTTACAAATCGAATGAACCTAATGGTTCCCCATATGCGCAGCACAACAAAAACCAAAGGAATGAGGAGTAATTTGTGGTCCACTTGCTTAGCTACCTCTCTGGATCTCTTGCTCAAGAAACGGCTGCCAGCATGAGACCCACAATTTAACTGAAAACCAATGGACAGCAAAACTGAAATTTCTCATAAGCACAGAATTATAAAAATTTACTGGACTTTCTCTAACTCTTACAGTCAGAATAAAAATTCTCCTTAATTACCGGTGTCCCCATACATACAACACCTGAGTAAGGAGAAATTTATATGCTTAAGTAAGAATACTTAATACAGTTCCTCATAAACATAATTTGTGATCTCATCTCAAAGGGCTTACTGTCAAAACATCAGCATTTTTCATATCTAAACAGTGAAATAACTTATTTGATAACCAGGAAAGAGGGGGGTACTTTAGGGATGTGTGGGAGGAATGTCTGCTGGAATCCGGAAACCCTTAGTCTACTCAAGACCCGGTTTTGCAAACCTGTACTCGATTAAACTCACAAAATTTATTCCCCAGAGATTACTAAGGCCACCAGCGCAGTTGTAAAATTCAAATTTGCCAGTGTAACTTTTTAGGTGGCAATTCCTGATTTCTAAGCCTAGACTAAAACCTTCAACCTCTTGATCAGTTTCCTGGGAATAGCACCCTATTCTAGACCCAAATTCTATTATTTCTATACCTTATCCCTCACTATATAAACTTCTTAAAAACCATACCCTTTCCATGAAAGACACTCCCACCCCCCAGCTCCCCCCTAAGAAATGTCCCTGCTATGATGTGGGCTGTGATGGGGGCTATGATGGGGACTGTGATGGGGGCTATGATGGGAGCTGTGATGGGGGCTATGATGGGGGCTGTTATGGGGGCTATGATGGGGACTGTGATGGAGGCTATGATGGGAGCTGTGATGGGGGCTATGATGGGAGCTGTGATAAGGACTGTGATGGAGGCTATGATGAGGGCTGTGATGGGGGCTGTTATGGGGGCTGTGATGGAGGCTATGATGGGAGCTGTGATGGGGGCTATGATGGGGGCTATGATGGGAGCTGTGATGGGGGCTGTGATGGAGGCTATGATGAGGGCTGTGATGGGGGCTGTGATGGGGGCTAATGATGGGAGCTGTGATGGGGGCTATTATGGGGTCTGTGATGGGGGCTATGACGGGAGAAGATTACGTTAACCTGGGGGCTTCTACAGTACTTGTCATAGACCTGTTGTGATAATATAGCTTGACCAAACCTCAAAATGCCCAGATGACATTGTTAGATTTTCTAACTCTTTTAAGACTTCTACAATAACAAAACAATGCGTTTTCATCCTTATGTGGGGGGAGGGGTAGGTGAGATGGGAGCATTTTCTTTACTGTGTTATGGGGGCAAGGAGTGGGGTGGGGTGCTTCTCCACTTTCTTACCTCTCTTCTAATCTGTAACTTGACCAAAATATAGAACACAGTAATGGTGAAGTATGCCAAGATTTCCCAACCCTTTCCTCCAATAACCATCCATAACAGCGTGGATTGCCAATCATGATTTATTCCGACCCAGCACCACCCGGCGGTCACAAAATCTTGGTCAGAGCCAATCTGGCCCATTTTGAAGGCTGTCACCGCGGCAACTATGGGAAGTCCCCACGCCGTTAGGTGAAAAAAACTGATCACAAGCTTTTCTGGTCCTCTGGTAATCTTCTTACAAATCATTAAGTAAAAATACAACGAGAGATAAACAGTCCAGAAAAATGAGGACATAACTGCCGCCATTCCAATGGTTCCTTGCAGCTCGCAAACCTGAATTTTGCTTATATAGTTCACTTCTCCTCTCCATAACCCCACTACATTTGTTAAGGCTAGCACAAAATCCGCCATTGATATGAAGGTAATGATTCTCCGTCCGTTCGTTCGAAGGTCAGGCCAGAGAAAGACCGTCAAAAAAATAACTGAAGTCCCCAATAACGAAAGTGATGCCGCTGTTGTTGTCAGAACCGCATTCAGAGTTTTATGTGAGTCCAACATTTGTTCACTTTCATTTTTCATGTTTGATAAAAAAAAAGCCATAAGCCGAAAATTCTTCCTCACGAATATTTTGCCCCAACACAGATGAAACGACTGACAAAACCGCCCTTTGTGATCATTTTTCACTTCCCAACGTGTGATACCTTTGATCACGGCATGACCTTTGTGTGCTCCGTTCACGACTTCTCCGTCAGTCACTTTTGTCACGAAAAGCGCACAAATTGCAACTTTCCATTTCCCTTTCTGCCCTCGGAACCAAATACAGTGAAACCTGCATATTAAGTGAACAGCTTCGGGACTTTCCCATGTGTCCGCTTAATAAAAATTGTGCAATCTTTGTCAGCGATCAATAAAAGCAATTACAGGTAAACTTTGATCGTGGATGGTGGTCATACGAATATCGGTGGTGATCGACAGTTTATTGATCACTAAATGTATGAACTTGTCACTCATAGTTTATTTTGAAGACAACAAATTCCACTTGCCCTTTATGCTCGTGTAATTCTTTCGGTCTTACTTATTAACTTATGCTCATTTATTCCATTTGATCACCTACACAAACTTTATTGTCTGGATAGTTTCTAAAGAAACTGGTGCTGCGTCGGTGGGGAATTGAAACACAAGAAATTGGGATAATTAAACGAACTGATTAAGTAAGTTATACCACCGTAAGGTAAAAGGGAGGTGCTGACGTTTCGAGCGTTAGCCTTTCGTCGGAGCGAAGCCCTTCGTCGTCATTCGCTCCGACAAAGGGCTAACGCTCGAAACGTCAGCACCTCCCTTTTACCTTACGGTGGTATAACTTACCTTATCAATTCGTTTGATTATCCCAATTTTTTGAATACAAACTTTAGTTTACATCTGCTTTTACAGAAGCCCGTCATTTACTTCCTGTCATTTATTATTATAGTTAACCAGCACTCTTCAAACATTCATACCCTATAGCCTGTTAAAGCAACAGCAAGAAAAAAAGGAAAGAAAAACATTAAAAGAAAAAGCAGGAAAGGAAAGGAATGTAAAAAAAGGCAATACGCTTGTACAAAACATACATTTACCCCTAAAGAAGAAACTGAGTGGGCGCATGGCTTTAATTAGCACCCTATCTTTTACCAATGCGTTACAATGTACGCTCTGATTTTTTTTCTAATCGACGTATATGTTGTGGTTCAATTTTTTCCTTAGTTTAAAATTTATTTGCCCTTTTCTGGTATGGTAATATATAATAATGAGTTTGAAAAAGGGAAAATAAAACTTAAATCAAGGACAGTTAGGTGACTAAAAGCTAAACAGGAAATCATGTTATTGCGTGACCATCTAAACAGCAAATCGTGGTATAACTAAATAGGAGTGAACACGTGTCTGCTGTTCTTTTGGACCTTAAACTCAGACAGTTGTTTGTGAGGAAATTCCATTGTCACATTTTTATAACTATTTTCAAAGTCCATGGCACTTCGACCCTGATATCAAAGCTCTGTGTTTGTAACTAAGCAGTTTTTCACAGGCCACTGGCATTTTTCCCTCGCTCTCCATTGCAGGGTTTTGTTAGGATTTTTCCTCACTTCGAATTCTGAAAATTAATTGAATAACCTCCCGTATTTGGATCCTGCTGAAGTTTAAAATTGTCCGTTGAGAGACCAAATGGCCGTAGAACGACATTTCCAAGTTCCTTTAGTTTCCCTGCCAAATCAAAACGACAAACAAAAAATTAACATGTGTGGAGTAACGACGTCAGTCCAAACCGGCCTAACATTTTCTTTCTGAGAGGGTAGGGGAAGGGCACTCTGTCATCTGCGATCAGATTACTTTTGAGGGGTTGGAGAGTGGAGTGGTGTTTCTTCACCCTTTTTTCCTTTTATCTGCTCAAGAATTTATTTCAAGCATTCCAGTGTTCTTTTTATGGACCTTCTTTTATTTTCGACTTTTGTTGGTATTCGGTGGGTGTGTTTGTTCCTAGCCTCACCTACCCCGAAAATTAAATCGTTCATGCCCTAATACTTACCTATCATTTCCTCTTTCATCTTTTCATGTTTAATCTTGATCTGCTCAGGAAGCCTCTGAGAATGAAAATTTAAAAACGAAATGTAATAATTACCGGTATGACCACTTGTTGAATCTACGAACAAGGAAACACCGGTTTCGTTACCGACTCTTCATGGTATCATTATTTCATTACTATGGGCGGCCGTCACCACCAAAATTACAAGATCATTAAACGGCAAAGAAGAAAGACAAATGGTTTAGTGATGGTTTGCGTAATGGAATAAATGATTGAGAAATGATACTGTCTAGATACAAATAGTTAGGTGTTCTTGTGTCAAATGGTTTACTCAAACAATGAATGATTTAGACAATTTAGAAATGGTTTAGTCACCGATATTAAAATGGAACAAATAAATAAGAATCAGTTTATTTTAACAAGAATCCATCTGACTACGATACGTAGAATGATCAAGTCTAAACACAAACGGTCAAGTGCTCTGTCTTAAAATGGTGTAATTAATGGATGGAAGGTTGAAGTATTCTACATATTATTTAATTCACCGACAAATGGTTCAACTCACCGACAAATGGTTCAGTGTATTGTCAACTGATTTACCGCAGAGACAAAGAGTGTAATAGCCGGGCGATTGATTCAATGCGAAATCAAATCATTCGTGCAAATTGCAAATAGCTTAACCTAATGTTGAACTGGCCAGTCATAGAGGGAATGGTACACCGTAGTTTGAAATGATTTAACGAAATTAAAAGTGATTTAGCGTGACACGAAACGAAACACCGTACCTTACGCGCCGAACCGCAAAAAATACAAGAGTGAAATGGACAAGTCAAGACTGAAATGGATCAGTCAATGTGGGGTCTGACGCCAAGGCGTTACGTACTACCATCCAATTTGGCGCCAAATTGGAAGAGTGAAGAATCGCGGCAACGGCCACACCGACTCAGTGAGCTTGATCTATCTCGTTCCTTTGAACTCTGGTAAGTTTGCTTTGTTCGTTCCTTTTTGCAATTCATTTCTGTCCAGAAGACATATCTTTCCGAATAGTAGAGGAGACTAGAAATTAACTGAAATATTTCTGAGATAGGACAGGATGTTCTTTGTCTATTTTCAGATTTCATTCGTTCTCATTCAAGGCATTGTCAGTGCCACATATTTCAGATAAAGATCAGCAAGGAGGCGACGAGGTGGTCCAGTTGTTTGTTCTACTACATGTAATTTCCATGATAATCTTTCTGCTGTAACCGGATTGCCAGAGCCGCATATATCTATGAAACCAACGCTATTGATTAAACTGAATATAGCGTAAAAATAAAGAGAAAAATTCGTACCATAGTAGATAATTGTAGGAAAAAATGAAATCTGAAAATAGACAAAGAACAAACATTAGTAAACGTGAGGTGTCACTTCCTTTGATCTAGACAACTGTCTCCTGTTTCAACGAAGGGTTGCCCTCTAAAAAAGTCCATTGCAAACGGCCGTAGCAAGGCTAGCCTGCAAATAAACGTAAACCCTTGTTTCCAGTAAACAATAACAGGCTTTTCTTGTTTCTCGATGACGGTCTCCATAAGCTAACATGTCCATCCCATATCCCATTGTGACTTTCGTTTTCCCTGACCTCGATATAATATCCTGTCCTATCTCAGAAATATTTCAGTTAATTTCTAGTCTCCTCTACTATTCGGAAAGATATGTCTTCTGGACAGAAATGAATTGCAAAAAGGAACGAACAAAGCAAACTTACCAGAGTTCAAAGGAACGAGATAGATCAAGCTCACTGAGTCGGTGTGGCCGTTGCCGCGATTCTTCACTCTTCCAATTTGGCGCCAAATTGGATGGTAGTACGTAACGCCTTGGCGTCAGACCCCACATTGACTGATCCATTTCAGTCTTGACTTGTCCATTTCACTCTTGTATTTTTTGCGGTTCGGCGCGTAAGGTACGGTGTTTCGTTTCGTGTCACGCTAAATCACTTTTAATTTCGTTAAATCATTTCAAACTACGGTGTACCATTCCCTCTATGACTGGCCAGTTCAACATTAGGTTAAGCTATTTGCAATTTGCACGAATGATTTGATTTCGCATTGAATCAATCGCCCGGCTATTACACTCTTTGTCTCTGCGGTAAATCAGTTGACAATACACTGAACCATTTGTCGGTGAGTTGAACCATTTGTCGGTGAATTAAATAATATGTAGAATACTTCAACCTTCCATCCATTAATTACACCATTTTAAGACAGAGCACTTGACCGTTTGTGTTTAGACTTGATCATTCTACGTATCGTAGTCAGATGGATTCTTGTTAAAATAAACTGATTCTTATTTATTTGTTCCATTTTAATATCGGTGACTAAACCATTTCTAAATTGTCTAAATCATTCATTGTTTGAGTAAACCATTTGACACAAGAACACCTAACTATTTGTATCTAGACAGTATCATTTCTCAATCATTTATTCCATTACGCAAACCATCACTAAACCATTTGTCTTTCTTCTTTGCCGTTTAATGATCTTGTAATTTTGGTGGTGACGGCCGCCCATACATTACCCAACAACGTTTTGCGATTAAACTTCATATAATAATGACATACTTATCTCAAAACACAATATAAATTGTACCTTGTGGATCAAACAATGTAGTATAACCATTTTCTTTGGAAAGCTACTGAACAGTACAGCACGGTGGTACTGTTTGTTTACTATACAGTCTGGTTTTAATTTTTTTAAAAGACATGGAAAAGGTGACCATGCACCATCCAACAGCAGTGCGTTTTAGCTATGCTATGTATACATACCATTAAAGCATCTCTAGCCACTTGTGATGAGCGATCAGCATCAAACACCTTCTGATAATCTAACAAGGAAGGTAATCAGAAAGTAGGCTTTCTTCTTAATAATATTGCTTCACAGTCAATGACTTCCAGGGTTTAGCACTCTAGCCTACAATCATTCATTCATTCATTCATTCATTCATTCATTCATTCATTCATTTTGATACTTATATATCATATATATTTTAGTGTACATAGTATTTGTAATATAGTTTAACATCTTTATATTTGTATTTCAGAGAGGGCCACAAGTTTATTAGCTTTGCGATTAGGTGCTACGCTCTTTTAAATAAAGTCTTTATTTATTATTATTATTATTATTATTATTATTATTATTATTATTCAAAATCACTATTTAAGATGAACAGCACTTAATTGTGATGCCTTTTTGTCATGAAAAACTGAAACATTAACTTCAGAATCTCTCTTACCAATCAGGAAAGAGGTTCTTTTCTGATATTTCTCTTTACTTCTATTGTTAACCTGAGTGGAGTCGATGCACATTTTGAACATATTTGGTTTCAAAAAAGTGTACAAAATAGGGTATTTGTCAGACATAGCATGGTATCATGATGCTTTGCTGGTTATAAGTACCAAATCCATCGACTGCAACTTAATAGTTACAATTCATCCGGGAGGGGCGGGTACTCCCATAAATTTCGGATAGGTGTGTGCCGCGAAGGGGCTTAAACCCTGACCCTATCTAAGGATGAAGCAAACGAAAATTGATACCCTATTTAAGGCCAAAACACGAAAAATGACACCCTATGCAAGGGAAAAACAAAAACTAAAAATAGCTTGAACGGGTAAACTTTGTTTCGTTTCTGTAAGATTACTGGAAGTTAGCATCAAGCATAGTATAGTAGACTGCCGGATACAATTTAGGTATCCTATCTAAGGATTACACCGGGAACACTATCCCAACATGTGCAAAAATGATACCCTATTTAAGGATCGAGAACCTCAAAAACCATACCCTATCCCGTGGCACATACCTATATAACCCATATATGAGAGTACCCCCCCCCCCCCCCGGCAATTCACCATCCCAATTTTTCAACACTAGTGTCTTCCTAAAGGACAATGTGGTTTGGCTGTGCCGCTCTATTCATACCCATGCTGAATGATGTCCAGTATCCAGTTTTAGTTTTGTGATCCAAGATCACTCAGATCATGGTGTAACCATGGCACTGGTAAGTCCTTACCCAGAGTGGATTCATTGATTCTTTTGATGTCTAATGGTCCATGCAATCTTGGATCACAAATCCAAATCTGGATCGCTTTCAAAAGAACACACCCCCAGTTCTAATACAAAGAGGACTGGTTTTGCATGTACCTTCTAAAGCCTCTTCCAGCCGATCTTCATGCTCATAACATTGAGCTCTCCTTAGACGTGCTTTGTGGTAATCTGGGTTTAAGTCCAAGGCTTAAAAAAGGAAGCAAAAGCTTTACCATGCAATCAACATACTAATTAATTCTGATAGAATTAATCTCCATTTCTGATTCCCCATGGCTGGCAACATGACACCAATCATGAAATAATTATTTTCCTACTATAAATCTTGAGACAATAATTGATGTCATAATTATCATACTACTAAATTACAGGACAATTGACCTCAAAGGCCATTTGTAAAAAAAACAGAATGCAATTAAACTGCATGGTAGTCAAAACTTAAAGTAAATACATGTCATTAGCACAAAGTGAAAGAAAATGTGAGAGAGCCACATGTAGGGATGATCAGAACAATGTTAAAACACAAAGTATGAGCACTTAGTTGGTCTGCTATGGACAACAACTTAGTGAATCTCTCAATTCTATCTCTAAATTCTAAAAAAGGGTTACAGGAAGAATACTTCAGAACAATGCAACCTTTTAAATCAATGTCTTTTAAATTTGAAATTTTGACGTTTTGCTAAATTGTTTATTGTGTCTCGTCATTAGGTATAATCCGTTTTTCCAGGCAAGCTTCTAATTTGATGCAAAACATTTTTCAACAATTTTTCTGTGAAGATTGTGTCACGCATTTCAGTCAAGATATGCCCATTTTTCTACCGTTTCCCATTATCTTCTCAAAAACAGTGATGTACATGTAGCTTACCCTTTTAACACCTCTGCAGTAATTAACAAGGTGAACCTTACATGTACATGTGGCTTTAAGTAAAAAATTGCTTTATTACAGATGTTAAATAGAATCAGTGAGAGTTTTTCTACCACCCACAAATGGACATGGTGATTGTGCTACCAGTTGTTATGTTTGGTTGAGGAACTGACGATGCTCTTTGAGCTAATCACCAGCTTCAACAGCATCTGATGTTTGGCAAGACTTATTGATCAAATTTAAATATCTCAGCATGATCTGTTTCAGTAAAAGAGTTAAACAATACCTGCTACTCAGGCAGCTTGGTTCTTGACGCTACTTTCGTAACAGGCTTACTCTTTTTCTCTTTTTATATTTGCTAGCCTGGTTGGGGATTTTTTTTGGCCCTTTTTCATGCTTTTTCGATTTTATTGTGTGTTTTCGCCTTTCATTGCTTTTGTGCACTGCTTTGCGCTTCAGCATTTATGTGAGTGAAAGCTACAAAACTTAAAACATGACATGCCAAGTGCTAAACTGGAAACCTTTGGGTTTGCTTTGGCTCTAGGCATTTCCTAACAGTATCTATATTTTTAATATAATAAACCAAATATATATAAGGAAAAAAAAGTAAATATATAGAGACAAATGTATTTTCATACTCAAGGAAATGCAAAATAAAATGTATTGTATTGTACTGTATTGTAGCAATGCTAAACCAAAGCACAGGGCTCGACACTAACACTTTCCCGATTTTCACTGGAAAGTAAATTTACTACTTGGAAAGTAAAAAAACGAAAATGAACCAAAATACTTACCCGATCTGGAAAGTAAATTTTGGGCTTCAATGGAAAGTAAATTTTATGCCTAAAGGCTTGAGTGAAAAAAAGTGCGTAAAATTTTAAGAAAATGATACAAATAACCATATGACAATGGCTACTCGTCTTAAAAAGACAAATTTACAACATTCTCGCATTCTGACTGGTCCATTCTCCGCCATATTGGATAAAGAGAACTCCCGAGGAGGTCTGGGTACTATAAACACACGTGGTATGGTTAGCAACCATGAAACTGTAATCCATTTTGGATAGTAAAATTTTGAGATGGAAAGTAAAATTTGAAGTCTACTTTCCAAAGTGGAAAGTGGTGTAAAAAGTTAGTGTCGAGCCCTGAAAGCACTAGCAAAATTTCCATTTGCAGTTAACCAAAAACCACTGTAAGATCACAAATAGAACTAGCAGTGATACAGTGGACTCTCCCCTCTTCTGTCTCTCCTGTATAAGCATGACGACAGGCTGGTAAAAGAGCTCCTGTACTGTGAGTTGGCTCATAGTTCTCCCCCAGTAGGTCGACCTAAGCTCCAGTTCAAGGACACCTGCAAAAGTGCACTGAAACTGGCCATGTCTTAGATCAGCGGCTCTCAACCGTGAGCAACAGGGCCGAATGGAAGAGACTCACAAGGGTAGTCTGCAACACACACAACTTGAGGAGGGTTCTGGAGTATGAGAAGAGAAAGGCTTGACGCAGAGCTGAACAGACATAATAAACTGTGGACATACCAGTGTGCGGGTTATAGGTGTGTAAAGGCTCTCTATAGTGTACTGCAGGATGAACCTATATATAGATGTTCCTATATACAGCCACAGGGATGATTACAGCTGTAAGGGTACTAATAAGGCATACACAAGCATACCTTTTGTACAGTCTTCTGTTGCTTCCTTGTTGTGGTCCTGTAGCAAAATTAAACACCTGATTGTCAGTTCAGTACATATATCAAAATGCTTTTTAGAATAATATACTGTATGTTTGCTTCAACATGATTTCAATACAGTACATATATATATGTAGACCTGTACTTATGTATTGCACGAATAACAAAGTGTTGAGTGTGACATCAAGTTTTGAAGGAAAATTACCATTAAGCAGTGCATCCAAATTTATTAAATTTACCACCTTGTGTCTCCTAGCAACACTTGTCATTTACAAAGGAAATAGTACAGTGGCAATGATAATTGTCTTACAGTTACATGTATGATTTCATGTTGACTACCCACTCATATAAACCCACACTATTTAACCCTTTAAGCCCCAACAGAGTCTTTATAGATTTTACTCTGGCTAATGCCAGACGACTTTACTTGTCACAGGGAGACCCCTCAGGGCTTAAAGGGTTAAGAGTTTCTGCAGCTACTATTAGCTTCTTTACAGAATATAGATCTGCATTATGCACTTCTTTTTAGTTAACTGCTACTTAATACAGTTGCAAAGCAAGCCCTTCAGCTGCAGATGTAACCACATACAGCATAAAACTTACCATTTTTATTAGACAAGCTGCTCTGTTAGCATAAAAGATGGACTTCTCCTTTGCAAAACACTTTGGGCAAATCTTTATTGCCATGGTGTAGTATTCCCTAGCTTCAGGGTATTCTGAATAATAATAATAGGAACAAATGAAATAATCTTGGTGCAACACTAAGCAATACACAAAAAAACAATGGGTTAATGCTCAAAGTAAGCATGGTTAATGAAGATCAAGTTAAATAACTTGAAGCAGGGTTTTCAATAAGAATTGTAGCAGCAGGACAATTGTGTAAAGTTACAGGAGAATATTCTGAAAGCACTCCATGTCTGAATTTAAAACTACATGTAGCTCAGGCCATCTAAATTTGACAAGAGAATTCTTTGTAGAAGCCAGAGAATTCTCCGATCTCCGATGCCTAATGAACACCATGTTGAAGAACAAAAGAAAGACCAAGGAAAAAACACAAAAGCTCATGGGCTGAGAGTCCTTTCTCCTCCAGAAGTTACTACATGTAGTTCTATACAACTTTTTCTGACAAGAAAGTATTAATTTTATTCATTGAATAAGAAGTGAGACCACCATGAAACAAGTGATATTAAATTGATCCAACAACAAATTCTTTAAACTTACAAATAGGGTAGTGTATAGTGAGTACTAAGGAGATTTGCTTTTCAGATCTTAGAAGGCTAATGATTCATGACCATTCAAAATAGAAAGTAGAGTTACTGGTATATCAGTAAGTCTGAAGACATTTTTTCTTACTTGGAAACAAACTGATAAAATGTTAATAGAGTCTCAATCAGATCAGTTACACAAACCCCACCTGATCTTTTGAAGTATTCATTTCCTTTATCCTTGCATTCCAATGCCTGGATCTTTTTTTCCTTGTGATGAAAAAGATACTCAATTCAACAAAAATACAGTAATATAACTACATGTGTAAGGTCAGATTAGGCCAAGAGTTGTGACCACCAAAAATTAACTTGTATTGGCATAACTACCGGTAATTAATTGTTTTCAAGAAAGGCATCTAAATATTGTCCACTAACAATTTTCTTCAGAATCTGTCATCATATTCCATTATTATTTTTTTATTGCTCTTGCTCACTCAAAATGTAAGCTTATTTTTTTGTCTTACGGTGATACAACTTGCATTTATCAACTCACTGGATAAAACAATTCATTTTTGATATCATTGTTCTACTGAGGCAGCACCAGTTCCTTCAGAAACTAAATACGTAATACATAACATTGGCATGAGAATTTTCGCTATGGCAATTTAGAAGTCAAAAATATATTCACGAGCAATTTACCTCCATTTTGGTAAGATTTCCGCACAGTTCCCTACTTCATTATGCATGCTGTTGCCGTACGGTTTAGTTCTCAGAAATGCTTGCACGCGCACTTTCCAAGACAATTCAACTACAGCATGCATGATGAAGTAGGGACCTGTGCGGAAATCTTACCCCATTTTTTACTCTTCGTTCGCTTTAACTAAGATTCTCAAGCAGAGCCTTATGAATACTTTAATAATGTTATTGACACTCATGATCTTGGGCCACCTGTGACACAATATACTGAGATCACACCTCTTTTTCTTCAGGAGTTAGTGCTTCTTCTACAGTCTCATCGTCGCCCTCTTCATCACCGATTTCATCGTCTTTTATGTCTGAATTGCTCCTGGCCTCTGTAGCTTCGTTACAATCTTCTAAAGCATCCTCGAATTCTTCTAGATCTTGCTCGCTTTCAGATTCGTCATTGAAAACCGTTCCAACTCGTTTTATATTTTTCACCGTATCATCCGTCAATCCCGACCTTCCTTCATCTTTACCATCCCCGGGAGCGCCTATAATTTTTTGGGAGTTTTTAATTTCTGCACTGTGAGGATTTTCGTCGACAGATTTTGCTCCATCCTCACGATCGTCGTCCATTTTGAAATCTTTAATTAAGTTTGCTTGCAACGTCATGTAAGTTGAGTTGATCGCTGGCTCATTCTCTAGCCCACTCTGCCATCCTCCCCTCCCTGGATCTCCTTGGATTGGTTTCCTTTAGGGACGGACCATTAGAAAAGTGATGGGGGGGAGGGGATGGGGAAAAAACAAACAAAATTCTTGCAAGGGAAAATGCGAAGAAAAAAATTCGTGCAAAGAAAAAGGTAAAGAGAAAAAATTCATGCAGAAGAAAGGTCCAATTTTGACTTTTATGTAATATACAAAATTGGTCAGAGTCTATTAAAAATATTTCTTATTCAAAATATTTTGGGGGCCTTCAAGGCCCTGCTATATTATTATTAATAAATAAAGATATCTAATAGTGTACTGAAGCGTTTTCCTCACACTGCATGAAATGACAAATATAAGGTGACATAAATTAATTCATACTACAGTAGCCAGAAATGTCATTCAGAAATCAACAATATTACCAGGCACAACATGAATAAACAAAAATCACTTTTAAATTGCAGCTACTGTACCTACAACATCCACTGTATACAGCAGTATGATAAAAATGATAAAAATAATAAAATAGAATTTGTAATAAATAAATATTAGAATTTGGTATCTTTGTAAAAATTCTTTAAAATGTGCCCACAATAACAATTAAAGGATGGGTCTTATCTCCTTGAATAAGAAGTCTATAATACAGTGAACTTTAACTGTCAACAACATAAAAAAGCAATATTTGTCTGAAAAAAATTCGTGCAGAGGGTTTCACCTGAGAAAGAAATTCCTGCACAAGCAGTGAGCGAAAACAAGAAGATCGTGCAAGCTGAAAATTCCCCACCCCCACCCCCATCACTTTTCTAATGGCCCTTCCCTTATCCCTTCAGGAGGATCAAAACCAATCACAATGCATTCTCGTGTTTAGCGGGAGATTTGTAATGCAAATATTATCAAATGAATAATTTATTCTGTTTGTCACCATCAAAGCCAGCTTCCAAAGCACGAGGTCGATGAGAGGAAAACCGTTTCTCCAAGTCCAATTTTTCTTCTTCAAGCTCTTTAATTATCCGTGATTTGAAGGGAAAGTTTCAAGACCAAACGCGTTGTACACAACCACGGTATGGACAGTTTGTTGCTCATAAGCGGGAGTCACACGGCCGGTGACGAGAGAAGAAAGCACATGGCAAAATAGTGTTCTTGGTTTCCTCCCAAGGTAAGCAGAAATTTTGTTTTGTTTTGTTGTTGTTGTTTTTTTGTTTGTTTGTTCGTTTTTTCTTTTTTCTTTTTGGCCTCTCAAAAAGTGCGTCGGGACGGAACTTGAAAACAGTTTTTTAAGTCCGCTAAACCAAAGCAATGTGGAACTTGTCTTCGTTAGCTTTCAAAAGTGTGATGAATCGAAGGGTGACTGAACAGCAATAATTGAATAAGAATAACGGAAACGTTCTTTTAGGAATAATCATTATAATGCCATTCTGTGGGGCGGAATAACGGTTATGCTGCCTTCGATCTTAACATTCCCCTCTAGTACCGAGGACTGAAGACGAATAATTAAGACCCGATTATTCCTCTTCAGCCCCCCGATGATGAACTGCTCGTTATGGCGTCTTTATCGAAAGGATTTAAAAAACCATAATTGCCAATAGAATCAAGTGACCTTATTATTTAAGCAATAAACCACAGTTTCTATGGGTTTACCCGCGTAATAAACCACTTGGGATGTTGGGAGAATACGAGAAGAACTAATCACGAGCCCACGAGCCGCGGGCGAGTCAGTGATTGTAGAACAAGCCCTTCTCGTATTCTCCCAAAATCACAAGTGCTTTATTACGCAGGTAAACCCAAAGAAACTGCGGTTTATAATTTATGAATTCACTTAAATGAAAATCGAAAATGTTTCACTTTTGGTTTACCGGCACATAACCGGTAAGATTTCCTCGCAGGTCCCTATTTCATTATGCACGCTGTAGCCGTACGGTTTCGTTCTCAGAAATTTTTGCACGCGCACTTCCCAAGACAATTCAACTACAGCATGCATAATGAAGTAGGGACCTGTGCAGAAGTCATTCCAAATTTATTACAGTCCTTTGTGTACTAGTCAAATTTGTACAATTTTGCGTCCCGAACATCACCTGAAACCTTAATTTTTTTCCCAGAACTTATTCATCGCCGGTAAACCCTATTTTCTCTAATACATGCGCTCTTCAAAAACGTGCGCTCTTCAAAAATTTGGAGCACGAAAAGTCCGGAGGCGGAGCTCTATCCGAAAAAATTAATTCCCAGGGGAACCAGTCTCTTTTTGTTCAACTTGTCACTTTAAACAATGCCTGCCTGTCATTGTTACTGACAAATGAAACAATGAGAAATACCACTAACACACGTGAGACAAAACATTTTTGACTTTATTTGTCTTATATTTATTTTAGGGTTCAAGTGAAAATGCCTCGCAAGATAATGCGCTCTCCACAGAATACAGGCGTCATGGTTTAACATTCTGGTCCGCAAACAAGAATACAGTTAGTAGCTTCAAAGGTATAAATTTTTATTGAATTTGAAAATCTTTGTAATGTTGAAAGAGGAACTCAAGCAAACAATGAAGTCAGTCAAGACTAGTATTATCTAAGGTTGCGTTCGATTAATTAGCACAAGATAGTCCGCTGTACATGTTCACGAGAACAGTTTAGAGACGGACCATTAGAAAAGTGATGGGGGGGGGGGGGGGTGGGGAAAAAAACAAAACAAAATTCATGCAAGGGAAAATGCCAAGAAAAAAAATTCATGCAAAGAAGGTAAAAAAAAATCATGCAGAAGGAAGGTCCAATTGTAACTTTTTCACACTTAGTAAAAAAAATTCCTGCAGAGGGGTTCACCTGAAAAAAAATTCCTCCACAAGCAGTGAGCGAAAAAAAAATTCGTGCAAGCTGAAAATTCCCCACCCCACCCCTCATCACTTTTCTAATGGTCCGTCCCTTAGCAAATCCTTTTTCGGACTTCCCAATCGAAATACAAAAAGGGAGATCCAAAAAATCCGGATTTGGATTTCTTAATTGAAATCCACCCTAAGGACGGATTTCTCGGAGGTGAAATCCGTTTTCGGATTTCGCGTTCGATTGGGAAATCCTGATTTAAATCTAAATCCGGATTTCCCAATCGAACGCACCCTAAGACGCGGCCAATGAGTAATATAATGTACAAAGCTCGTGAAACTGACACACAAAGAAGCAAAGAAACCCGCCCAGGTCGCTCGCGGTAACGGAACGCTTTTGTTTAGACTGGACGCACACTTTTCTTGGATCGAAATGTTTATTTCATTTTCAAGACCGTCTTGTGCATATGCAATTGGCTTACCACTCGACTACAATACAAATCTTATCATCTAAATCAAACCTGCGACATCTCCATAATCCATGGTAGAAAAAAATCGTAATTAATAAGACTCTGCAGAATGTTTTAGCCTGAGAAAACAGAACAATTTACAAGGACATGTTTCAACACAAAAGACCAGCCAAGTCAAGAAATGTTATGGAAAAGATTATTGTTCATCGTGGTAACTTCAATGATGAGTTCTATGGTCTCACGACGGAGTCACTTGGGTGTTGGTCGCGATCACCACCCAAGTGACTCCGTCGTGAGACCATAGAACTAATTTATATTATCAAGTCAAGAAATGTTTCTCTTGGTTGCCGTTTGAGAACACTGTCAGGTAAATCAGGCTATAGACCTCCAAATATGAACATTTGTAATTGGAAAAGAGCAAACTAAAATTATGTTTTAAGCCAATAAACAAATGGGCGTGCATTCTTAAAACTAACATTAACCATGCGACCCTTGGAAGCGTAAGTCAAGTGAAACAAATAAACAGCGGCTGGAAAAAGACTTATAATATTGAAACCTTACTTGAATCAAGTTTCTTTCGGCGTTAGAGTAAGACCCAGTAAACGAGCTTAAAATGCTTGATTTCAAATTGCAGCTGTAAGATTTCTTGTTCGAATTTAATTGTAACGTATGAGGTAGTGATTACTATTCAATATATTCTGTAAGAGGTTGAGAGTTTTCACCGAAAATTCAGACCACAAAATCGAGCAAAATAACCAGTTTCAGTCGAGACCAAAGTATGATTCCAACAGTTAAAAATTTAAGACCAGTCATGCTCATACTTTTTTTAATTGATTTATTTTATCCTGTTAAAAATTTCTATTCCTGGGAACTCTCCGAATGACTCCTACCTTGATCAATCAGGTGACTTAGAACTGATTTAATTGCTTAAAAGATGGAACATTGACAAAAGTGGCTCCAAAGTGCGACCTGCGCTAAACCTCTAAGGCAATGTAATAAACTGCGAAATTTCGCCTGGCTCCATCGCGTTTGCTTGAAAGTTCCTCGCCAACGAAACTCGTAAAAACTACTGTAGTACATATTATATTGTAATTCTGAAAGACTCAAGGGTGATAACTAAATTCCCGAAAGGACTTCAGCATAGGAAAATCCAGCTAAACGTTATCAAAAGACCAGAAACGATTTAGGCAAGATATATGTTTGCGCCTAAAATGCTTAACCTTCGCAACAATTTTTGTAACGCACTAAGAAGGGCTGACAACGGATGCAAATCCAGAAAATTGCCGGATTTGATGATCTCGTTAGTATTGCCAAATCATTGGATCTGTAGGGAAAATTCAGAGAAAACTCTTGAGCCTTTAATACTCTAATTTAAAGTGTGTCACGTGAGTGTTAAGAGTGTCGCGCGGAGTGTACTAAAAATGCGCAATAAACATCGAGTTGCGCAATGTTGCTGTCCTATCGTCTTTGGTCAATCGTGCAGAACACAAATTAAATTACCAAACACAAAGTAAAAATTTTTTCTTTCAGTCAACGAAAATGTCAAATTGTTTAATTTGTCAAAGTCTTATCCCATTGGCTGTGCAGAAAACAAACAACATTAACTTCAAAACAAGACTCTAGCTCCTTTCCAAAAAACGTTTCGCTACATGGAGTGATCCACAGATAGAAAAGTTAGAACCACACTGTATAGAAAAGCAAACCGAATACCACAGTACAGTGCTGTTCAGTAGCTTTCCCTAGAATGTTCACACTGCATGGTTTGATCCACGGATGAAAATGTTAGAACCAATGATAACTTAGAGCCGAAACAACACCTCAGTAAATTACTGTTTAGAGGCTTTCCAACAAAATTCGTCCATAACCCCAGACCTTTGCAATAAAAGCACTTGCCGGAACCACAGTCTTACCAACAGCCTTTTGGACCTGAGAGCTTCACTGTGCAACTCAATGCGTGAATGGTATATTTTTTTAGCCCAATTGCTTGCTTGAAAGACGACGTTTTTACGTGGTGCACCTAAGTGACCGCAGCTGTAACTCATTGTACAGAGCTTCAAAGAAATCACAACGGAAACCTCACACCATATTGATCAAAAACTAATCTGTTTTTTTTTTCTTTTCCCTGAATTCGTATATTTATCATCATATCAAAACCATCTTAGAACTTTTTTTAGCTAAAAATTACTCTCTAAGTTTAAAAATGCACAGATTAGTTTCGTTTTTGTATAATGATTTCAGCAAGGTTACCGGTTGTAATTTCTTTAGCTCTGATATTTATTTTCAACATTCAGTGGATCCTTCCACTGTGTCAGCATCACTCCCGGCCACTGTCAAATGCGCTCTATTGTAAATACCAGGGAGAGTATTGTTCGAATAAGTTTTGTGGCTCTTCGCTCGGCAGAATTGGCGAACTTTTTCACAATTAATTTCGCAGAAACACGTGAAGCATGGAAGAATCCCTTGGTGTTGTAGCTTAGAATCAGTTGGTGCGATAAAAAACTTCACTTTGTTTGTGAGTCAAGCCAAATCTTAATTTACGCTGGAGTGTGGTCGAAAGATCCCTTCTCGAGAACAACAAACTCCGGTGTAATTGAAGAATTTCACTTAGCGAGCAGCGAAATGAGGCTTCTCATCACATTGTAGACTTAGAAATATGAAGTGCAATCTTCACTTTATTTTTCGAGCTAGGTTAAGCCTCAATTCATGCTGGAGTACTTGAAGACAAACGTCGAAGTTCAAGAAAAAAAAAAATACTGCGGTGTAAATTGAGAATTTATCTTGGCGACCAGACGAAGTGGAGTTTGTCATCGCATTGTAGACTTAGAAATGTAAATTGCAAGCCTCGCTTTGTTTGCGATTCAAGTCAAACTTTAATACATTCTGGAGTGTTAGCCACAACAAAAACTCCGGCGTGAATTGAGGATTTCACTTGACTTACAGACAAAGCAACGCTTGTCACTTTACATTCTCCAGAAACTGTGTGAAAAGGACGCATTAGAATAACACAAGTCATGTAAATTAGCTGCTTTATTCAGTAACAAGACACTCTTGTAAATACATGAGATGCACATAAGGAAATGAAAGAGAAGAAAATGAGTTGTATTATAATGACCATGATCCTTTAATTTTTAAAAAAAAAAAAAACGGCGCATGCGTATCTGGCACGCCGTATTTTTTCTAAGTCTTTTGGCGGGAAAATTAGGCCAATTTGAACAGGGAGCTGCTGGAAAGACTCGTTATGCAAATAGAGAAAAGAGACTGCAACTAGAGAGTGCAAATATTAAACATTCGGGCATGTGCAGAAGGCCAAAATAGAGACGTAAAATATTTTCGAGCAAAATTTTTTGCGCATGCGCACTGACCCAAAATCGACTCTAAGTATATTTTCGAACCAAATGTCTTGCGCATGCCTACTGAGGAATACTAGAGACCCTTTCTGCCAACTAAAACGCAACGCTAGCGTACTGGTTTAACGTTTACAGTCTCTGTTCAAGTTAAACATTCTTTATTTGTTCCAGTTGCAACAGTGTACAGTCAGATTAGGTTTCTTATGTTCTTTGGCTTGTGGTTCTGCCTTTTCATCTGCAAATAAAACAAAACAGCAAATTAACACTGAATTACTTTCTGCTGCAAATATTCATCATAGAATATGCCACGACGATTGAGAGTTTTCATGTGTGTAAGCCATCACTTGTGCAAAAAATCCATACCGGGCCGTACTAAAATTTGAGCCGGTCTAGGACGAGATTTTTGAAGAACGCTATCCTCAAAATTTATAAACTTTTGCGCCAGTTCGTGCGATTTCAACTCTTTGCAATTTAATTTTGAAGACGGGCAAAGGTTTCTTGGGAAACTCAACTGCGTTAACTTTGTCAGATTAGAGCGTTTTTCAAATGACTGTCGCTTAACCGTAACCAAATCCAAAGTAATTACTCTGGTCAATCACTACACAATCACTCCTATGAACAACTCAGAACTGTTGTCAGCTCTATATACAGGAAAACGCATGCAAGCTAATCACGATCAGCCTGATATCTTTATTTTTGATTACTCTATAAATTGGCACGAAATTTTGCAGCCAATCAATTGTGAATCACAGTGATGGAAAAGCAAGGCAAGTCCGTGTAAAATTACATTAGACAGTCAATTCAAAACCACTTTAAAACTATTACGAATGCACAGTGGAACATAATATATCTTGTAGTTCAATTTTATCCTTGGTTCAAATTTTATTTTCCTTTGCTTCAAACTCATTATCATACATTACCAACATTACCATACCAGAAAACAAAGGAAAATAAAATTTGAACCAAGTACAAAATTGAACTGCAACATATACATCCATGAGATGCACTACAAGAAGACAGCGCACTATTGTGTGTCACTCAGCAATATACTGCACAGCCCAGGATAGGATACTGGATAGGATACTTTATTAACGTGCAAATATACTTAGCTATATAGCTAGTTTCCAGATATTCCACGATATTAAAATATAGATTACTAAGATTAAACTATAAAAATGCTAACTACTATAAAAATACTACTACTACTATTTAAAACGTTAAACCGCGAACCTTGCAGATAAAATCCTTAGTTCCAGCTAAGTTTCGTATACTCTCAGGAAGTGCATTCCAGTGTTTCGCGGCGTAATAACTAAAACGCTTAAGGCCGTATTTGGTGCTATTCACCTTAGGTAGAGACAAAACATTTACACCCCGCAGATTATAGCTACTCCTTCTGATATTAATAAGACGATTAATAGTTGCCGGCACTCTACCCTGAAAACAACTATTAACGGTAACTAGCATGTCCTGGATCCTGCGGGTTTCCAAAGTGTTGTTTAGACCTATCCACTTTAACAAAGTCTGATAAGATGTAAAATTATCTTTATAAATTAATCTCAGCGCGCGCTCGTTTACTTTTTCTAGCTTGTTAGCGTTCCTGGTCCCGCAATGGTGCCAGACTTGGCTGCAATAAGTAAAATAAGGCAAAATAAAGGCGCGGTAGAGTGCTTCTTTGGTCTTACAAGGTAAAATATTTTTTAGCCTATTCAGGGCATTCACTTGTCCTCCTACTTTACGACAAATATCCGCGATGTGGGCATCAAACTTGAGCCTGTTATCTAATGTAACACCTAATAATTTGATATCTTTAGAAATGGGAATCAGATTATCCACACATTTAATGTTTATATCATAATCACTTTTTCCCAGCACGAGAGCCTGGTACTTTTCAGGATTCGCCTTCATCCCATTTTGCTGGAACCAGTGCAGCGTGTTTGCTAGGTCTCTATTAATGTCCTCCTCGACAACTTGTGGGTTTGGATCCGCGGTGTGAATCTTCGTATCGTCTGCGTAATTCATAAACTTGCACCTTTCGATAGCAAAGATTAAATCATTCATAAAAATGTTAAATAATAGTGGTCCAAGAATAGATCCCTGTGGCACCCCCGCAGCCACGCCTGTCCAGTCTGAAAAGGTGTCGCCCAGCTTTACTCGCTGATACCTGGATGATAGGTAGCTAAACAAAAGGGCAACTGCTTTGTCTTCCATGCCATAGAACTTAAGCTTCTCCAAGATCAGTTCATGTGGCAGGCAGTCAAATGCCTTGCTGAGATCAATTGCTATCACAGCAATCGTATTGCGTTTATCAAGTTCCTCTTTCCAATATTCCGTTAGCGTTAATAATGCCGAAGGACAACCGTGGAACTTGCGATATTTCATTCCAGACACATTTCTATTCCAGACACCCTTCATGTTCCGTTTGTTATCTGAGAATGACTTTCACTTAATTTGGATGACTGTTGAGTACTGCGGAATTTAGGCGGCAATTTGAAAACTATGAATGATAGGTTCTTGGCATAAGCCACGTTGCAAACTATGAAGTGCTAGTTTAAATGCGAGAAACAGTGTTTCAGCGCTTGTTGGACATATAAATAGCATTAGCAAATATGTCGCACGAAAAGATACGAGTTGTTAGAAGTTGGAATGATTACATGAAACTTTGTTTTACTTCCAAAACAGATCAACCCTTTCAATTCCCAGATCTGATCAGCGATTCTCCTTAACGCATGCAATATATTTTTTGTGTGTTGATTTGGAGAATGAGTATTTGATTAATTGGCCATCCTGAGTCCCTAATTTCTCAATGGTCATGATCTGTTTGCTAGAGATTGTATTGAAATTGAGAAAAAAAAGTTGTGTATTGATCACCTCTGAAAGTGATGAGTTAGGGACGGGCCATTAGAAAAGTGATGGGGGGGGGGGGTGGGGAAAAAAAAAAAACAAAAAAAAATTCATGCAAGGGAAAATGGCAAAAAAAAATTCATGCAAAGAAGAAGGTAAAAAAAAATTCATGCAGAAGGAAGGTCCAATTGTGACTTTTTCACACGTAGTAAAAAAAAATTCGTGCAGAGGGGTTCACCTGAAAAAAAATTCATGCACAAGCAGTGAGCGAAAAAAAAAAATCGTGCAAGATTCCCCACCCCCCCCCCCCATCACTTTTCTAATGGTCCGTCCCTTACAAAGAGGAATAAAAGACGTGCCTTAACAGTGAGTTTAAAAATGAATACTGCACTCTGTTCACAATTGAAAACCAAGAACTAAAAGGAACATGATAATATAAATTAGTTCTAAGGTCTCAAGACGGAGTCACTAGGGTGGTGGTCACCTGGAACATGTTGACCGTATTACGTGCCCCAAATCTCCCTGTGTACAGCTGCAGTATGTTGCTTGCTTACGTGGCTACTATAGAATTCAGAGAAAGTTACAATTTTACTAGAGAAAAAAAATCCAAAATTCATTCGACATTTTTTCTGACATTTCCGTTTATATGGGGTTTAAATGCGAAATATACACTGCTTAAGACAGCCTCTGAATTTAGAGAATAGAAGATTGGACTAGCATTAGAACACGAGACTTATGCCTTTGGGTGACAATTGCTCAAAATCAATCATAATTTTAGCTCTGCTTTGGAATTTGTGTTGGAATATTTCACTCAAAATATATCAAAACATTGAGCAGTCCACAGAAAAAGCTTTGCTTTCTTTAATCTAACCTTAACTCGTCCAGAGAAACCCACAGCAGCCATATATAAACAGTCAAACTTGAGTAAAACTTTGGACTCAGATCTTACCTTGGATTTCATATCAGCGTGTAATGAGACAATGCACTTAATGCTAGTAACCAAGTTCCACACTCCTAGAGTATGACATCAATGAAAATTTTTTATGAATTAATAAAATTCAGTGTAAAAATATGGTTGTAAACATGAGTTCTACTTTTATAAAATCAACCCACTTTAACTAAAGAGGAAGTTTGCAGTAAAACTGAAACTTTTACTGTGCTGAATGGTTTTGGTAAAATAAACATTGATTACCCAATTTTAACTGTGAATATCTCAAATTCACTTGGAAATGCTTGATATAAAAACAATTGGCAGTGCTCTGCAAGAGATAATACTCGGCGAAATATCGTAGAGTTGCTAAAAATATAACGCAATTACACAATAATTGTTTGGCATATCTTTCAAGTAACACTGTATACAGTAACATGGGAGAGAACTTGCATCGTAAGTTGCGGAGTATTTCATGGAACAGCGACAAGTATTTCCATGAGAAATATTCGTGAGTTGTACAGCAACGAAAAAAAAGCCAATAAATGCAGTACAGTTACCTATAAAACAGTTATGGTGGACTTCAATTCCTCATTAGCTTCGTTCGCTTTCGGATCGCTTCTAACCGAGTCATACGTTCACCAGTTTCATGAAATGAAACGTCCCTCAACTCCAGGTTTCACCAAATGCAAACTCCATGAAACAGTCTCTTTGCAACCTCCATTTCAGCAGCGATTTTTCACTCTAAAACGTTGCTTTAATTCGCTGGAACGGTAATGACAGTTATTCATCGTTCGAAACTTTCCTTCTCTTCCAACGTGGGCAGAACAAAGGTGACATACAAAAAATGAATACATTAGATTTGCATAAACAAATTTGCATTTCGTGATGTTTTTGATCAGTTACGGATATCTGGGGACTTGAAACGTTTGCTTATAACAGAAGGGAAAAAGTTGTTTTGTAAGCAGTAAGCAAGTTTTGGATCTCAGACTTTGTACTCAGTTTCCCTTAATGTTGCTGGAGATCGTGGGTTCGAACCTCGGCCGGACCATTACTCGGGGTCTTTTAATTACTGAGGGGAAACTGCTGCCTTTGCAATGACATTTGTAAATGGTTAGACTTTCTAGTCCTCTCGGATAAGGACGATAAACCGTAAGTCCAGTCTCACAACCCTTGTTCGCCTTTATGAATGTAATTTCACACACGTACGTATTCTGAACGAGCTTGTACTGCTCCTAGGCGTTACGTATATAAATAAAGTATTGATTGATCGATTAATTGCATATTAAAGAGGTTTGCTCACTTGAATTGTACCACTCACCGTGAATTTCTCAAAATGTTTATGTTAAAAAACTATCTCATATTAAGACAAATGTCACGTCAAGTCGTCTTAAAACGCGTAAATGTTGTCTTCATCTTTGAGAAAGCGCATTTACGGTCATGTTGTAGTGTCGAGTTTCCATAAACAAGAGATTTGTAAGGAAAAGGGAGGACGAAAAGAAGCCCGAAGTTGTTTCGTAAGATTGAGAGAATGAAAAGCGAAAGCCGCTCTACAACCTGTTGCATTGTTGCCAACACCTACTTCCTGATCAGGACCGTACATAGGACTTTTCCGATGGGCTTCTGGACTTGAAAAGATGTGGGAGGGGAGGGGGGGGGGAACACAGTGTGTAACACCAGCAGTTCATTACCCGGAGCGTGCAACTGCTGTAGGTTCATGCAACGGCGTTTTCACAACTAAGTTTATTTTTTGAGCGGCTTCTCCCGCGAAAAAAGTTGTTTCCGCTATCTCAGTTATCTCATCGGAGCTACTATTTTCTGTGCAAATACCTTGACTATCGTCAGAAATGCTGTCCGAACACTCAGATGAAGACTCGTGTATGTCGTATGTACTCGTGTACCTCGTGTATGTCGGCAGTGCTCGTTTTCACTACAGGCGGTTATCATGCTACATATCAATCATGCACTAGCTTGTGATTGGCTCTCCCGAACCAATTCGCGGGAATGACGATCTAAAACTAACCTTACTTGTGAAAATGCCGTTTTACAGACATAGTATGGAAGTTGCAGGGTAATGGGCTCCTGGTACCACCCAGGGTACCTACCACATTGTCAAGTTGAAATCCACTCGAGAGTTTAACCTGGCCCTAGAGAAGAGTAAATGGCAGAAGAGAATTGTAAATTGAAAAGAGAATTGTAAATGGCATAATGTTTAAAGGACAGAAATGAGAACGGTAACTTCCAGCCGTTCTGGCGCCATAATTATGAATTTCACTACTTGTCTCAGACAAGTTGAGGAACATTGGAGGCAAGAATTGATTGTGACAATATTTAAGTTGACGACGGAGAAGAGTTACAATAGGTGATATAGGGATAAATTAACACGTAGTACAGAGATAATTTGTTTTTTTTTTTCTGATATGTAGAATCGGGCCCTGAATATCATACCAACTAACTTAGAGATCTGTTCAAATGTTCAAGTAATGCCCGTTTAACCAGAAAGAGTTTTTAGAATTATCTAGCTGATCACACTGTAAAAATAACAAATACATGTTGTTATATACCTAGACTTTCACTCAAGAAAACGAGCACTGTGATTGGTTGATTCTTAGTCACGTGCCTCCGATCAAATTTTAATGTATCCCGACCGGGATACAATTGCTCCGTTGTTGCCCGCGCGCCAATTGTGCCGCTTTTTTGTTTGTTTTTGCTATATTTTGTTTTAGGGAAAGTCGAAATATATAACAAAGCACTTAATGTATGGTCCCTCGGGAAACTAGTTAGTCTTGTTTTCCCTCGAGTTCTGATGTTTCCCTCGACTTTGTCTCGGGAAACATCAGGACTCTCGGGAAAACGAAACAAACTGTTTCCCTCGGGACCATACATTAAGTGTATATTATCGACCAAGCGTGAGGTCAAGATGTTTGTTGCATAGTGGCCAATTTTTTTTCTTTTTGCGTTTTTATCGACTGAGATGCCTTCGAAGTGACGTCCAAGAATAGAGTTGTACGCGGTATACTGGTTACCATTCAGTTGTAGAGAAAGTTAGGGTTTGTAAGGTATGTACTCCCGCCATCTTGTTAATTCAGATTTCTAGTCTATAAGAAAAGGCCAACAGGGAAGAAACAGTTTACTATTCTCCAAATACCACCTCGTGCCAATCAACTGCTGTTATTTCTAAGTCTTCTAAGGGACGGACCATTAGAAAAGTGATTGGGGGGGTGGGGTGGGGAAAAAAACCCAAAAAAATTCATGCAAGGGAAAATGCCAAGAAAAAAAATTCGTGCAAAGAAGGAGGTAAAAAAAAAATTCATGCAGAAGGAAGGTCCAATTGTGACTTTTTCACACGTAGTAAAAAAAATTCGTGCAGAGGGGTTCACCTGAAAAAAAATTCCTGCACAAGCAGTGAGCGAAAAAAAAAATTCGTGCAAGCTGAAAATTCCCCCACCCCCCCCCCCCCCATCACTTTTCTAAGGGTCCGTCCCTAAGTGATTATAGAGACCTTACGCGACAGGACGGTTGGATGACTCAGGACGGCATAATGACGAAAAAATGTCGCGTAAGAATGGGATTGCACAATCTCGCGCGACATTTTTTCGTCATTCTGCCGTCCTGAGTCATCCAACCGTCCTGTCGCGTGAGGTCTCTAATAACATGTCAGCGCTTGAATCTTAATTTATCACGTGCGCACTACTTACCTCGGCGTTTCTGCAAATGACGCTGCCAGGCGGGACAAGCCGTAACGTAAAAAAATTGTTATATTTTTTAAAGCTTTAGGAATAGGTGGAACCTCCATTCGGTTTGTAAACAAATAAATGACAAGAAAAATTGACAGTCCACAGTCAAGCCTACGATTTTGTCTTGCAGTACAAGAAAGCAATTGCAAGTCGTATCTTTGTATTATCGTTCCTTATACCTTATCAATTGATGTATACACTTCTTAATTCCCAGTTGAACCATGTTATCACATATCTAAACTTTTAAATTTTCAACGGCTCCTCGAGTCACTCTAGAATCGTGACATACGATTTCAAAAGCTTCCCTTAATAAAGTGTCTCTTTGTACCTTGATTAGTCTCAATTCTTATCGGGCCAAACTTAGCACGTTTTTAACAGGATTTACATACTTTTCTGATTTAAAGTTCCTGTTTCTGGTGGCGCTTTTAAAGATTACTCAGATATGTACTAAGTTCAGTGATTTGGCAAATAAGGATGCCAGCACGTTAAACTACTGGCCGAGTAAATTTTTCCAGGATGTTGGAAATAGTGAAGGGATGGTGTATCCAGCAAGGAAGGTGAGAGGGAAGACAGTATTTATTATGTTCAATACAAGATACATTTTCGTCCAAGACCACAATTATTAGAATGTACCTCGATTATTTTAATCTTCCTTTACTTTATTTCAGATGTTATTTTCCGTCGTTGTCTTGATGCCGAGATGAAGGACAGCATCCGGGGACACCCGGGGGGGGGGGGGTAGTACTCCCCTTATATCAGGTATATAGGTATGTGCCGCCCCAAAGGGTACGGTTTTTGAGCCGTTTTGGTCTGAAAACGGGTATAGATTTTGAACATTTTGGTCTGAAATTGGGTATGGTTATCGGGGGAACATTCACGAAAGCTTATAAACTTATTTTTCTCCCCAGAAACCGGGGCGAGTAACTGGTGAGAGAGAAAGAGAAATTGAATATGTAATATATCATTCCAGCTAAATTTTACCTACTCATCTTTGTGACGTTGACTTCCGTTCAGCACTGACGCATATGCTATGCTTAATCACGTACTACAAAGCCAGTGTGATATAATATATAATAAAGAGTTGTTAATAATGTAACGACTTTCTAAGGCCATGTCTGAAAACGGGTGTATATTTTCAATGTCAGGTCTGAAAACGGGTATGGATTTTTGTGGCCAGGTCTGAAAACGGGTGGGAAAAATGGCATGTTTTGGTCTGAAATTGGGTCTGGATTTTGAGATGCGGGCGGCACACCCCCACCAAAAAGTCCAAAGAGTACCCCCCCCCCCCCCCCGGGGGACAGCATGCGGCAAGGTGTGAGTTCGCAAACAAAGAAAGAAGAGAAGGAGGCTGTTACTTTCGAGGCGAAGAACATTTCTGGAGTGCTGGATTATTTGGTAGTGGAACAGCAAAGCAATTATTAGATACTATTCATTTCTATAATGGCAAAATGCTTGGCTTGCGTTGTAGTGAACATAGGAAGATGTTAAAAATGAAGTTGCAGTGTAGCTGATTAATTAAACTGAAGTATTGTTCTTGTGTTAATTTGTTTTGTTTTGGTACATAAATCTTGATATCCAATAAGAAGACAGACAAAAACCGCGCGTGGTTTTGATATGTGATCCAGAACACGTGTGGTTTTCATCTGTGCTTTCATTGGATATCAAAAGTCAAGCACGTGACAAAGTTAGCCATCTTTCATTGGCTATCAAACTTATGAATTATTAATGAGGTTTAGAACGTTACTGTTGCCCTGTCTTCTTTACTTTACTTTGTAACTGCGGCACTGTACTGTTTGTTTTGCCATACAGTTTTGTTCCGAATTTTATTGTCTCGTTTTGCGTTGAGAAAATTAAGCATGGAGTTCAAATGATTACATAGTTAAAACCTGTGGCCTACACTGCACTGGCAGCAAGTGACCTTCTTATACATGCACGTCACTTAGAAAAAATTAGGCTTGAAACCATTCATTATTCTGAGTGGATACTCTTCTGGATAGTGGATAACTTCTATTTCAGGGATGGACCATTTTATTTTTGAGAGAGGGTGTGCGAGTGTGTGTGTGTGTGTGTGTGTGGGGGGGGGGGGTTGGGCAATTTTGTCTTGTTAAGAATTTTTTTCCCTTTGCGCTGTGCAAGAATTTTTTTTGAACCTTAACATACAAATGCCAGTCGTTTTTTTTCCCTTGGCCCAAAGTGCATGATTTTTCTATACTTTTGGTGTGCAGGAATTTTTTTGGTAATTGCCCAGCTCCCCTCCCCCCTCCCCCCTCAAAAATAAAAAAGGTCCATCTCAGATATGCTTTAAAATGTTTTTAAAACAAAAGAGAAAAGTTATATGTTGATCACTCTTAGAAGACAAAAGCGTCAAACGATGATTGAAATCATTCTTGATCAAAAGCGTTTTCTTATCAATTCTCTAGAAGCTTCAAATCTCTTTAAAATAAATCGCTATTTAATCGGTATCAACCTTTGTGTGAGGATGTGGCTCATTGTCTTTTCAGCTGTTTTTAACATCTTTGAGCCATCAATAACCAGACCTGTTAGATCGATCCAGCAGCTGAAAGTGGATACTTTTCTTAGTTCTCATTATCAGTTTCTTTCACACTATACTAACAATATAATGAGAGGATGCTTCTTGACTATGGGAGTTACAAATTCTAACTAAAACAGCATTGAGGCTGAGGAGGATTAAAAGCTACACGGATTAAGAAGTCGGCAACGGCAGTTGGTAACCTGGCCAGCAAAGAATGGCCAAACCGAGCATCCAGGCCAACCAAATAGCGGTCATGTGGGGATCCTGAGGTCAGCGCTTCAACCACTGCATCGACAACTTGTCCCGTGTTCGACGATCGGTACATGTTTGACAATGCCTCAACTCCTACAAAATGTTAACGTTTTCAGAGATGCCAAGTTCATCAACATGTTTGGTTAGATCTTCAGGGTTGAGAAGAGGGTAAGAGAAAGAGGGTAAGGGAAAGGGGGGTGTCCTAGGGGGGTGTCCTAAGGGGGGAGTCCTAGGGGAGGTGTCCTAGGGGGGTGTCCTAGGGGGTGTCCTAGGGGGGAGTCCTAGGGGAGGTGTCCTAGGGGGGTGTGGCATCATTTATAAGACCCTTTCCCTATTTTGGACCAAGCCCTAGGACTATTGATGCCTGGGAAAAAAAAAAAAAATTCCACACACTGTCCATAAAAAAGCTAAATTTGCACCATAAGTCCATTACTTGACGCATTTACAAAAAAAGTTCAAATTACAACCGTTTTAAAAAATATTTCAAATTCAATGTCAACTTGACGACCCCACCTTATTCTTAATTCGGCTAACACTGATGCCCACTTTTTTGGCCTTATTTTCGACCCATATCAGTTAATGGTTCAAACTGGTGACCATACCTTATTACAGACCAAGACGGCTTATATTGGTACCCATTTTGGTTGTACCCATTTTTGATCTCTTGCAAAACCTGGTTCAAAATAATGACACCACCCTATTACAGACATAGATGGCTTAATTTGGTATTCATTTTGGTTGTACCAACATTCAAACTCTTACAGAACCTGATTTAAATTAATGACCCCACCCTAATACAGAAATAGATGGCCTAAATTTGCACCCAATTTGGTTGAGCTCATTTTTGACCTGTTCCAGAGCCTGGTTCAAAATAATGACCCTATCCTATTACAGACATGGATGATTTAAATTGAACCTATTTTGGTTGAGCCCATTTTCAACCAAAATGGGTAAAAGTAGCACCAAGACCAAATAGCCATATAAAGGAGTGACCCATTGCAAACCAATTGGAATCATCTAGCCATAGAATAAATACCTTTATTCACATACTGTTCTCCATACTGTTCCTTTAACTCATCGCTCAGTTTACTCCAGCCATCTTTTAAATGCCGCTCAACCACACTAGGGTCAGGCATGCCTGTATTATAAGTGCCTGGTTCCAACATACTCACTTTAATCCCCCAGGGGTACATTTCTCGCCTCAGGGCATCAGAAAATGCCTCAATGCCAAATTTGGACACAGAGTAAGACCCAAAAAAGTTACAAGCAACTATGCCTAAGAAATAATAAAAATGAACCAGATGAGAATAAAAGGTTGGTAGAGTAAAAGTGGACACCAGCATAAGAGGATGTCAAAGCACTGCAGTGCAGCAGTAAGCACGTTGTTGATCGAGTCTTGAATCAGAATGTCACAACATTATATACATCACACTCTTTACTCCTGATATTCTAATGTTTTATTAGCCATTCATAATATTTTTTCTGTATTTTGCTATAATCTAGCATAGAAGTTTGTTTAAACATTCCTTTTAATGAATTTCGTCTGGGTATATGGCAACAAGATACCTGTTGTTGAAACAGGTATCTTGTTATCAGGTATCCTGAAACAATGGCCAGATCAAAATGCACCAATCACAGCAGACCAATGTGATGTATAATGCTGCACCAGGAACAGTCTACCCCAACACCTGAGAGAAGACTAGCCAGTAAGCAGTCAAAACATTGCACCACCACCCAAGTGACTCTGTCGTGAGACCACAGAACTACTTTATATTATCATTGAAGTTACCATCATGAATAACAATTTTTCCATAACAACATACCTGTTCTTTTTTATCATCAGATTGCAACTTGTCATAGGATAAATAAATTACCTGCTGTGCTGGAGAAATTGACCACACGTCCCCGGGTCTTCTTAACCAATGGTAAAAAGGTTTTGGTGACATCAATCATTCCCCAGAGATTAACATCTGCAGTGCGTTTGAAGGTGCTTAGTGGTGTCCACTCAATTGGGACATAGAAGATAACTCCAGCATTGTTAACAATTCCCCACAGACCTGCACAGAATAAACAGTGACACAGACTTATACAACTGTAAAGTATGAACTCAAACTGGTTTAAAAAAATGTAATGTGGGGCTAGTTTCAAAAAAAACTGGTGCTGCATTGGTGAGGAATTGAAACACAAGACATTGGGATAATCAAACAAGTCGACAAAGTAATTTGTACCACTGTAAGGTGAAAGAGGGGGGTGCTGATGTTTTGAGCGTTGAGAGGATTATGGATCATGTGCAATTTATATAGAGAGGTTTGGAGCTATGGTTTGGTAGAGCCATAGCAGTATGTGAATGATAGTAAATTAATTAAATGAATGAAAAACATTCATTGATACTGTGGGGATTAAGAGACCCGAGTTGGAAGATAAATCGTTGTTCTAGGTTTTTTATGCCTTTCTGTGTTACCCTGATGCAGGGAAAGGCCGCAGATCATCATATTTTGAGTGGAATGGTTCCAGCAGATTAAAGTGATGTTCGTGGAAACAGTCACCTAATCTTTTTCCAGTCTCAAAATGTCAGCACCTCCTCTTTTACTTTATGGTGGTACAAAGTACTTTACTGCTAGCAGAAGTTTCAGTAAGATTTCCTCACAGGTCCCTACTTCATTATGCATGCTGTAGCTGTACGGTTTTGTTCTCAGAAATGTTTGCAAGCGCACTTCCCAAGACAATTCAACTACAGCATGCATAATGAAGTAGGGACCTGTGCGGAAATCTTACCAAAGTTTCCACACCTTGATAGGTTTTCAAAGTTACTTGTAAAACAAGTAGAAGCATGGCTTCAGAGATAAAATGAAACAACAACAACAACAACAAACCTTCACTGATACTTGGTGACTGTATAGCACACAGATGCTAGTTTGACCAAGTTAAAACTAAAGAAGTACTAAACACAAACAATTATTACATTTAGGACATATTTGTTAATTCTTGACTGGTTTATTGAACCTGTCATGATGACCCACGGTTTATTTACTTTTGCAAAACAAAAGCCATCACAAAAATTGTTATGTATGGCATACCGCTGGCCATTATGATTGTTGACATTAAACCATGCGGTCTGAGACTCAACATGGCGTTCATGTTGTGTATATATAACATGGTGTCAGGAGTGGGATCTCGAGCGCCACCGACTAGAAGAAAGCCTTAAGAAATGGCAGAAGGTTACACAAATTCGTCGTTCAACTGGCCAAGAATGAACTGGGACGCTTCGGACCTGAGTAAAGAGTGGGAAAGGTTTTATCAACATTGCGAATTCACGTTCGGAGGACCGCTCAGCAAATGCACCGAAAAGGAGAAAGTATGCAACTTGATGAGCTTCGTCGGCGATAAAGGCCGGGAAATCTACCTCACCTTCCAGTGGGAAATTGTGCAAATTGGATCCGGAGAATCCGCTCAAAATGTAAATGAAAAAGACATACTCGCGAGAGTCGTCGGAAAGTTCAAATCTCACCTCGAAGCCAAGAAGAACCCTATTATGGCGGCAGTTAAATTTGATCGAAGACGCCAGTTACAAGAAGAAACATTTGACTCTTTCGTCACTGATCTGAAACTGCTGGCCCGAGGCTTGGATATGACAGAAACGAATAAATTAATTCGGAACGCCATTGCGTGCAAATCACTAGACGAACGAGTACGGCAACGCTGCTTGGAGAAAAGTAAAAACCTTACCTTGGAGATGGCAATTGACATCGGTCGGATGTTCGAAGCGACCAAAGATGGAATGCAAGTGATGTCTGGCGAAGACCCAAAAGTGGAGGTCAACAAACTTGCATGGAAGGATAGCTCAACCAAGAGGTTCAAAACGCGCGGGAAACAGAAGACACCGAAAGAGAACAAGGAGCAAGTTCAAAAGTGCGGTAGATGTGGATACAATGTTCACAAGCCACAAGACAAATGTCCAGCTAAAAATGAATCATGCAAGAGGTGCAAGAAAATTGGACATTTTGCCCAAGTATGCAGAAGCAAGACAAGAAATGTCAACCTGTTGAATGAAATGCACTATCCAAACGAAGATTATTCCAGTGATGAAGAAGGCCCTGACAGTGATGTGCAGTTGTTACACGTAACAAGTCTGGAGATGAAAAGCATCAATGATAAGCAGAGACCCCGTGAAAATGATGAATGGTGGGAGGTTGTAGAAGTAGGTAACAGTTCCCTACACTGTCAGCTTGACACCGGTGCCTATGCGAGTGTAATTAACACAGCTCAGCTCAAGCAAGTAGCTCCAGGTGCCCAGATCAAGCAAACAAAGAAGACCCTAGTGTCGTACAGCCAACACCGAATCACACCAAAAGGCTACGTCACCCTTCCCGTAAGATTCAAAGGCAACGAGTTAAATGTGAACTTCTATGTCATAGAGAGTAAGCAGAAGCCAATATTGTCAGGCAAAGTTTGTCAAGGCCTTAACTTAGTCCATCGAGTACACAAAGTACATGTTGATCCAAACCTTAAGGAACTGCTTAACCAGCATCCGGATCTTCAAAGTGCATCTGGAGCTATGCCTGGAACCTACTCTATCAAGATTGACCCCACAGCAACACCTGTAGTTCATGGTCCTCGCAGACAACCGGCAGCACTCCTTCCAAAGATTGTAGCCAAGCTCAAGGAAATGGAACGAGAAGGACATCTAGCCAAAGTTACACAGCCCACTGACTGGGTTAACTCTATGGTAGTTTCAACTCGAGGTGAGAAGATCAGGATATGCCTGGACCCGGGTGACCTCAACAAAGCAGTGAAACGGGAACACTATCCAATCCCCATTGTGGAAGAAATTGCAGCCAAGATACCGGACGCAAAAGTGTTTACAGTCCTTGATGCTAAGAGTGGCTATCTCCAAATGAAACTTGACTATGAGTCCAGTTTGCTGACAACCATGAACACTCCAATAGGCAGATACAGATGGTTAAAACTGCCTTTTGGAATAAAATCGGCTCCAGAAATGTACCAAAGAGCAATGGATGAGATGCTGGAGGGCATTGACCATGCATACCCCATTATGGATGACATACTGATTGCAGGACGTGACATCGCCCACCATGATTCAGTCCTAGAGGCAGTGCTCCACCGTGCCAAACGCTACAACCTCAAACTAAACTTTGAAAAAGTCAAAGTGCGAAAGCAGCAAGTCCAATATGTAGGACACATCATCTCAGCAGCAGGGCTCAAACCAGACCCAGAAAAAGTTAGAGCCATGAGGGATATGCCAGCTCCTGAAACCAAAGAAGATGTGCGTCGTTTCCTGGGATCTATTCAGTATCTAGCCAAGTTCCTTCCGATGTTAGCAGAGGTTGAAACACCACTAAGGGAGCTCACCAGCAAAGATGTACTCTTCCACTGGGACAAGCCCCAAGCAGATGCCTTCCAGAAGCTTAAGGATATGTGCTGTGAAGCTCCAGTGTTAGCTTACTACGATGTCAGAAAAGATGTGACAATACAATGTGATGCCAGCAAGAGTGCTGTGGGTGCTGTCCTACTGCAAGAGGGAAGGCCGATAGCCTATGCGTCCCGTAAACTCCGAAAATCTGAGCTTTCCTGGGCACCAATAGAGAAGGAAATGCAAGCAATCGTGTTCAGTACACAGAAATTCCGAGAGTACATTCTGGGAAAAACAACTCTGGTCCAAACCGACCATAAGCCCCTAGAGACGATACTCCGCAAGCCCATGGCAACAGCGCCATTAAGATTGCAGGCAATGATGCTAAAAGTGAGTGGCTACGACCTTAAAGTTGATTATCTCCCAGGCAAGAAGCAAGTCCTCGCGGATACTCTCAGCCGGGCATGTCTAAATGAAGTGCCACCGGAAGAAGAGGAGATACAAGTGAACATGTTGGAAAGAATCTCAATCTCAGAACCAAAGTATGCAGAACTCCAACAGAACACAGCTAATGAGCTCAATGAGCTGTATACTATTATTCAAGCTGGGTGGCCAGAAACAAAGCAGCAAGTCCCGCATAGCATCAGACAGTACTGGGACACACGGGATGAGCTTGCAGTACTTGATGGCGTGATCTATCGAGGAATGAGGATTGTAGTACCCCCATCTATGAGACCAGCCATGCTTGAGCTAATACATGGAACGCACCTTGGAATCGTAAAGTGCAAACAAAGAGCCAGAGAAGCGCTTTACTGGCCTGCGATGAGCGCACAGATCGAAGAGAAAGTCAAGGATTGCAGCCTGTGCCATAATTATGCCCCTGCGCAGCCAAAGGAACCACTGATACCAAGTCCTGTCCCAGATCTACCTTGGGCAACAGCCGCATCTGACATATTCGCCTTTGAAGGTGGACATTACCTGGTACTAGTTGATTACTTCTCCAAATACATTGAGGTGACCAAGCTAAAAGACCTCACATCCCAGGAGACCATTGAAGCCCTGAAAGAACATTTCAGTCGACATGGTATTCCAGCTAAGCTAGTCACTGACTGCGGCGTCCAATACACAAGCAAAGAATTTGAAACCTTTGCCCAAAGCTACAGCTTTGAACATGTCTTAGTGAGTCCAAAGCACCCCCGTGCAAATGGAGAAGCTGAAGCAGCAGTAAAGACGGTCAAGTCGCTATGGAGAAAAAACAGAGACAAGAATAAAGCACTCCTGGAATACAGAGCCACTCCAATTCCTGGGATTGACCTGTCTCCATCTCAGCTGTCCATGGGACGCCGACTAAGAACAACACTACCAATAGCACGTGGTCTACTAGAACCTGAAACGTACAACATCAAAGAGGTAAAGGCAAGAATGAAGCATGGCAAGGAACAGCAAAAGTACTTTTATGACCGCCGTTGCAATAAAGACCTACCTCCGCTGAAACCTGGTGATCCTGTTAGAATAAAACCCGAGCCTGGGTCAAAGGAATGGAGAGCAGCGACAGTAGTGCAGAAACATGCCTTGCCGAGGTCATATGTGGTGGATGTAGGTGGTAGAAGGATCAGACGAAATAGAGTGGCCCTGAGAATTGACTCAGCAAAGTCTCATGCAGAATATCAGAAGTGTCATCCAAACTCTGTCCAGCAGCCCGAACCTCACTCAGGCAACCCATGCACAGTACCTACATTCCAAGCAGATACACAAATGGAGCACCCAGCACAAGATCACCACCCAGATCCTACAGCAGCTCCACCTCCATCTCCGCCTGTCATAGCTCTTCCACCTCCATCCGACATAGCAGAAAACAAGGATTCAACCCCGTACACAACTCGAAGTGGCAGACGAGTTAAAAAGCCAAGTAGACTAAACTTGTAACGAAGTTGCTTTGGAACTGTGGACAGTTGTTCAAAATGAACAATAATAGACACTATTTGTTTAACATTAAGACATTTCTTTTATTTTGATTTTCTGTTATTTTGTTGTTATTGTATTGGAAAGGGGGGATGTTATGTATGGCATACCGCTGGCCATTATGATTGTTGACATTAAACCATGCGGTCTGAGACTCAACATGGCGTTCATGTTGTGTATATATAACAAAAATACTTTAGAAAACCACCCTTGAGGAATGATGATTGCGTGACACGCTAAATGAATGTCCGCCTGACAGATTACAAGTCACGCAATACCATAGTCAAAGGTACATGTAGTCGTAGCCTGTGTACAGCCGCGAGTAAGGTTTTCTCACAGGTCCCTACTTCATTATGCATGCTGTAGTTGAATTGTCTTGGGAAGTGCGCGTGCAAACATTTCTGAGAACGAAACCTACGGCTACAGCATGCATAATGAAGTAGGGACCTGTGCGGAAATCATTCCAAAAAAGTGTTGTAGAGAACTGCATTAAAACAGAGGCAAAAGCGTATCAAAACGTTTTTGCTTTAACAATAATTGAACCGCAGTGTACAAGAAGTACCTCTCTCCGACGAAAAGCTCTTTACCGTCTCAAAGACCTCTTTAATCTGCTGTGAATTTGTCACATCCATCTGGAAAGTTTTCAGTTTGTCGCTCGTCACTGATTTCAAACTCTGTTCTCCTTCTTTTGTCAAACACGTGGCCAACACATTAACTCCCATTTGATCCAAACGAATGGCTGTTTCTCGACCGAAGCCTGTGTCACAGCCGGTGATGAGAACATATTTTCCTTTGATATCAACGCTACATTTTTGAAAAACACGTTTGATATTATAGCCAATCAACAATCCAGTAAAAATTAAGATATACAAAGATGGGAACGAAAAGATCTCGCTTGTCGAAATCATTCTGGCTCTTCTAGGGTTAACAAGCAGATCTCGCGCAATTAATACTGAAACGGGAAAAAATAGCCGAAGGGTGACACTTCGGGATGAGTGACATGACACACCCAGCCATGGAAAATGAAAGAGAGGGGTTGGGGATCTGTGTTGTTTTAATAGCTTGCCTTTGTAAGTTAGAAGGCTTAATCACCAGACATTCGATTATCAATTTTCCACTTTGGACAAACTACTTCAACCCAAAACACTGAAAGAAAGTGATGGGCATCTCAAGTTGGTTCCACGATCTTGGTGTACCTTGGAAAATAACGCTTGGGATCGTTGGAGGCGCCGTTGCTTTGACAAGTGCTTACGGTGTGTACACATTTTACTGTCGCCAACAGCCCAACACATCTACTGTTGATAAAAGCTCGGAGCAGTTTGCAGAAAAAAGGGTTTTGGTTTTGGGCTTAGACAACGCGGGGAAAAGTACTTTTCTTTCTGCTTTGGCGAACCAGCAAATTGGTACAATAAGCGAGCGGGAAGCAACTCGCCCAACAGAAGGATTTAATGTGATTTGTGTAGCAACCGAAGGAATAAGCCTCAACATTTGGGAAAGTAAGTTTAACCATTATTCGAGGACCACGAATATTTGTATTTATTTCTACTAAAATAGCGATTTCTGTACATTTGTTTGCCACCGTTTCGCTGTAATAGTTGGTATTTTGAAAATATCTCTTTATTTTGTACTTAGCTCGAGATTGTTATTTTACCCGAGATGTCTTAGGGATTTCGGAATGATTTCCGCACAGGTTCCTACTTCATAATGCATGCTGTAGTTGAATTCTCTTGGGAAGTGCGCGTGCAAACATTTCTGAGAACGAAACCGTACGGCTACAGCATGCATAATGAAGTAGGGACCTGTGAGGAAATCATTCCGGGATTTCTACGTTTCGTAATCTCTTTTTGCAACTATTCCCAGATATACTACTTGTGTTAAGGTTTATTGAGCTTATGAGTTGTCGTGCCTCGAACTGTTTGTGACCATGACAACCAAGGAGATAGAGAAGCAGACCTTCTTGGTTGGGGAAGGGGGGAGGGAACTGTGGAAGAGTAGGTGTCAGGAGAGGGGGCTGTCATCAGCTATACAATTGTACAATGAAAAAGGAAAGAAATACATAAAACAAAAATGGAAACTTCCCTTACATAATCAAAGTGGGATGGAGCCAACTGTAACAAGAAAATAGATAAAACAAAAATGGAAAATCCCCTTACATATTCAAAGTGGGATGGAGCCAACTGTAACAAGAAATCAGCCAAAAAGTGCAACGCCTGAGTGCATGGAAAAAGCCACAGGTGTCTCCTGACTAACTGCTACATTTCCTTTCAAATCTCTTTGTATTTACTGTTAAAGCAAAAGTGTTAAGTCTCTTAAGGTTTTCTCTCATACACCTCTTGATTCATTCTTCCTTAGACATAGTATAAAAATGTAAATTGTTTTTAAATGAAATGTTCACATTGCAACCAGGTGGATGACCACACATACATTGTAGTTTGATGCTACTCTGGTTTAAAAAAATGACTGTAAAAGTCACAATTCAGTGACCCAATGTTGAAACACTCCTGTTTAATGTCTTCTTCAGGGGTGACTAGGTTTGGCTTTGGAGAAGACAGTAAACACCTGCAGGAGTGTTGAAATGTTGGGTCTGTAAATTTACTTCTTAACTTAGTCATTTCAAACCAGAGTAGCATTTTAATATATCCAAATCAGCATTGTTTGACAGACACTCACTGGTAGAGGTTCTTACTTCAATTTTAAACTACCAGACAACAGATGTTTGTGTAAGTTTTCCGTTATCTCTGCATTTCTCAACATCAGTGTATCTGTGTTCTCTAATCAGCATTACTTGTTAAATTCTAGTTGGAGGGGCAGAAAAGGTCAGAACGTATTGGCCAAACTTCATCAATGACACCAATGCCATAGTGTACGTTGTTGACAGTTCTGCTTCAGAGAGATTTCAAGAGTCAAAGAATGCATTATTCAAGCTTCTATCAGATGCCAAGCTCAAACAAGTGCCACTTGTGCTTCTTGCATGTAAGCAAGGTTTACCTGGTGCAAAGCCTTTACAGGAAGTCGCACAATTCTTTGAGCTGAAAAGATTGTCAAGTGATCGCCAGACTTGCTCTGCCGGGTTTGGAATAACAGCTGATGGACAAGTCACTGGATTGCAGGAAGCTAAGCAACTTATCTTAAAATATTGTTCTTAATAATATTTTCTATATACTATAAATAGATTTGTGTAATGTGGGTCATACTGTTTCTCCCTGATAATGGTGAAATTCATTACTGTATATAACATCTAAACCATGCCAGCATACAATAATTAATTTACAGAAAGAACCAACTATTTTGAACCTAGTTGAATGACCTTATATGTTTACTTAATACAGTTTCCCTCTTAAACTACGTTCTATAAGGAACCAGATTTTTTATGATTGGAAAACCATGCATCTCATACAGATTACTCATTGCAAAAGGGCTGTAGGGCTTCATTTTCTTGGAAAGGTTGAGACACCTCCCTACAAGCTAAAAATATATTATTTATTATACAGTATATGGCTGGTTCGGACACAAGAAAAAGAACTTGGCCAATATCTAGCCATCTTGAGCTCACGCTTTGTCAATTAATATTGCATACTATATTATATTATCACCATGCACATACCTGCTAACAAAAATTAATGCACGAACCCAGCTCATTTTTGCATCACTAATTCCCCCTTTTAAATAATTTCATTTGACAAATTGTAAACATCTTAGACTCAATACACATTTCCTTGCTATCAAACACTTCAAATTTCAGTAAAAAACACTCCCAGTTGTATGCCATATTTTCAGTCCTTTTTAACTCATTCATTGCGAAGCAATGGATGAGTTATTGTGGAGAGGGGGGAAACGGCATTAGCAGAAACCTGCGTAAGACGGATGTGGCGGCGTTAGCAGAAATAGTGGAAGTGACGTAACAAATTGGTTTGAATGAAAGGCAACCGCTGACCATTTAGCCAACTTGCCATGAATAGCAGACAAGCTTAGTTTTAAATAGCACTTTCTGGATGATTGCAAAAACACCGCGAGGGAATTTTTATTATTGGAAATGTGGCAAATTCTTGTCTACATTAAAATCGAACCTTTCTTCAAACAAAATGTACCCTTATGGAGTTCAAGAATGGAACGTCAATTCGATAAACAACACAGGTGGCAAAAACTGAATAAATTGGACTTCGACAACAACATAAACACTCTATATCTGTTCGAATTCTGCTTACTGCCCCCCATCAATCACTTCGCTGACAAGTATGAATGAGTTGGCTCATAGAGCCCTTTGACTTTTGTTTGATATGTGATGAAACATTGTATCTCACATTTGCTATGATACCTGAAAATGCAGGAACGTTAATAACTACTGCAAGGCCATCTTTAGCTTTGCTTCTACACAATGGCTAGAGCATTACCGACACAACAGTTACTGTAAAATGACCTATTAAACCATACAAAGCCCCTCTATGATTCCTAGTGAAGGCATCTTCAAATAACCTGAACCTCTTACCACTTATGAAAAAAACCTTACTTTTCAGCACTCTTGTAAATAATTGTTTTATAGAGTAATAAAAACCTAGTGGCTAAGCTTTGAAGCCATTATGTTCATTGCTTGGATATATATATAACCTTAGAATCTGGTTAGAAGGCCCCCCAGTACTGCTCATTGTATGTACTTCCTGATATAGTCTATAGACAGTTAGGCAAAAAAAAGATACAAATCACACATCCCATCCCAAGTTTATTAACTGATGATGATAAAAGTTATAAGAATTCAACAATATTTTAGCAGACAAAATTGATAGTACTGTTTGTAATATTTATATATTGGTACACTGTAGCTGTTCTCCCATGGATAATAATCAACTCTTTCACTCCCCTGAGAGACCAAGATTTAATTTCCCATTACAATATCAATACATTGGTAAGCAAGCAGATTAGGAGAATTGAACAAGTTATCAACAAGGGGGATTTTGAGCTCACCTAGCTTTAAATTCTCCATACTAACATATAAGGAAGTGTATCAGACTTGTTTATGATCTTGGGAGTGAAAGGGTTAAGTTATCAGAAAGATATCATATAATATTGGTACTCAACTAAGTAGAAAAAGACAAAAGTTGTTGAGATTGTGATCAGCTCAGGGTTTTTGAAGAATCACAATGTCAGGGTTGTCACTAAGGGCCGGGGACCGGGGATTTCTCCTGGCAACTCGGAGCCCTAATCCCCAGCTACTTTCGTCCTTAAATTAAACCAAAACGTGTTGTGTGTGTGTGTGTGTGTGTGTGTGTGTGGAGGGGGGGGGGGGTGGGGGGGGGTGGGGGGGGGGGGTGGGTGGGTGGGAGGGACATGACCGCTTGTGACTTCCCCGGCTACTAACAACAATTACCCGGCAACTTGAAATCTTAGTGACAACCCTGCAATGTATAGGGCCGGTTTGATCCTGTGAAGGGTAAAGGGGTGATGGTGAACTTTTGGGGTTTGGGATTTTTATGGTGACTCAAGGAGGGGTAATGAATAGTCTTTGTCAGCATTCGCGAGCAATGCGAGCAGGCGATTTTTTGGCGAGCACAAGCAGAGGTAAAAAAATTGCTTTGCGAGCATGCGAGTAACTGCAAAAATTTAGGGAGCACTTGTTTAAATTTTGCGAGCAAATCGAGCAAAGGTAAAGTTTTGTGAGCCGTTAAAAATTTTAATGGACCATTCATCACCCCTTCAAGGTGAACGATTTCTACAGGTAGTGAAGGGAAGTACGAGTTAATGGAGGATGAAGGTTTGATGAAGGCAACTTTAAGTTAAGTGCATCAACCTCTCTACCAATTATTTTAAAAAGCGTTTCTTGAAGTTTTGTTGAACTCAGTTTTGCTTCCCACACTGAATGTAAAATTCACGAAACGCAAAATTTAGTTGAATTTAATACCTTCCATTAAATGTTACATTAAAGCTAATCTTTCTGTATTAGTCCCTACTCTGCTGTCTCTTGAAAGGAAAGAGGTTAACGACTGCAAAGTCACAACAGCTGTTGCTGTCTCTAGTCAGAGAAACTGTAACATTACAAAGCAGCTGTGATCATAGTACATCTAGATATGAGTATCCCAAAGATGAAGTCACTAATAAAACTTTCAAGTACTGAACATATCGAGCACTTCTAATGTTTCCTAATACTTTACTAGAAGGCGAAAAATTCTCATCTTTTAGAAAAACTGCTTTTTAACGATGGCAGAACATAAGCCCACACAATGAATATTTCATCAAATGTGCAACTGTGTAAATATCCCTAAAATTCGAGCTAGTGATAAAACTGGCACCTAAAATTACATCAAAATATGTACTTTTTCCAGCAGAAAAATATATTTTTTTCTAAACCTTGCTTTGATTTTTGTTTTTGAACAATGGAATTAAAAACGGTTGAATTTTGACCTCCATTAATGGCCAAAAGGCAGTAACTCCAGGAAAAACTTTTATTATTAAATTATATTAATGAGTTTCAATGATCAATAATGATATTATAAAATCACCACTGATAAATATGGCCAGCAAAGGATGAAATGTGGAACAGGAGTATAAATTTATTGCTGAAATAAATACTTGTATCATTGGTATCTTAATATAGTCAGTTTCTTTAATAATTATAATGCCATTGGTAAGTCTTCTGGAGAGACATGCCCTTGCTGCCAATAAAATGTGTTGAATAAAATACAGTTATCCCATACTATTTAAAATCCTATTAATAATTTAATAAAATTGCTACTATAAGACTGGATAACACTTTATAATTGGCCATTCAAACAGCTATTGAAAGAAGCAACTTGCAGAGTAAAAGCAAAAACTAACTAGAGACAAAATGCAGTTACAGTATTAAAAAGCCATAAAACCCTTTGACCCTTACAGCTGGGCACAAACCTTTACCTTACTGTACACGTTCTGAAATCACTAAACACCATTAATAAAATGCCATTTAACACAGTTACGTACTTGTATAATATATAATATATTTCCTTCATCTATAAGCGGTGTGTTAGGTCTGCCCTTTCCACAGACCTTACCTTTCTTTAGCACTGTTAAACTAAGCCATTCCAATAGGAATAAACTAAAGTCAAACAAAGCCTCTTAAATTTGAATGTGTCTCTTGATTCACTGACTGTGGGACAATGATCCTCAAATTGAGCACCATATATTGTTGGCAATGATTATAATAATTGGTTAGCAGCATTTGATGGTTCCATACTGTTGCAGCTTTTGTATTGGTTGAGGGATGTCAATGGGGCTCTTGTTGGAAGAAATTAATAAATACAAATTCTTCTTGACTGGTACAACCACGATTGTATATTTTCTCACATAACTTGAAAAACTTGCATTCAGGCACTTGCTGCCTCCTCCCTGACACCCTGATCTCCAGCAGAATTTTCACCATTATCGGTATTCTCATCATCATCAACATCATCATCACATCTGAATGGGAACCGTGGTAATACAGCCCCAGATGCTGAGCTGGTAGAACCCACAGAGTTGGTACGATAATACTCAGGTACGTCATCTGTGAAGGAAAAGCCGCGTGGTGCAAAGGCACTGCTCTCTGTTGGCTCAAACAACTCACCAGTATGCTCCACTGTGGACTCATGAGGCATCTGCAGAAAATGGATACACCCTTACATATATTTGTGAAAGAACGCAACTTTGTGTGTTTTCCTACACCAAATCGATACCAAATGTTGTCTTACCAGCTGTGGTGGAGCTCTAAAAAGGTAGCTGAATGGGTAATGTAGTAAATTCACACATGATGCAGCATAGAGGTCAGCATAGCGTGTGGCCTGACTGGCAAAGAATGTCTGTCTATTTCCTGGTAAACAAAGCAATTGATAAAGTTGTTTCAAATAACTGTCAGAAAACCAAAGTACTAGTAACAAATATTGCTCTGGTCAATCAACTGCCTCCATGGGCTCGTTAGAAATAAGCACCAAGCCTAGTAAAATGTGCAGCGTTATCACCGGTAGTTCTGTATATGGCAGTTCAAAAAGATTGGGCAGTTCTATGTCTTGGTTAAAATTTGTTCTTTATTGCCTGATTGTTTCACAGTATCTTTGAAAGTATAAGGCATTATAAAAACAACTTCATATTGCTATGATATGTGAATGACTAAGGAATCTTGCAGCTCTTCCTGAACTTAGTGTAGCTACTGTTTCAAACCTATCTTTTTGTAGTCACACAATGATAAGCCATGCATGCAGGTCAGCATATTTTACAGTTTCGTTCTTGCATTTGCCATTTGGATTGTTGGACTGAAGAGTTTGGATCTAGATATTTACCCTTTTTTGTATTGTTTAAAAACCCTCCAAACAGTCGGTAAGTTCCTTGTAAACTTGTGTTTCAAGTTCTAGTGTTATGTGATGACAAGTGTCAATTTTCTTCTACAAAACCTCACTTTGAATGTTCCTTTGAGTGAGCTGATCGACTTGTTGACTTTAAATTAATTTCACCTTTGGATTTGATCTGAAGTAAGTGTTCAGAAATAAAGTTCAAGTATAGAGTTTTTGACTCAGTGTGTGGACTATGTAATACTAAGTCACTGACCTATTATAGCAATGTACAATTAAAGCAATCACAAGATTGATGTTCCAAGGTAAGGTACAACAAACACAAACTAAATGTAACAACCATGATGCACAGTTATGTACAGTATAAATTTCTTTATATAAAACTTCATACTGGCAAACACACAGTCAAACAAGCAGGTGTCAAAGAACATTTTCAACAATGACATTAAGCTGACAAATTTTTTTGAACTACCACACAAGGAAGATTGTTTGAATAAAAAAAATATTATTTTGAAAACCAAAACATGGCTGGGAATAACAACGTTTCATCCAAATACACAAGCACACCACATCAATCTTAAATGCATCGATACATACAGGCAAACCTCGTGAAAGTCAACAGGTCTGTTATAGACATGAGTGTTTCAATGGAAAACTAGGTACATAAATGATTTCTCACTACATTTAAAGTATGTGTTTCATGGTTATTCAAGCAGACAATCAGTTTGTCTGTACAGTGAAAGGAAGATTACACAGACTTGACGATATGAAGTCTGCTTCTTTATGTTTTAATAGTTAACTGGGCTATAATCTTCCCACTTGCAGACATTTTATATGCACCCTTTTTTGTTGTTAGCAATGATAAGGCCAAGTTCTCAAGTGCATGCATGAGGACACTAAAGCCAGTTCATATCTGTTTATTGTAGAATTTCATTAAGTCATACACTTTCAATCTGCACTGCTCGTAATTAGCTAGTTGAGGCGAGCAGTGGTTACGTATGTATACGCAGTAAGTTGGGTGTGTGGAGTAGTCATGACTACATGATTGTGCAGGCTAACCAATCGAAGGTGTCATCTCGGAAAACATACAAATAAATACTACAATGTCAAATACAGTCTATCTCAAGTCACATACAACCACGCATACCATAACACCACATTTGTGCATCTACTTCTTCCTACAAGGAGCACCCAAGTAAATGCTGTTATGAGAACAGTTATAATAAATCTCAATTTCTTTCAGTAAAAAAAGAGGACAAAGAACATATGGAAGGCACTACTGGGCAAGATTTCCATAACACCCTATATTTTATTATGCATAATGCAGCAGTAATGTTTCATTCTCCAGAAGCAAAAATCTTTTGCATGTCTGTTACCCTACACAGAGCAACTTTAGAATACCCCGCCACTTCATTTACATGTGTCGGTTTATTTTAAAGAACGAGGCTTATTACAATGGACTCTATTGTTATTCATCAGTATGTTTATGAAGTGGCGGGGTATTCTAAAGTTTAGCACCCTACACAATTCAGCTCGGTAAGATTTCCTCACAGGTCCCTAATTCATTATGCATGCTGTAGTTGAATTGTCTTGGGAAGTGCGCGTGCAAACATTTCTTGTACAGCTACAGCATGCATAATGAAGTAGGGACCTGTGCGGAAATCATTCCTTCAGCTCCAGCATGCATAATGAATCATGCAGTGATACAGAAATCTACTCACTATTGTACTTGCAAGTTTACATGTCAATGATATTGATTTACAGAACTTTGTTATACTTTTCTCTAAGTTCTGCTTTTTCAGCATTGATGAGGAATGCATTTAAATCCTCAGCACGGCCTTCCCCATGATGGTTAGGGTAAGAATAGTCCAACACATCTGCAACATTTAACACTGGTAAACTCTTTGCAAGCTTCTCATCAGAATCCCTGCTAAACAGTCTCGGGTTTAATTCAAGACGATCAGAGAACACAGGTGGATAAACCTTCGCTGTATGTTGGTCCAAGCTGTATCCCTTCGGCAAGCTGAACTTGTGAATAACCGCGAATTTCTCCAGTAGATTTTCTCTGTTTCGAAGCAAAAACACGGGCATTTCTAGAAGCAGTTTCAAAGTCGTTTGATCGGTCATTCGAAGCTCCCCTCGAATGAATTCAACTCGACTTTGTAGCTGAAGTTTACGCATAGCGAGCATTTCGGAGCTTGCATGCAACAAGTGAACTTTCTCTTCCACTTCGGGGCCATGTTTCTGGACACGAATAATTCCGCGCAAATAGTTAACGTGTCCGCCTTCGCCATCTTCCGTGAGAATAAGGACAGGCGGACTTCTCTCAATCAGCTTTCTCTTCTGCCTAGCTAGTATTCCTGAAGGTTTCAGATACTCAAGTCTCTGCATCATGAGCTCCGTTCTTAGATAAAGCACATTTGGTTGACGGGAGCGAACGTACGCCATATCTAGATCCTCAAAAACGGTCTTTAGTGGTTCTAGGCCGGGTAAGGATTCCTTCGCTTTCGCAAAACACCTGTACCGTTGCAATTTCATCTTTCTTAGGAGTTTTTCGAGATCGCTCTTGAACGAATATGCATTAGGATACGGTCGACGAACAAGACCAGTTGAAGTTGAACGCACCAAGGGGCCTTGAATTGTAAGGAAATTCCTCCACAAACTTGAAGAAAACATACTTTGTTTCTACTTTTTTCGATATTTATAAGTTCTTAGAGCCTTTAGCGACACTGTCACACCAACTCAAGTCAAAACTCCACTCAATTTCATCTACAGCTTAGAGGACAACATGGCCGACATGGTCATTAGATCCCAGTTTATCACTACCAACGACGGTTTACCGTGTCATTTAAAATCAAATCGAATGTCCCATAAAGTTGTGACGATGGACAGAACTATTTACTGAACAGTATTTGGGCATTCAGTAGCTAAGATAGGCCAAAAATATCACATAAAAGTGTTATTCAGTGGGTAGGAATTTGTCAGATTTCGGTTGAATGGGTACCGTAAATGATCTACTATAGCTCTCTCTCAAATAAACGCCTCGCATGCAATAAGCTCTTGATTTCAGGGGGAACATACGAATGGGGTGTCTGGGGTGTAAAGTTTGTAACATACGTTCCACTCTTAAATTTGACCCCCTGCCTTATAGCCACCCCGTCCTCGTCACCGCCCCCTCCTCCCCAAGAATCACCTCAAAATCCAAGGAAACGAGTGGAATAGAGTACAACAATGAAGATGAGCACATCGAAAATGAGGTATGGACAACATCTCTAGGCTTTGCATTAGCACGTCAGAATGTAGTACGGGTATGTTAAAGCCACACATATGCCCACTAGGGCGACAGTGGTAGAAGGGATAAAACCCTATTGCCACCAAAAAAAGATGAAAAACTGAGCTCAATTTTTCATAATTTTTTTGGTAGCAATAGGGTTTTATCCCTTCTACCACTGTCGCCTCAGTGCGCATAAGTGTGGCTTTAACATACCCTTACTAAATTTTGACGTTGTCATTCCAAGCCACATCCCACAACACTACCATTTTTCATCACCTTGGAATTAGAACCGTTTCACAAACTCTGTTTTCAATCTTACTAAGCAAGCAAACCTCGTTTGTTGACGTTGCTATAGTTGAAGTGTGATAGTCACTTCTCTATAACAAGCGCCTCACATCAACTCCATCCCATTCCAACGAGGACGACAAGTTTAAGTATTCACACACTAAGCAAAACATTCTTAAAATGTTACCAGTTATTTTTGACATTTTTAAATGTATTTGAAATAAAAACGAAGCTTTGTTATCATTTAAATAAGACAAACTAAATCCACAACTACGTTGCCTGGATTTATTTATCTGCAGCAAACAAAGGGAGCACAAACACGTTTGATTTTCCCTTTTACTCCAACGTTCTATGTTTCAATTCTCCTTAACCCTTTCAAGATTTGCATAATTCAACTTGAGCAAAATTTACTGAATACATAAAATATTCAGACATTTGGTTTTAAGCTCGTTAGGAGAATTTGATGTCAGATCAATTCAAGATGTCTAAGTTGATCGTTTCTACAATTCTCATTTACATTTTGCCATACATTGCACTCGTTCTTGGAGAAGTTTCATGCTGATCACTTCTAAGAGTGAACGGGTTCATGAATGCCATACGCTTTCTTATAACTGAAACTGCAAAATCTGGTGTTGAATCTCTTTAATATCCTTAAGTTCTGTTGAAAACTTCCCCAACTCGCATCATCTGTTGACTTGACAGTGTACGTTTATTATGGGGAGAATTTCCATACCGGTCACTAACATGAGGTGAAAAGACAAAATTATGTGCAACACTTACCACTTCTAAAAAGACTGCCCATCTTGCCATAACACGTCTCCATCATGTTTGTCACTTCCTGTTGACAATAGAGCAATCTAATTTCTAATGGCCGTTTCAGGGTGGGTTCCCTTGGTATGATCCAGATTTGGATCTATGATCTGAGATCACTGATCATGGCGCATCAAATGAACCAATGAAATTTGTTCAGAGTGGATTTAGATCCTGATCTGGATCTGTGATCCGAGATCGCTTACATCAAGGTGCTTCACAGGAACCGATTAATCTTGTCCACACTAGATTTATCGGTTTCTTTGATGCACATGTTCCAAGCAACAGTAATCTTGGATAACAAATCCTGATTCGGATCATACCAAAAGATCGCACCCTAAAAAAAGGACGACAAATTGCAGGCCAAACTTATCGACACGATGAAAATAACTGGCAAGCACTTCACCAAGACGCCATCTTGTCTTAGATTACTTGGACGGATTGATCAGGCAACATTTATATCAGTAACTGACCATGAAACAGCATGTTTTAGGGACGGACTATTAGAAAAGTGATGGGGGGTGGGGGTGGGGGAAAAAACAAAAAAAAAATTCATGCAAGGGAAAATGCCAAGAAAAAAAATTCATGCAAAGAAGGTAAAACAAAATTCATGCAGAAGGAAGGTCCAATTGTGACTTTTTCACACGTAGTAAAAAAAATTCGAGCAGAGGGGTTCACCTGAAAAAAAAATTCCTGCACAAGCAGTGAGCGAAAAAAAATTCGTGCAAGCTGAAAATTCCCCACCCCCCCCCCCCATCACTTTTCTAATGGTCCGTCCCTTATTTAATAATTCTCCATGGACTTAACTAGTTGTACAAATAGGAGGAAACACCAGTTGATTACGATCAATATAGAAGTCTCACTTACTCTGATGGAGTTCTTTATGTCGGAAATGTCTGGTTTGTCAGTTGCTGCCGAGTCTAAATTCCTAGGAATAGAAATATTATTTTGGAAATATTATTTGTCTCACAAAGAACATAACATTCGTAAGAGGAAAGATTAAAGATCAAGCAATTTTACCAAATTACACTGCATATCAAACCACTTGGCATAACCATTTTTGTTTTTGTAAAGCTACTGAACAGTACTGTACTGTGGTACTGTTTGGTTTACAATACAATGTGGTTCTAACTTTTTCATCTGTATATCAAACCATGCAGTGTGTCCCTTCTTTGGAAAGTTACTGAACAGTACTGTACTGTGCTACTGTTTGTTTAACAATACAATGTGGTTCTAACTTTTTCATCTGTATATCAAACCATGCAGTGTGTCCCTTCTTTGGAAAGTTACTGAACAGTACTGTACTGTGCTACTGTTTGTTTAACAATACAATGTGGTTCTAACTTTTTCATCTGTATATCAAACCATGCAGTGCGTCCCTTCTTTGGAAAGTTACTGAACAGTACTGTACTGTGGTACTGTTTGGTTTACAATACAATGTGGTTCTAACTTTTTCATCTGTATATCAAACCATGCAGTGTGTCCCTTCTTTGGAAAGCTACTGAACAGTACTGTACAGTGCTACTGTTTGTTTTACAATACAACGTGGTTCTAACTTTTTCATCTGTATATCAAACCATGCAGAGTGTCTCTTCTTTGGAAAGCTACTGAACAGTACTGTACAGTGCTACTGTTTGTTTTACAATACAACGTGGTTCTAACTTTTTCATCTGTATATCAAACCATGCAGTGCGTCCCTTCTTTGGAAAGTTACTGAACAGTACTGTACTGTGGTACTGTTTGGTTTACAATACAATGTGGTTCTAACTTTTTCATCTGTATATCAAACCATGCAGTGTGTCCCTTCTTTGGAAAGCTACTGAACAGTACTGTACAGTGCTACTGTTTGTTTTACAATACAACGTGGTTCTAACTTTTTCATCTGTATATCAAACCATGCAGAGTGTCTCTTCTTTGGAAAGCTACTGAACAGTACTGTACAGTGCTACTGTTTGTTTTACAATACAACGTGGTTCTAACTTTTTCATCTGTATATCAAACCATGCAGTGTGTCCCTTCTTTGGAAAGTTACTGAACAGTACTGTACTGTGCTACTGTTTGTTTAACAATACAATGTGGTTCTAACTTTTTCATCTGTATATCAAACCATGCAGAGTGTCCCTTCTTTGGAAAGCTACTGAACAGTACTGTACTGTGCTACTGTTTGTTTAACAATACAATGTGGTTCTAACTTTTTCATCTGTATATCAAACCATGCAGAGTGTCCCTTCTTTGGAAAGCTACTGAACAGTACTGTACTGTGCTACTGTTTGTTTAACAATACAATGTGGTTCTAACTTTTTCATCTGTAAATCAAACCATGCAGTGTGTCCCTTCTTTGCAAAGTTACTGAACAGTACTGTACAGTGCTACTGTTTGTTTAACAATACAATGTGGTTCTAACTTTTTCATCTGTAAATCAAACCATGCAGAGTGTCCCTTCTTTGGAAAGCTACTGAACAGTACTATACTGTCACCATGATGCTGTGCATCATGTGTGTGATGGAGTTATTCCACATTTCATTCAACCCTGAAAAAACCTGACTCACTTGTATGTGTTCGCCAAAGCGATGTCGAGATCTTTAAGTTTTTCAAAAACATCTGCAAACAAAGATATTCAAACAGTCGCTGCTGCATGAGAGGAAAACGTCAACGCCTTCTAATACACATGCATTTTACTAAACAGTCGTGCTTTGCTGTGCTGTGAGTGGTGGTTCCAGCTGAACGTGAAGGATAGTTGAATAACTCCAGTGAGAAGCAACGATAGTAACAAACAGACACTTGACTCAAGAAGACACAGAGAACCATTCCCTGCACCCGGCATCAGTTAACTATCACGACACAATACAATGACCTTCCTGCCTTACATTACACGCTACCCTACATCACCTTTACAATAATACACTGCAATACACTACATTGTTCTTTAAATACAATTGAATGCCCAATACACTACTCTATGCTACACTTAAATACTGCAATGACTTACACTACACTGCGCAATACTACTACAACAATCTAGACTACACTACACTACTCTACACTACACCGCACAAAACTACAATGCCTAACTCTACACTACATCACTCTACACTGCACCACTCTACACTACACTGCACAAAACTACAATGCTTAACTCTACACTACACTACATTTGAGTACACTACACTACACTTCACCGCACAATGTAACACTACACTACACTACCATCTCCTGTATTACACTGCACAACACATTGTATAACTCTACAATCCACTTAACAACACAACACTGCACTGCACAACACTACATTATATTGCACTCAAAAACTCATTAATAATTCATAAAGAAAATACAAAGGACATTAATGTTTAATGAGTATCTTTATATTCGATATAGACACGGCTAATATTTGTGTTCAATTTTCTTGGACAAAATACACCAAAATCCAAAGTTTAGTGTAATAAGAAACCGTTCAATGAACTCGCATTTCGGGCTTTATCATGTATAAAACATACACACATGATAGAGCACTCCTGCTCGTTTATTAAACTACAAGTGTAACATTACATTGCACTTACTGCACTGAACCACACTACACTTCACTACTACCCACTAACGGCACAACACCGCACCGCATTACACCCTCCCCCCCTCCCCCCCAATGGACTGAACATGTACTAGAAGGGAAAATTTACTGACAGGGGTAACTTCGCCAACAGCAAAATCTTGATACCGCACAGCAATGCAGTATTAAGGCCGGTTTATACGGTACGATTTTTCGGCCCGATTTGTCGGCCTGACGAGTTCGGAGCGCAAATCTTACACGTACTTTGACAGCCGCTTTTAAGACGCGACTTGTTGTTCCAGTTGCTCAGTAAAGTTATGAACCCTCGTTCTCTTCCAAAGCGGTACTATTTATTTCACATGCGTAGTGAATGCAAGACTGACGAGGGAAAATGGCTAAAAGAGCTGAGGAGTTTCAATCGCTTTGTTTATCAACAGCAGCTGCAACAACGTACATCCTCTTACTTGCTGCAGCATTATTTAGGATAAATAAGGAAGGCAGACGAAAGAAAAAACGATTTGCTTGGGTCAAAACCTGGCATCGAAGAGAGGCAGGAGCTAATATCCCTTTTGTTACGATCACGATAATCTTGATTTCCTTTGTCATAAAGACATGGGTACTTGAACCACTCCGCTATCAACAGGGAGATCTCTTTTCCTCGAAAGATCTTGCCTACGTTGCCGTTTTGGCATCCGCTATTTTGAGTTCTATTTACGCGCATGCTCCTCTAGTATATTCTTTGATTGACATGGCGTTTTCTTTGGAAGTGTCGGCCCGACTTCAGAAAATCTGTTGCACTGCAACAGATTTTTTGAATTGCACCAAATTCGATTTCCATGAATCGGTCGGCTGTTAAAATACACACGCAAGATTTGTGCTCCGACACAGTCAGGCCGACAAATCGAGCAGACAAATCGTACCGTGTAAACCGGCCTTTATTCACCTTGACCAAAAGTTACTTCACAGGATATTAATTTATCAAACTTTACCAACCTTGTCTGGATTGCCATACTTCAAGTTCCTGAGTCAGCTCTGGTATTACAAGGTAAGTCCTGAAAAAAAGGGGGGGGGGGGGGGGGGAAAGTAACGACTGCTTTGATCTTAGTCCTCTGGGCCTTTAATACTAAAAACGCGATGTATTCAAATTATTAACGACATCAGTAGCGGCGAATTATCCCCCGATGCTCATTTACACCATGTAATTACTGTAAGCTACACCATTCATCCCTGGTATAAAAGAAGCTTCATTGCAGAGCTTAGTCAACATTCAGTAAGTCTTAAATCAAATACAGATATGAAAATAGTAAGTGCAGTGAAAGCAAGAGCCCTATAAAAGTAATCTGGGAGCACAGATTTCTCCTTCCCTTTGCCCATTGTTTAGTGTATTTCAGTGTAAATCCATGTCAGCACAAAGTGTTAATGGTATTTCATACTGTGGAACGGTAATACTAGAACAGTACTTGTAACATTAGTATCAACATTTGCATAGCATTTTTAGTAGAAACAGATTCCCATACTACAGTATTATGAAGGCTGCAATCTGACGTACTGGAGTGGTGTATACTTTATCTACTTTATTCAATTATTAAAAATAGATACCAGGATAAGAAAAAAATAGCGTTCTTTATACAGTGCTCGACCTTAGCGGTAGTCCACTAGTCCTGGACTAGTGTAAAATGCTTCTGGACTAGTAGAAACTTAGAACCACTAGTCACAGGACCAGTAACTACTTTGTAGTTCGTAATGTTTAAAAAATAATACAAGGTGAAAACAAAATATACGTCTTGTAAACGCTGTTTCGATGCGTTCCTCGCAATGTTCCGACTACCACAGGACTACCACAGATTTACTCAGGACTAGAAAATTTTCAGTTCAACTAGTCCAAGGACCAGCGATTTAAAAAGTTAAGGTCGAGCACTGCAGTATAGCCTAATCACCCCTGAAGGAGACACTAGAGAGGAGTGTCTCAACATTGGGTCACTGAATTGTAACTTTTTTACATCCATTACTTCAAACTAGCGTAGCATCAAGCCACGTCTAACATCGACATTTTCTCACCTCCATCCCTGTTGTTTCTTGGATTTGAGGATGTCGCCAAATATGTGATCACCGATGTACAAGATATCCTGAGAAAGTGAAACAAATTTATAACAAGTGAACAAGTTCTCGAGCTAATCTATGCTTCGCTGCCGCCATGTTAGTGGTGACACGGTAGATGGCCTGTGTCTTTTAATGGTTTAGGGGCCCCATTCTTTATTATTCAAAATTCTCAGCATTCTTAACTAACTGAACCACAACTACAGACTCGTTCCCAGTCGCTCCTGAGGCGGTTTTGACTAGAACGCATTGCATCAAGGGAAGGCCGCACGAAAATCGGGTTCTTTCGCCCTTCCCAGCCTGCCCCGCGACCTTGACATCATTTCTCCCCAGTCTTTCATCGCCTATGTAGGGACTGGGAACGAGTCTGCCACAACTAACATGACTGATGGCTCGAGAGTTTATAATACGTTTCATTACATAGACACGAGTGTTTTACTGGAAAATATACCACTTGTAAAATTCATAAAAACTACATCCGGGACCGGAGTGGTTTATTTTCCATAATCTCACACGTGAGTTTATCGATGACGTAATTTCGGTAATTTCCCTTCGAAATTTGTATCGATGTCTCCTTGTCTATATAATAAAAAGAACATTACACGGCGGCTTGTAGATATGAATTTTATTTTCTCGTGGCAAAAACAATATTTTACTCACTCGCTGCGCTCGTTCGTAAAATATTGTTTCGCCACTCGAAAATAAAATTCATATCTTCGCTTCCTCTGTATAAATAACTCAGATAATACGCGCGCGCTGATTAGTCGAAAACCTTTGGGTTAATTATTGTGCCGGTAAACCCATAGAAAAAAGAAACATTTGATGTTTTTAATCAAAGTTAGTTTATAAAAGCAATGTGGTTAGCGTGCCTGACTTTAGAGCAGGAGGTCCGGAGTTCAAGCCCTGGTGATGGCACTGTGTTGTTTCCTTAGACAAGAAACTCAACTCCACACTGTCTCTCTCCACCCAGGTGTATAAATGGGTACCAGCGATACAATGTTGGGGGTAACCCTGCGTTGGACTAGCATCCCATCCGGGGGGGGGGGGGAGTAATAATACTCCCAGGTGCTTCATGCTACAGAAACCGGGATAAGCTCCGGCCGTGTGCGCCTTTACTTTTTACTTATAAAAGCAATAATAGTTTCTATGGGTTTATCACCGTAATAAACCACGCGGGATGTTGCGAGAACACGAGAAGAGCTTGTATATCACGAGCCGCAAACGAGAGATTTAAGGGCTCTTCCAGTGTTACCCCAACATCGCAAGTGGTTTTTTACGCCGGAAAACCCACAGAAACTGCGTATGGTCTCTCTTCCACTGTCTCGTAAGAGTAACAAAACAAAACATCAAGCAAACAAAACAAAAATACAGTATCTCGCAGTTTGCCCACTCCTAAGACACATGTAAAGCCACAATGCATGTGAAACAGACTAATCAATAACCATTTGAACAATAGTGACACGTTAAAACGCACTGTATGTTTAAACTGGCTAAAAGCTCAACAGAAAAGGACGCTGCGTTTTCTATTCAATAATAAAATTTGTGGCTTTATCTTATAAATTGAATATAAGATTTGGGCTGTAAAACAAAACTCAATATGTACCTTGCCTTGGGCTCCCATTAAATTACAGAACACATCTGATGAACCTGACAAATACAGGGCAAATGATATGTTAATGAGGACATTTCTGACCAATGCGAAAACGACACTAAGTCAAAGAACGTCTCAGTTACATAAGCAACTGAAGCAGTTACAAAGGTAAGACTTGAAAACATTCAGGCTCTAATGGGATTTGAAGGTCATTGGTTTGAATCCTGTTCAAGCCTGAATTTTTTCAGAAAAAGAAAGGTCTAATAAGGTAAAGATCGTGACAGTCATGTCAGCAACTGAAGCAGTTGCAAAGATAAGACATGAAAACATTCAAGCTCTAATGGGATTTGAAGGTCATGAGTTTGAATCCTGTTTAAGTCTGAATTTCTTCAGAAAAAGAAAGGTCTAATAAGGTAAAGATCGTGACAGTCATGTCAGCAACTTAAGCAGTTACAACGATAAGACCTGAAAACATTCAAGCTCTAATGGGATTTGAAGGTCATTGGTTTGAATCCTGTTTAAGTCTGAATTTCTTCAGAAAAAGAAAGATCTAATAAGGTAAAGATCGTGACAGTCATGTCAGCAACTGAAGCAGTTGCAAAGATAAGACATGAAAAAATTCAGGTTTGAACGGGATTCCAACCCATGACCTCGCGGTACCGGTTCCATGGTCTAACCAACTGAAAAAAGAAATAATTTAAAGTAAGGTAGCATTACCTCCAGAGTAAACTTGACCTTTCTTTAGTTGGCCAGAGTATCGACCGATGCTGAGACTTCCCGTCTCCTAAAAAAGACCAAAAGTAAAACATCAGTTAAATTACAGTAGAAATAAGCAAGCTGTGGTCAACAGACAGACTAACTTTGTATAAGTGCAATGTGTACTTGTATCAGACGCTGTGTTTGCTGTCGTGCATGTGATGTATGAAACAGGGCTAAAAATTAACTCCAGTGGTTGGTGGCCAGTCGGGCCAGTTTCCTTGAATTCTCAGTGGCCCATCCCAAAATGAAGTAACCCTCGATTTTTTCAGAGTCACGTGGCAATCACAAAATCAAAATGGCATCTCTATGTTGTGAATGTGGGTCGCTCGTGAAATCACTGTTCAAACGGCTCAGGATTTCCACTTCAGAACTAAAAATTCACTAAAATGGATGATCTTAAAGTCCACGCAAAAAAACGAAGAGAAAGGTAATCCAATTAAACTACATGTTGAGTTTTATTTTTAACTTTGTACTTCGCGTTATTTACATTGCAACTTTTCGAAATTCTGTAGCATAGTCGCACATCGGGCGTTCAAACCTTAACTTTTGGTAGCCCTGGTCAGTTTTAACTCGCCACTGGCGACCTTGCGACCGCCAATTTTTAGCCCTGATGAAATAATGGTTTAATTGGTACTTTATCTCATCTCATTTGCAGTAGCCAAAAAAGTGCAACACTTACCGTGTCTACTCTTCTCAAGGCTGTACCTAAAATACAACAAGTATTGACAGTTAGAAACAGTATTGATTTGGGACCACATGAGTCATGCAGGCAAAAGTGTTTTTTTAATAATAATTTACAGTTAGACTGATTACACTAGTTACATTATCAAGTAAAAGAAAAAAAGAATAAATAAAGACAAAAAAGAACACTTAAGATAAAATAAAATATTCTTGAAGTTGAAGTTTTTTAAAACAGCTCTCAACTTAAAGCAAAATTTTTTGGTACTCATTAAGCAAAATTACTACTCAGATCTTGGGAGTGAAAGGGTCAACCTGATTAAACGTATTAATTTTGTTGTGGGGATAGTTTCTAAAGAAATTGGTGCTGCGTTGGTGGGGAATTGAAACACAAGAAACTGGGTAAATCAAAGGAATTGATTAATAATGGTAATTGAACTGAGTGGAGAGCAATTTGTAAAGGTAATCATACGGTTTCGAGTTCAATTTGGAATTAATTTGCACGAGTGAGTTTTTCAAAAAGCTGAAATTGCACGAGCCGCTTATAAACATGAAAAAATTCGCCTGGAGGAAGTGCCGGAAGATCTCATTGCGGACAGGAACTGAGCGTTTGACGCGGATTTGACACTTTATTTCCTGATTGGCTGATGAAGATCAGCTGATAACGCTACGAATTCAAAGCGGATCGTTTAAAAATAAAGAATATCATAATCCAGAATATCGATGTGTAATTTGCACTGGTGTTACACTTTTTGCACTGGTGTTACACTTGAACTGCACTGCTCTCAGCCAATCAGAACCGAGTAATTTTTTCATGTACATTATTAGGTCTGAAATCATACGTGGGATTTCAAATATCGAACGAGCGCATAGCGCGAGTTCGATATGAAATCACAAGTATGATTTCAGACCAAAATTGCACGACACGAAGTTCAATTACCACTTTATTACACTCATTTTGAAATCACAGTTTTTTTGTCAATACTACTTATTTATTTTTCCACTTCTGGAAGCCCGGTTTTTGAAGAAAAGTAACTTTTTAAAAATGATGCGATTTAGAGCAAAAAATGGTGCAATTTATGAATAAATCACACTGCTATGAGCCAATCAAATTGCAGGGATCACCGGTGATTTCAAAATGGGTGTAATAAAGTAAGTTATACCACCGTAAGGTAAAAGGGAGGTGCTGACGTTTCGAGTGTTGGCCCTTCGCTCAGACGAAAGGCTAAAGCTCGACACGTCAGCACTTCACTTTTACCTTACGGTGGTATAACTTATTTAATCAATTCGTTTGATTTACCCAATTTCTTGTATTAATTTTGTTGATGAGTTCAACATATAATTATGTTGGAATCATAAAGACGGTAAATGTAGCTTGTTGCGGTAAAATAAACTACTACTGTGCTATCTGGGGGTAAAGATTTAAAGACAGTGACAACTATGATACATGTAACAGCCATTTTTCCAGAGAACTGCAAGAAAGGAACCATGTATTGCCTTACCTTCTCCAAAAAACAGTGGTTTCCTGGCATCTACACCAACATAGTCAAAGTAGGATGTCCACGGTTTAATCGTTCTTCCGGACTGTGGAATGGTTCCAATTTGAAATTTAGTATTATAGCAAAAGACAATTAACCAGCAATTGAAAAGGGACACAGTTAAAAAAATACTTCTACAGTCAAAGGTTAAAAAAAAAACTTATTTTTCCCAAGTATCTGAGTGGGCTGGAATCCTAAATCCTCGAATTTGATTGGCTAATCACTCGCACGTGAACAGATACGACACGGTCCACAGGCTGGATTTTTTCACCGCTGTAGCAAGTTCCTTTCTATTTTCTTACTTTAAAAAGAAGACATCAAAAAAAAAATAAGTTATTTACTGGGCAAAGTCTATTCAAGACTTCAGGCACAGTGTTTTCCCATACGGATCTTTCACCCGGTAAATAACATATATATCTTTGTCAGAGGATAAATAAAATTTTGTTACCTCATCTTTTTCTTCTAACATGTAGGTCATAATTTTCTGCAGCAGAGAAGCACAACAGATAAAAATCAGAAGGCTTGAGACTCAAACACATGTAAAGCTATGAAATATTGCACAAAACAAGCAGCTAGTATAAATCCTATTGAACTTACATCTGTGTACCCATAGCCGCTGTTTGTAAGAATGAATGTCTTTCGTCCATGCCGACGCATTCTGGAAAAGATGTAACACAGTTTGATACGAGGATGACATGAATAGCAATATGTAGACTATTGACTAACTGTGTCACAGGCTTAATAATATACATGAAAAAATTACTCGATTCTGATTGATTGAGAGCAGTGCAGTTTGACTGTAACACTAGTGCAAAAAGTGTAACACCAGTGTAAGTGTAACACTAGTGCAAAAAGTGTAACACCAGTGCAAATTACACATCGATATTCTGGATTATGATATTCTTTAATTTTAAACGAATTACTTTGAGTTCGTAGCGTTATCAGCTGATCTTTATCAGCCAATCAGTAAATTAAGTGTCAAATCCGCGTCAAATGCTCACTTCCTGTCCGCAATGAGATCTTCCGGCACTTCCTCGAGGCAATTTTTTTCATGTTTATATTATTAATAAGAAATCATACGGTTTTTCTCGTTCAATTTGGAACTAATTTGCACTTGCGAGTTTTTCAAAAAGATGAAATTGCACTCGCCGAGGTGGCTCGTGCAATTTCAGCTTTTTGAAAAACTCACTCGAGCTAATTAATTCCAAATTGAACTCGAAACCGTACGATTACCTTTACAAATTTGATTTCAGGTTAAATTTGACTTAACCTAGGTTGGTTTGTAATTTCTTTGTCTACATGTATATTTATGATAATGAATACCAGACACAAAGAAAACACAAACCAACCTAGGTTAAATCAAATTTAACCTGAAATCAAATTTAAACAAGTGCATGTTCAGGATGGCTTAACCTTAGCAAAGTCTATCCCCTTTGTTAGTGCTTAAATGGATAGGGACGCATTTGACTTTAAAAATTAAGCAAACACAACAAAGCCTTTGTCCTGACGATTAAAATGACCTCCACTTTATTGGCAATATGTAACTCTGAATTAGTGTGGCTAAGCTTAGCTTGATTTCAAATTCCCCCCAGCCATCTGCATACACTCTGCATACCATCATAAGACATCGACACAGTTGGGCAAAAAAAGTTGTCTTTAGAATGATAACCAGACATAAAACAAAAACATCAACTACTGCTACTGCCACTGCCACTGCCATTGCTACTGCCACTACCATTGCTACTGCCACTGCCACTGCCACTGCCACTGCCATTGCTACTGCCACTACCATTGCTACTGCCAAAACCATTGCTACTACCGCTACCATTGCTACTGCCACTACTATTGCTACTGCCACTACCATTGCTACTGCCACTGCCACTGCCACTGCCATTGCTACTGCCACTACCATTGCTACTGCCACTACCATTGCTACTGCCACTGCCATTGCTACTGCCAAAACCATTGCTACTGCCGCTACATTTGCTACTGCCACTACCATTGCTACTGCCACTACCATTGCTACTGCCACTGCCACTGCCATTGCTACTGCCACTACCATTGCTACTGCCACTGCCATTGCTACTGCCAAAACCATTGCTACTGCCGCTACCATTGCTACTGCCACTACCATTGCTACTGCCACTGCCACTGCCATTGCTACTGCCACTGCCACTGCCACTGCCATTGCTACTGCCAAAACCATTGCTACTGCCGCTACCATTGCTACTGCCACTGCCATTGCTACTGCCAAAACCATTGCTACTGCCACTTCCATTGCTACTGCCGCTACCATTGCTACTGCCACTGCCATTGCTATTGCCACTGCCACTGCTACTGCCACTGCCATTGCTACTGCCAAAACCATTGCTAGTGCCACTACCATTGCTAGTGCGACTACCATTGCTACTGCCGCTACCATTGCTACTGCCACTGCCATTGCTATTGCCACTGCCACTGCTACTGCCACTGCCATTGCTACTGCCAAAACCATTGCTAGTGCCACTACCATTGCTAGTGCGACTACCATTGCTACTGCCACTGCCATTGCTACTGCCAAAACCATTGCTAGTGCCACTACCATTGCTACTACCGCTACCATTGCTACTGCCACTACTATTGCTACTGCCACTACCATTGCTACTGCCACTGCCACTGCCACTGCCATTGCTACTGCCACTACCATTGCTACTGCCACTACCATTGCTACTGCCACTGCCATTGCTACTGCCAAAACCATTGCTACTGCCGCTACATTTGCTACTGCCACTACCATTGCTACTGCCACTACCATTGCTACTGCCACTGCCACTGCCACTGCCATTGCTACTGCCACTACCATTGCTACTGCCACTGCCATTGCTACTGCCAAAACCATTGCTACTGCCGCTACCATTGCTACTGCCACTACCATTGCTACTGCCACTGCCACTGCCATTGCTACTGCCACTGCCACTGCCATTGCTACTGCCAAAACCATTGCTACTGCCGCTACCATTGCTACTGCCACTGCCATTGCTACTGCCAAAACCATTGCTACTGCCACTTCCATTGCTACTGCCGCTACCATTGCTACTGCCACTGCCATTGCTATTGCCACTGCCACTGCTACTGCCACTGCCATTGCTACTGCCAAAACCATTGCTAGTGCCACTACCATTGCTAGTGCGACTACCATTGCTACTGCCGCTACCATTGCTACTGCCACTGCCATTGCTATTGCCACTGCCACTGCTACTGCCACTGCCATTGCTACTGCCAAAACCATTGCTAGTGCCACTACCATTGCTGCTGCCACTACCATTGCTACTGCCACTACCATTGCTACTGCCACTACCATTGCTACTGCCACTGCCATTGCTACTGCCACTGCAATTGCTACTACCACTGCCATTGCTACTGCCACTACCATGTACCGAACTTGTATGGTGCACCTAAAACTCAACCAAAACTCACTCGTGGCAGTCAAATCCGTCTTTAATTCTCTCGATTTCGCTCACTACAACTCACACGTCTCCTCCCCGAAGTAGTTCCTTTTTTGTGTCTCGCATTACTTATTACATGACAACAATGACATTTGTATTGTCACGACACTTCCGGTCACGCTCCCCTAAAATTAAAGTGATTTAATTTTACTAACAACAACGTTTCCTAAAATGTTTGGTTTTCAATATCCTTCGCTGAAATAAGCTACTCAGTCTCCGTCTTGCGACAATAGCTGCAGTCTCACTCGAGCGTCCTGTGCTGCGCGTCGGGTACTGCGTCGCAACTCTTGTGTCTCCGTCGTTGGCGCAGCATCAGTAACTGCAGGTCCCTTGATCTCTAGCGGGCACACAAGAGTTAATGGTCTCTCAATTATGTGGCCCTTGTGTCGAAGGGTGAGTCCCCGCACTATACCGTCCTTGCCTCTGATATGTTTCAGAACGACGCCTTTCTTCCACTCTCCTCTGTTTTTCTCATCACCGACGATCAGCACGACCTCCCCCACCTCTGGATAATTGGGTTTGCCTCTCTTGATGCGGTGGCTCTCCAATAGGCTGTGAAGATATTCCCTCTTCCATCGTTGCCACACATGCTGTCTCTTCTCATACAGACGCGCTTGTAACCTGGTTACTTCGTCCCCATCCAGTTCTAGATCTTCTACAATATGCGCGTTCTGACCCCACATTATAATGTTAGGTGTCAACACTTGCTCCTCTCCAAAATCGCTCTCCACATACGTCAGCGGGCGATTGTTGAGGTGTCGCTCGATGTCCATTACGACAGATTCCACTTGATCATACTTCAAGCTCGTTCTTCCCATGGTCTTGTAAAATGTTTTCTTCACGTCTTTGATGAGCCTCTCATACAGACCTCCCCACCATGGCGACCTTGACAGGTTAAATTGCCACGTAATTTGTTGCCTCGCCAAATAATCTTGCGATTTCCTTGCACCGCTTTCTTCCTCGCCGCGCGCAGAATCACAGTTTTCGTTAGTCAAATCTTTGTCCACTTCAGTATCTTTTTCATCCTGTTGTTTGTTAGCTGTCGGCGTTTGACCGGTATCCCAAGCGTCCTTGTCTTTAGCTGTTGCTATAGTGACCAGTTGTTCGTACGCTTGTCTCGTGTCGGCCTCGTGGCTCCGGTTGTCTTCATTAGTCGCTTTTTCTCCTTCTGTGGTAAATTCGTTTCCAGTCGATTTCATTCCTTGCTCAGATGCTTGATCTCGTTGCTCAGTATAGACTTCACTTGTCAGTCCATTCTTGTGTTCAGTTTTCTCTTGATCTTTGCGGCCTTCTGACTCCAGCTTCTCTTCCTTGCTGTTGCTGTAGTTTTGTGCATCATCATCAGTCTCTTTAAATCTCTTCAGTTTACGAGATTTCTCTTCCATTGAGCTCTTCTTCCTCTTTACAGGCTTTACAGTCTCATCTATTACCTCTGAAGTACACTTCTCTCCGTCAGAATGTTCAGCTTTGTCGCCAGCGATATTCTCGTCAAGGCTAACTTCTCTTTTATCTTCCTCGGTATTCAAAGAAGTTTGTTCCAGCTGTGCCGCTTTCTTGTCGCGCTCGTCTTGTTCTTGACTTTTCCTTCTCTGAACGTTACTTTCCTCGGTCTCCGAAGCTTCTTTCTTCGCGTCAGACGCGAACATTTCGTCGTCAACACTCTTAATCATTTTCTCAATCTTTTCTTGTGCTTCAATGGTAGTTTCATCCTTTTCATCTCCTGTTTCTGCGACTGATTTATTCTCGCCATCGCCGCTCACTTGTTCCTCTTCTTTGTCGCTGGTCTTTGTCTTCAAAGCTTGCGATAGTGGACCGCTCTTCTTTCTCACTAGAATCTTTGCGTTTCCCGTTTCCACTGAGGGCTGGTCTTTCTCTTCTGAAGCGTTCAGTCCTTCTTCATGCGTCTGCTCTAAACTGTCTGATTTACCAGCGCCTTGCTCCTCATCCTCTTCCTTTCCTTCGCCGTCCTTCTTGTCTCTATCTTCATCTTTATTAGGTGACATGAATTTCTTTACCTGTCGTCTCAAGCTGCTTTCTTTCTTCTGTTTCTTTGTAGCTGATACTGTGTTCTTTGATTCCTCGCTTTCTATATTACTTGGTCCTGTAGGTATCATCTCAAACGTGTGTGAAGCGAATGCCTCTGTGCTTTTGACTTGTGGGTCACTTTGAGCCGTAACTTGTTCTTCGTACTTGTCATTTCTTCTCAGCTTTCTTTCGACATTCTCGAGGCGTTTCCTACTTGGTATTTTGTTTGTGTTGGACACCTCTGCACCCGTAATCCATGGGACGCTCACTTCATATCTTCCGTCACTCCTCCTGGTAATGTTTTCCTGGAATTCAGTGTAGACGTCCAGTTGATCGTCCTCCCCTCTGTCTTCCACTCCAAGTGCGTCTAGGCTGTACAGTCGCTCGTACTCCGTTGACTCTCTCGTAAACATGCATTGACTATCCGAGAAGTCACCTCCGTGGATTACCCATCCAAAGGTCGTTCCCTCCACGATAGGTTCCCCTGGTTTTCCTTTGTATACTTCTTCTGTCTTTATGCGGCAGTAAGTACTGTCTCCTATTATGATGTGGATTGGGCACTCGTTTCCAATCTGCATGTAAAACGCCTTGTCTTTCGTGTGTGCGTACAACTTTTTCAGCTCCCTAATGTCGGGTCTTCTCACAGTTGTGAAATCTGATAGTCTTGTTCCCGTGACTTCAATCTTCTCTTGCGCGCTTCCATCGAAAGACTCTATGGTGAGGTTAAAGACAGGCATGGTCTGTCGCTTGACTCCGTTCACAGTTACTATTTGTCGCTCCTCATAATGTTCGGGGGTCAGCCTCAGTTTCTTAATTGCTTCGCCTGTGATGAAGTTCCTACTAGATCCAGTGTCCAAGTAGGCCCAGAAAGTTTTTCCCTTTATTATGACGGGAATTACAGCAGGTAACGATTTTTCTTCGACCGATGGGGTGTAGGCGGTCACCACTGTCTCCGATTCATTCTGTGGTCTCCCTTGAATCCTGTCACAGATGATGGTGTGATGTTTTCCTCTGCACTTAAAGCATCCTCGGCTTCGACACTGTTTTCCTCTATGCCCTGGTCGACCACAGTTGTAGCACAGCCTCTTCTCATGGAAAACTTTCCTTCTTGCCTCCAATGTGTTAACGAGCTGGCACCCATCTCCCCAGTGATTCCCCTCACAGAAGATGCAGACTGGATTTCCCCTTTCCCTGCTATTTCCTGTCGGTGAGAACAAGTGTCTTTCGCTCTTACGACAATCCCCAGACCGGTCCTCCGTTGCGTTTCTCCTGAGCCATTTTTGCAAGGCGTCAATCAAGTCCCCCATGTCCCAATTTTCCCAGTCCTCATCCGTGCGAACGAGGTCTGGTTTGACCTGGGGCAGCTTGTCGAGGGTTGCCATAACGAAACCTCTGAGCATGTTCGCTTCTCCCAGGGTTAACAGCGCGTCGTGATTCTTGCTGACCGTTTCGTACAACTCCTGTACTTTAACGTAGTTTGATCCTCTCACTGTGGGAATGTTGATGATCTGTTGCACGTGTGCGTTAATAACTCGTTTCGTTTGGCCAAATTCTTTCTCTAGCCGTTCCCACGCAATCTTGTATCCCAGTGCTCCCGGTTTTAGATTTGCGATTTTGTCCCTCACCATAGGACTGACCATTTCAAGCAGGTACCCAAATTTTTCCTCTTCGCTTATATCCTTGTCGTGGACTTGCGTTACGAACATATTTCGAAACCTGACCCAGTCCGTGGGAGTTCCCTTGAACGGTGTAATCTTTAACTTCGGCAGTTTAGCTGTAATGGTTCGGACTCCTTTCTCCAGCTCTAGCTTTCTTCTCGTCACGTCCAGTTCGGCCTCCATTTTTTCTTGCCACATTCGACGCTCTTGTTCCTTTTGCCTCTCTCGAAACTCCATTGACCGTTGCTCTTCTTGTCGCTGTTGTTCTTCCTTCGCTTCCGATCGCCGCCGTTCTCTTTCCTCGTCCATTTCATCTTTTCTGTTCTTTAGAATCTTTGAGAGCCTTTCTTTGTCCGCCATCAACGTCGCATATCTTGATTTGACGTCCTTTTTCCATTGCCTCACCGATCTAGAGGACGCGCCGTTGTCTATTTTCAATTCCTCTGCTTGCGAAATTAGATCCGCCAGTTTGTCGATAATTCTGTCCGCTCGTTTGTTGGCGATTTCCATTTCGACGTAGTCCTTGAGTTGAATCAAATCGTCTGTTTCTTCCAGGAAATACTTCAGCTTCTTGACCTCCTTCTCTATTTCTCCCTCTAGTAGTTTCTCTTCATCGTGTGAAGCCGCGCTTTCCTCCGCCTCGCTCATGTTTGTGTCGAATTTGTTATTCTTCTCGGTCCCTACGCTTCTAATAAATTCCTCGCAGTAATCCTCAAAGTATCCTGGTCTCGGCACCACAAATGTACCGAACTTGTCTGGTACACCTAAAACTCAACCAAAACTCACTCGTGGCAGTCAAATCCGTCTTTAATTCTTTCGATTTCGCTCACTACAACTCACACGTCTCCTCCCCGAAGTAGTTCCTTTTTTGTGTCTCGCATTACTTATTACATGACAACAATGACATTTGTATTGTCACGACACTTCCGGTCAACCATTGCTACTGCCACTGCCATTGCTACTATCACTGCCATTGCTACTACAACTGCCATTGCTACTGTCACTACCATTGCTTCTGCCACTGCCATTGCTAGTGCCACTGCCATTGCTACTACCACTGCCGCTACCATAGCTACTACCACTGTCATTGCTACTGTCACTACCATTGCTACTACCACTGCCATTGCTACTGTCACTACCATTGCTACTACTACTGCCACTAACATTGCTACTACCACTGCCATTGCTACTGTCACTACCATTGCTACTGCCACTGCCATTGCTACTGCCACTGCCATTGCTACTGCCACTGCCATTGCTAATGCCACTGCAATTGCTACTACCACTGCCATTGCTACTGTCACTACCATTCCTACTGCCACTGGCATTGCTACTACCACTGCAATTGCTACTACAACTGCAATTGCTACTACCACTGCAATTGCTACTACCACTGCCATTGCTACTGCCACTGCCATTGCTACTACCACTGCCACTACCATTGCTACTACCACTCCAATTGCTACTACCACTGTCATTGCTACTGTCACTACCATTGCTACTGCCACTGCCATTGCTACTACCACTGCCATTGCTACTGTCACTACCATTGCTACTACCACTGCCATTGCTACTGTCACTACCATTGCTACTACCACTGCCATTGCTACTGTCACTAACATTGCTACTGCCACTGCCATTGCTACTGCCACTGCAATTGCTGCTACCAATGCCATTGCTACTGTCACTACCATTGCTCCTGCCACTGCCATTGCTACTACCACTGCAATTGCTACTACCACTGCAATTGCTACTACCACTGCCATTGCTACTGCCACTGCCATTGCTACTACCACTGCCACCACCATTGCTACTACCGCTGCAATTGCTAGTACCACTGCCATTGCTACTGTTACTACCATTGCTACTGCCACTGCCATTGCTACTACCACTGCAATTGCTACTACCACTGCCATTGCTACTGCCACTGCCACTACCATTGCCACTACCACTGCCACTACCATTGCTACTGCCACTACCATTGCTACTACCACTGCAATTGCTACTGTCACTGCCATTGCTACTGCCACTGCCATTGCTACTGCCAGTGCCACTACCATTACTACTGCCATTGCTACAGCCACTGCCATTGCTACTGCCACTACTATTGCTACTGCCACTGCCATTGCTACTGCCACTGCCACTGCCACTTCCACTGCTACTGCCACTGCTACTGCTACTACTGCTGAAGAAAATTATTACATTATGATAATGATAACAATAATAACACAGTCGAACCTCGATTATCCGGACTCTTTTCTCTGGTCCCGTTTTTGTCGTAAATAAAGTAATGTGACATTGGTTCTTATAGGCGAAAACATTCTTAGCATGGTTAAGTCAGACAACCAGGAAAGCTTTGAAGCATCAATCAGTTGGTTGGACAAGTTTAACAATCGTCACGGCATAACACCTCTGTATTTGCGTATGATCTATTCACTATTACAGTCTTCTTCCATTATCTCCTTTGTTTACATTTCTGTTTCATTAACCCTATAAGCCCTGAGAGTGACTTAACAGATTTTACTCTAGCTAATGCCAGACAATTTTACTTGTTACAGGGAGACCCCTCGGGGCTTAAAGGGTTAACCCTTTAGCCCCTAAGAGTGACTTTATAGATTTTACACTAGCTAATGCCAGACAATGTTACTCATCACAGGGAGACACCCTAGGGCTTGAAGGGTTATCCAGACATTTTTTCACAAGGTCCAACAGGTTGGGCCTTGTGAAAAAACAAGGGCCATATGGTTGGACCTGTAATGACTATGTTTTTGATAATGAAATTATCATAATCATAACAATAATTTATCCCTCCCAGGGGCATAAAGTCCTTACCTGCTCAAAAGCTTTGCTAGTTTAGGCTGAAACCAAGGAGAATAAACAAAAGAGAAAATTACTCAATAGTACAGTAGCATTGAAGTGATGTAACTAAGTATACATGTACAGAACAGTTCTTAAAGACATATAGATTCACATGAAATACTTACTTCTTTTATTACATAAGTATCCAAGTTATCTACCGTCAATTGTTTCAAGGTACCCTAGGGAAGAGAACAATTCAGGTATATTGTTACACTCTCTCTGAAAGCTAATTCTGTATAGTACTAGTTTTATGTAACTTATCAGTAACTCAGAATTAAACTCACTTAACTCAATCCTACATGTAGGTCTACATGTATAACTGATCTCAATAGATGTGTGTATCATTGGTCTGTAACAAGTAATTATAACTCTAAGTCTTTTACAGGTCAGTAACTATGTGCAGAGGCCTATGATATGTACCTAGAGGTATGAAATAAGTCTGTAACAGGTCTGTAACTGGTCTAAAACTAGAAGCATAAGACTGTTCCTAAACTATACATAGCGAATTATAATTGCCTGATGTGCCCCTAAGGTGTGTAATCAGTCCGCAACAAGTGTGTAACTGGTGGTCTTTACTGTTCAGTAATTACATTGTAGAGGTGTATAACTGATCTGTCCTTCAGTGGACGTCTGTAATCAGTCTGTGGCAGGTCTATAACTACAGCTCTGTAACTATTATTTAACTAGAGGTCTTATACCATTCTGTAACTATAGGTTTACAACTAATCTGTATCTCAGTAGAGCTCTGCAACTGGAGTGGTCTATAATTGGTCTGTAACAGGTCAATGACTGCAGGTCTTTTACAGGTCTGTAACTAGAGTTCTATGACTGATCTGTACCTAGACATCTGAAATCAGTCTGCAACAGGTCAGTAACTGGTCTGTCACTAGAAGTTTGTACCTTGATGTGGACCCAGTCAACAGCTGCCCTGACATCTTGGTGAATGCTTTTATAAGTAAGCAAAAGTTGATCAGAGCTCATCACACCATTTGGCATCCTTGAAAAAGAAACAGTGTAATAAGTACATCTTACCAACCGAGTTCAAGGTCCGTACCGTAAGTTATGGACAGAGTTTCTTCCGATCGGATTTATGGCCCAGGTGCGAAGCGTGCGGGCCATACATCCAAGTGGAAAAAATGAGGATCCGCAACTTACAGTGTGGACTGAGAAAATGAGGTTTGTAAGATATATATTATATCTCAAAACAAACTTTTGAATTTAGCGGGCCATACAGTGAAGTACGGCCCCCTAAACTGACCAATCACAGCGCATATACTGAGAGATAATTATAATAATTAATTTTAAAAAACTAAATTATCTCAAAAGTTTAAGCAAAAATAATGTCAATTTTCATGAAACAGAACAGAGATGCATGCTTCTCAAATAGGACTGAATAAATCCAGTTGTTGATTTTGCTACTGTAAAAATGTGAATGGTTTGAACCCTGAAATTTCAGCACCAAAGTAACTGTCTCGTTCAATTGTTTGTGAGAGCATAATTTTGAGAAAAATAACTATTGTACAGTTACTATTGTTAAGTGACATTTTGACCAGCTGAGTGAAAGTCATCTATCCATGGTCAAGTGAATTGTTAAAGTAAGTTATACCACTGTACGGTAAAAGGGAGGTGCTGACATTTTGAGGGTTAGCCCTGACAAAGGCAGGCCTTCTGATAGGGTGCGATAAAAAAAATGCAAATTGTGCGAAATTTGCAGGGCAGATTATGCGTTTAAAGAGGCCAATTATGCGATAAATAATGAAGATTATGCGATTTTTTTCTGAGCAATTTTAAGCTTGTTTTATAAGGTTTCAGGACAAGAAAAACACTTTTTTGCTGCTCTTAAGGCATTTTGAATGCGTTTCTGCTTTATATGAAACAATTTTATTGTGTAAAACACAAAGCTTAACTTAACCTCGTTCCCAGGGTCCTCTCCTACTCGGGGGCCGAGTAGGAGAGGACCCTGGGAACGAGGTGGAGCTAAACTGAAACACGATGCTGACATCTGTCGGCACACGTGCAGTACAAACCTAACATTGTCTGTGATAAAAAAATAATGTAAGAATACTCAACGCATCAGCGAAATATTCCTAGCTAGCACTGCCTAACGTTGCGGAGTATATTCCCGTTTCAAGTGATTTTTTAGACCAAGTAGAACCTGAGATGAATAAATGTCTTAGTGATCTGTTCAATTCATGGCGCCCCATTATTAGTTCAAGGCGATAAAAATATAATTGTCGGCAAGCATGTAAACAAAACACTGACAAGGATCAGGAGCCCAGGATCAGGGTAATGGGCTCCTGCAAGGATAGAAATAATACCAAAATACTCGACGCATCCCGTTTCAAGCAATTTCTAAAACCCAGAAGATCCCGAGATATTGTTTCTTGAGGAAATTGCGAACCGAATTTTACAAGTTTGTTCAATTCTCAATAGTTTTCAGTGGTTCTGAAAACTTGCTAATAGCTTGCCTGCGAGCAGACCTCTCCTATTTCCTATGTTGCACGCGGAAAAGGAAATAGGAGAGGTCTGCACGCAGGCAAGCTAATAGCACGCTGAAAAGTATTTTGTTAAACAAAAAACAAGGAATAAAGTTTTCTTCGATTCTTATAATTATAGAAGGCTAACTGACTCAATAAGTTTTAAAAACATGTATTATTTACGATAAGTGTTTCCACGACTCAATTACGAGAAATACGAGTTCAATTAAAAAATGCCTGAAAGGCTCAGAGCAATTTTCAAAGCGCTCCATCGCTTCAAATTTTGTGAGTTCTCTAACTATTTTGCATAACTTTCTTTTGTTTTTGTGTGCGGGTTATCTGCAAGTGCGTGTTCTGACGATTCCCTTTTTCCTTTTGGCAAAAATCACCCGTGGGGGTAGTCCGCCGTGCGGGTAAACGGCCGGAAATTACAGCCATTCAGATTGGCTAATCTGAAGAAGGGGCGTGTTTGTGTTACACCAATAGGCGACTCTTTAAGAATGAGACTCGTACCAGGTCCTTGACATTCAAAATAATGCTTTAGCTTCGAATGAATACGAAATCGAAGGTGAAAGATTCTTGTTAGCCTTTTTCCAAGGTAAATCATCTCAATAATGGCGTATTTTTGCCGAAATTCCAAAGAAACTTGTTGATTCATGCTTTATTTTATGAACGTTGTGCGTTATTTTTTGAATTATGCGATTTTTCGTGAATTGTGCGATCGGATGCGATTTGAGGTCGATTGTGCGAAATCGCACCATCGCGTAATATCAGAAGGCCTGCAAAGGGCTAACGCTCAAAATGTCAGCACCTCCCTTTTACCTTACAGTGGTATAACTTACTTTATCAATTTGTTTGATTATCCCATTTGATTGTGCTTCAATTCCCCACCGATGCAGCACCAGTTTCTTTAGAAACTGTCCCCACAATACATGGTCAAGTGAGTTGTACGCTGTCATTTGATGTCATTATTTACCATTGTCAATGGGCATTAAAGATGCAACATTATTGGCTGTTAATCAGGAAGGTGGTCATGTGGTTAGCTGTGAAGATAAATTGTTATTGCTAGGGCTAATAATTTATTGATTTCATGTTTTTTTTGTATGCAAAGGAGCCAATCAGTAGGAACACTAGACCTTACACCTGTATTTACTATAAATTGACATTAACTTTGTCACCAGCCATCTACAACTTTCTGGCAAAGATAGTGTCACAATTCTGTTACCTTTTAAAGTCAGGACTGTGATCAAAATAGTCCACTAGACAGGCCAGGAGGTGTGTCTCTGTTTCACCAAATATAAATAAATAAATAGATAAAAAATACAGTTTAATATCCAACTTGAACTGTGTACTACATGCCACCCAAACAAAAAAACAAACGAACAAAAAACAACAACAACAAAAGAAAGACAACACAAAAAAACAAAAGAAAAACAGCACAAAAAAACAAAAGAAAGCATAAAAAAACAACACAAAAAAAAACAGAAAAACAACACAAAAAAAACAAAAGAAAAACAACACATAAAAAGCAAAAGAAAAACAACACACAAAAAAGCAACAACAACAACCAAGAAACAGCTCATATTGTACATGTATTACTAAATTTCAATAAAACTGGTTCCAAATAATAGCACCCCTGTTACTCATTTGCCACCAGTGGCCTCTCACCTAGCCCTCCGCTCCCCATCAGAGACTCATGGTCTCTTCCTTAACCTTCCCCCCTGAAAGTGGGGACCAAGCATTTAGAATACTTTTGATCAGTCCCCAGATACCTCCTGTTGCCTAAACTGGTTACACAAAATTGTGAAAGACTGAAAGAGTAAAATGGCTAAACCAGTAGTGCTTGTTGCACTGTTTGTGTCAATTAATCATCCTGTTTGGCCAATCATCCTTTGCAAGTAGCATGATCATTTTTCCATGATGCATTTCCCATTATCACAAACAGTACAACCCTTCCAGTCCATTCAAGTGTGAAGTCTTCATTTAGCATCATACTACAAAGATGCTAGATTGATGTAGTGTTTCAAGACTGAGAAATAACTTACCAGGTAAATTGAATAATGTGTTCAGTATAAAGTATCTAGTTGTATCTGCCTGGAAACATAGATGTCAAAAAATGAAAAGTCATAAATGAAACTGAGTTACAAGCAAATTTATATACAGCAATACATGTTATTTCAACACTGTGTTCATTAGTAAATAACTACAAACAGTAACTAAGTAAGACCTGCAATAAAAATAATGAATATCTGGTTGGAAAAATTAATTATTAACTTTCCCGGTGTTTGGTCAGAGTACAAACAATGCATTCCATACTCTACTTCTTTGGACCCGTAACTGGGCAATGACATCTGTAAATGGTTAGACTTTCTAGTCTTTTTGGATAAGGATGATAAACCGTAGGTCCCGTCTCACAGCCCATGTTCATAATAATTTTGTGGGATGTTAAAGAACCCACACACTGTTCGCAAAAAGTAGGGGATGTAGAACCCAGTTTTGTGGTCAGGCCTTTGTAGTTGCGGTTGTAATTTATATATGTTGAGTGTTTCTTACATGAGTCCCTGGCTCGGGAGATTGGGCAACCACTCCCCACATTATCAACAATAAATACATTGATTGATTGATTGAAGAAATTATTGCTTACTTGTACAAACTTGTTGAGATACAGGCCTCTGATTTGAAATCTAGTAAAAGAAAATAGTGAGGAATGTCAAGCAGCCTGAAGCAAAGGGGACTACAGGACAACTGAAAGGCCTGAAATCTCAAGTCTAAATATTATTTTCCTTAGAGAATACTAGCAGGCATCTGTTGGGAGAAGGTGCACGTAAATCTCTGATAAAAATTGTAACTTTGAACATTAAAGCAAAGAGCATTACTATTGTTATTCTCTCTGGATGGGATGCTGGTCCAACTCAGGATTACCCCCAGAATTATATTGCTCATGCCCATTTATAGACCTGGGTGGAGAGAGGCAGTAGTGTGGAGTTAAGTTTCTTAAGTCTGAGGAAGAACCCAGTGCCACCACCACAACTCATACCTGGATCTCCTGCTCAGAAAGTCAGGGATCAATATCAGTTTCTGGGCAACTGTGCACCTACCCCTCCCCTAATCCAAAAAGTTATAATGAGTTAAAAAGTTAGTGTTAATGTTGGTTTAGGGGAGGGGTAGGTGCACGGTTGCCCAGAAACTGATACTGATCCGAAGTCAGACACAAACCCAAAACACTACCATGTCTCCACCTGCACAGTATTACTTACAGTTACTAAACAAATCTCCACAGTGTTCCACAAAAATGCTTACTTTGCAACTTTATAGTTGTTATTCTTAAAAAGTGCTTCTGGCAAATTATTGTATTATATTGAGTAAAGCTGGCTACTTAAAAGGATAATTCTTTCCATATTAACCAGTTTAGTGGAAACTAACTAAAGATCAATATTATTTCCAAACCACTAAATAGTAAGAGTCTGTTATGCCAGTTTTAAAGTACTGTATTCTAGTTTTTTCCTTTTTTTCTTCCACAGGCTGAAAAAGCAGATTCACAAATTAATTTAATTTATAACATGTTTAATTGTGTGTCAGCTAACCAACCAAAGCATCAAAATGCAGAAGACAAGACTTACCCATTTAAGAACTCAAAGCCATGAACACAAACCAAAATATTTCCATAGGTATCAACCTAAAAAGCATCAATTTATCCATGGTGAAAACAAACATGTACTGTAGGGCCATTTCAAGCACTCTAATAATTATACAGTCATGGAAAATTGCAACACGCTGATTGGCCCTCCAACAGTGCAGAAAGTTCAAATTGAGTGTGGAAATTTAAATTAATTTTTTTGCATTTACTATTATTAACAAGTGATAAAATGATTCTGAGTGCAATTTTGTAATAAATAAGCACTGCAAGTTTGTAAGCACAACTAATTACACTCACCCTACAGGCTTGTGGTATTTTTTCAGAAAAGTTTACTGGTGCTCATTTACTCCAAATTTCACTCAAAACTGTTTAATTACCAGCAGTATACATATGATACTGCCAATTGCCAAACTCAGTGTATTCATTGGTACAACAGAGAAGATCATTATTTTATAACTGAGAGGTATGTACAGTTTATGCAGAAGACTAACCTTTAATAGATTCCCGAGTTCACAATCAAAGAATAGACCCCTATAAACAATCAAATTTAAAGTCAAACTTTGCTTGTTAACAGACTGTTTCTTGTTTTTTTTTTTCAAGAAAATCAATGGAAAATTGGTGCTTACATTATGATGCGGTTTTGTAATTCACTTAAGAATGATTACCAAGTCATTTCCAACATCTTAACAATAGGCTTCTTTGTGTTTTGGTTCATTAGACATTGCAAAGTACTATGCTGTTATCCAGTTCCGATAAAACTTTTTCTTTTAAGCAAGGAAAACGTTCACTATGGTGGATCCATCCACCAAAACATACAGCAATCCTGCAGAACATGAGAACTAGTCCATGCCTTTTGGGAGGAAATCAATCAACTTTAACTGTTGTAGGCAATTAAAACATGGACAGTGCACACTGTAAGTGAGAAACCTGTGAAATAAGGAGTTGTTTGGGAGGAAGGGTTTTCAATAATAATTGTAACAGCAGAAGAATTGTGTAAAGTAACAGGAGAATATTCTGAAAGCGCTGAATTTAAAACAAGTTCAGGCCATGTAAATTTGACCGGAGAATTCTTCATAGTAGCTGGAGAATTCTTTGTAGTAGCGGGAGAATTTTCCCATCTGCAATGCCTAATGAAAAACCTGGGGGGGGGGGGATTCCGTGAAAGGGAAGATATAAGATCAACAATTAAAGAGGGTCATACTACGGGCATCAATTTAACAAATCGCATGTGGTTCAGCGTTGTCTGTACTCTTATTGACAACGAGTACGCGTCATCACAGTGGTCAAAATTTGTTGTTGACTTGCCTGATGAGTCACAACAAATTTTGACCACTGTGATGATGCACATCATTGTCGATAAGAGTACAGAGTACTAAACAGAGTACTAAACAACATTTGATTTGTTTTTGTTTTTTAAAACAATATCAATGTCTAAGAAAAATTTTTTTTGGAGCATATCCAAAATTGTGACACAAAGAAAGAGCAAGTGTTGTCTATAACTTTGTCGCAATTTGATTGGTTTATTCCCCAAAATGAACAACTGCAAATTAGCTAATCAGATAGCAAGATTAGTAGCAATTGTGGCAAAAATCACTTCATTCCTCTTTTCACCTTTTCATTTTTCACCACCTGTGATATTTGGGGGTTAAAAGTTTGTATACAGAACTTTGAGCACGTTTTTATTTATAACCACATTCCTACCTCCCTCAGATTTTACATCCAGGGCCCTCTTGAATAATAATACAGTTCATCACATAAATTGATATTTAAAGTAAATTTTACCAACTTAACAACAACCAAGAGGTGCTGATAATTATTTTCACTTTATCCCTTTGTTATTCACTTTGACCAAGGGCTAACACTCATAACATCAGCAACCCTAAAATCTTGCGATGGTAAAACTTAATTTATTGCAGCTTGTTTGAAAACCATTCTTGTGTGTTTAATTATGTGGATCTCATCCTCATCACCTACCTAACAGGAAAGGTTGGATCATATTCAAATTTCAACACATCCTGCAAAAACAAAAATCATTGATTTGATTCAAGTTCAACACAGTGCCACCCACAAATTAAATACCCTTTAATCTCAGTGTGTGTAGTGTTTTATACAAATAATATAACAATATCCTCAATTACCAAAATTGACACATACATAGGTGAATGAAGTACATTATCTGGAATTTCCACCAGGTAATACACCATTGTTTATTGCTTAGAAAATAGTATTATTATCCAAGAGAATAACAAAATATTACAGCATGATAATGATAAACACAGCAAGATACATGTATGTGTTGCAGTTAATTTTTGTTTTCAGTTAATTTTTATTTTGAACTAGATAATTTTTTTCTTCCTAGTTAGTTTTATTTTTAACTAGGTGATATTTTTTTAACTAGGTGACATTTTTTTAACTAGGTGACATTTTTTTTAACTAGGTGATATTTTTTTAACTAGGTGACATTTTTTTAACTAGGTGATATTTTTTTAAAAAAATACAGGTCACAGGTCATTGTTTTACCAATACAGAGATTATCCTAAACATTCATTAAAGCCAACCTTGGGACTTATCAGACCTAACATTAGCTTTAATGAATGTTTACGATAAATTCTGTATTGGTAAAACAATGACGTGTGACCTGTATTTTTTTAAAAAAAATATCACCTAGTTAAAAAAATGTCACCTAGTTAAAAAATATCACCTAGTTAAAAAAATATCACCTAAGTTAAAAAAATATCACCTAGTTAAAAAAATATCACCTAGTTAAAAAAAACTATCTAGTTCAAAATAAAAATTAACTGAAAACAAAAATTAACTGCAACATATGCATTACTACCTTTGGGTAACCAATTGACGCTAACCGTTCACATATTAGCTCAAATGCCTTCTTCTCGTAAACTGGAGATTTGTAAACTGGAACAAAGAGAGGATTGTACATTGAAAAAAATTAATACCGCAAGTAAAGTGTCTACAATAGAGATACAAATAAATTAATTACACTTCACTATTCTAACATTACAGAATGTTTTTCAACTCAATGGCAAAAGTTATTCTGCCATTGCTTTGCACTGAATAATGCGCCTCTTTAGGAGCTGATTAAGAAGAAGCAGTTACTTACATGAATTGTATGTTGACCAGTTAAGGAAAAACACTGAACTTAAACCATTAAGGAATTGAAAAACATAACTGATGGCCAGAAAGAATGGAGTAAACTATGTCAAGTGCTATGTCTAATCCAACTGGATAAGATGATTTTCAACCCTTATATTTTATAAATATGGATTATTTTATCTTCACCTGCCAGGGTGTAATCCATGTCAAATCCAAAAAAATTAATTTTGTCCAGACTGAGGCTTCTGTTCACAAAGATTCTGAAAGAAATGTTAACAAAAGAGTGAGCTACATATAAAAATATGATATCAATTTATTAACATATAGCTAGTTTTTGTAGTTCATATCTATAACCAGCACTTTGGCTAATTATAATGAAGGATTCCCCACATAATACCCATGGGCAATTTGTGAGTTATTGTTACTGCCCATGCATAAATTAACCAGATGTGAAGTACATATGACCAGATGATAATTTAAATTATTCTTTTGTCACACCATGTAGTCACTGGATGTTGATCACGACATTTTGACTGCTTACTGCTAGTCTTCTTCAGGCGATGGGGTTAACTGATTCCTGCTCACCATTATGTAGCTGTTAGCTGTATGGTCTGCCCTGATTGGTGCGTTTCGATCTTGCTATTGTTCCAGTGACTACATCGTGTGAAGAAAGAAGAATTTATATCATCATCATATCTTCCACGATAAACAACAACCCATTACAAATGACCACTTTAGTTTGAACCACCTTTGCTTGGACAAAGCCACATAAAAAGCAACTTATCAACCGTGAATGTTTGGTTTTTACAAGGAACATCTTAAAGCTTGGCCGTTTTGTACTGACAGCTAGAACAGTCACTACGGCAAGGCCTCTGTCTGAGACGTTCTTGTTCTCATTTATAAGTGGTTGGCACTACCATGCAATCACAGTAATGGTAACTCTAATAAAGTGTAATTTCAGCATGGAATATTCTGGGCCTAGAACCAGGGAAGCCACTATTAAACATAAACCCAGAATTAGACAGTAGATGATTATTAATGCTTATCAGCTCTCTAGGAATCTGGCTTTCAATATGGATATATACAGTATAAACTCACCTCTTAGATGTTTCCCTCTTGAATGTCTTTCCACCATCAAGAGAGTCTGTACTGGCATTAGGGTTGTATGATGCATGAGACGCATAGGGCATTTTGAGAGGGGGCAAGCTGCAGTTAACTGGACTAGCTTTCTCCTATACAAAATAGAATTATTTTTGTGAATACGACAGAGAACAATACAGACCAAGGGCCTGTTTCCATAAAGACACAGTACATATGTTGTAGTTCAATTTTTTCCTTGGTTCAAATCTTATTTTCCTTTGTTTTCTGGCATGGTAATGTGTGATAATGAGTTTGAAACAAAGGAAAATAAAATTTGAACCAAGGAAAAAATTGAACTACAACACATATATCTTAACTAGTTTGCAGCTCCATTCTCAGGTCACAGTCAATCAAACATTTTTGTAGTTCTTAACTTATCAATCAGCCTAACGTGCAAGTTAATTGAGAATGGTATTGTTTAATCACGAAAGCCAACGAAATTGCAGTTTCTGTTGTAAACATTGTGGTCGTAAATTATAGCTTTCTGGATCCCATAAGTTACCATGGATGATTAAAACTGGGCCCCAAGGTGTTTATATTGTCCTGATAGTATCAGATACAGGAAGGCCCAAACAACCAAAAGACACTCTTTGTATCTCTGGTAAGGTCCCACCTAACCTACACAAGTCAAGTGTGAGCACCTTCTCAGCTAGGCTCCTTATACCTTTTGCCCAGCTAGGCTCCTTATACCTTTTGCCCAGCTAGGCTCCTTATACCTTTTGCCCAGCTAGGCTCCTTATACCTTTTGCCCAGCTAGGCTCCTTATACCTTTTGCCCAGCTAGGCTCCTTATACCTTTTGCCCAGCTAGGCTCCTTATACCTTTTGCCCAGCTAGGCTCCTTATACCTTTTGCCCAGCTAGGCTCCTTATACCTTTTGCCCAGCTAGGCTCCTTATACCTTTTGCCCAGCTAGGCTCCTTATACCTTTTGCCCAGCTAGGCTCCTTATACCTTTTAAGAAATTGGATAAATCAAACGAGTTGATTAAGTAAGTTATACCACCGTAAGGTGAATGGGAGGTGCTGTTTCGAGCGTTAGCCCTTCGTCGGAGCGAATGACGAAGGGCTCTGACGAAGGGCTAACGCTCGAAACGTCAGCACGTCCCATTCACCTTACGGTGGTATAACTTACTTAATCAACTCGTTTGATTTATCCAATTTCTTGTGTTTCAATTTCCCACCGACGCAGCACCAGTTTCTTTAGAAACTATCCCCACAATCCTTATACCTTTTGCCCAGCCTAGAAAGGGTTTAAAGGAGAGCCATGTGCTATATCTTACATGGGCTCAAGCTGGACTACAAACATTGTCTCCTTGCTTTCTCTATGTAGACGCTAACTCATTCAGAACTCTAATTGCGATTTATCTCAAAGTTTTGTAATTCTGTTTAAACTTTACATGTATTGCATAATATATTGCATAATTTATGTATATATCATGTTTTCTAAATTTTAAAATTTGACATTTGAAATCTGACCATCTGAGGAATTAGCATATATGTTGTAAATTAAAACAAAAAAATATACCAGTTGTTAGAGGGACTTACAGAAAAGTGCCAAGTAATCAAATTTCATTTTGCTTTTGTAAACCACAACCTTTAATTTTGTATTGTTTCAAACTCTTCTCTGAAATTTAAACTGGTGAAACAGACTGACTTACTTCAATCCTTTCACTCCCAACATCTGAGTAGTGAGTCCCTTCCTGATTGCTATAGATTTCCTATATTCATTATCCTTAATTTGATCATTTTCTCAATAATTTCTCATAATCTATGTGCTTGATTATGCATTGGAATTGTGAGGAAAATTCACAAACTGGGAGTAAAGAGGTTAAAACCTATCACATTCCATGTACAAGTAACATAGTCCAAAATACATGTACACTAGGTTTGTTCAATCCTGCATTATGTTTAACCCACTATCCTACCTAAGAATCTAAATGTATATCCTGAACTGGCCAGATTTAAAATTACAAGCAGATTTCAACATAAAAATGGCTTGGTTATCATAACAGTTCATTGATAAATATGACTTCCATCTGTGCACAATATAAAACTATTGCTGTGGTTAATAAGAGGTTCTTACGAACAACGGTTCAAATTTGTGAATCATTTTAAAAAAGCATAGAAAAAATGATCGAGGTAACTTGTGAGTACAGTTTTTCTTCCCAATTGGCGAAAATACTTAAAAATAACACACTTTAGAGTGTTCAACGATTCCTATGCATTGACCGATGCCCACTGATGGCAAAGAACAGTATCAACTAATATCGGTTCATTATCAAGAGTATCGACTGTTGATTATCTGAGCCTTCGACATTAATCGTCTGGAAATTGACCAAGAGTGTAAACACACTAGAGAGGAATACAAAAGAGTAAAATGGCATGAAGCTATAACATAGCCAGCTAGTTAAACTCAAACACTAAACGGTTTAATCCCATTGAAATCTCAAAGTCAAAAGTCCGAACAAATATAGAAGCGACATTTCTGCGTATGAAAATGTAACCCTGAACGTTCAACTACTTCTACCACATAAGTCAATAAAACATATTAAACACAACATATATAAACACGGTTAAAGGTCCTAAACTTCACTCAGCTGTGAGCATTGCAATGTTACTGTTTTGTAACCTTCGGTAAATACATGTAGACCACAAAAGCTTAGATTAAAAAGGGTCACGTCATCGACTAGAAAGATTTCTGCTTGTGCAGAGGCTTACCGTCAAAATATCTACACCGTTTTCAATTTGTGCGTTAGTTTCTGTGTCCATTGCTGTTTCAAAATAGGAGAGCAGTGCTGTTGATACGTTGGGTCGATTATATAGAAAAGGGAAATGGGACAAAAAAAGCACAGTAAGAAATCAGATGGAAAACACTGCATAAAAATACCAGAAGCCAACAGTGTCCTAGAACCATTTGATTGGCCAAGAGAACAATTCACGGCCAATTCATTGAATTCACGCAAGCCGAGCGCTACAATTGTTTACAATCAAAACAAAAACATATTCGTACAATTTCTGTGTCTTCGTTGCAGATGGAATATTTACCACGAAGATATTAACGGCACAGCCAATTTCGATTTCCTGCTACAATGACAGTACGCTAACAGAAGTTTGCATTTCAAAGGTCAACCTGGACGTCACGCCTTCCACAACGGCGGTGAGAAATCACGAAAAACAAGGATTGAAAGCTCTGTGTAACAATTAAGTGAACACAAATCACATACTCACCTAGAAAAATTAACTGAAAAGAGGGTCCTTAGAGCGCAGATTTGAAGAATGGCGTTTATATTCGCGACTTCTAAGACCTAACCTCCATGACTGTTCAAGTTATTTCGGTCCCAGTTTGCTGCCGAAAGAGAAGAGAGAAACCTCGAGACAAAACGGACTTGTCGTCATGTAAAAATTAATGAAGTGTCTCAACAAAAGTTACCTCTCTTATTATTAATGTAATTACTTGGTTGTCTGGAATACTGATTCACCTAAGAATTGGACTGATTTTGTGCGTGAGAAGAGCGCGTAACAATAACTATTTATTCTTGCGCACTGCTTTTACAATGTCAAGTGGTGGATAAGCTGTTATAAAATTTTGTTAGGAAGCCATTTTTGAGAATTTCGAATTTGTATTTCAACTAACATAATTAATGTAAACAAAAAGCCATCTCAATCATGACCTCTTTATTACTAACATAAATTGAATATTGTACATCGCAAGGTGACCACTGCTAACAGAATTGGAGACGCAGAAGCAGAAAAAATACGGAAAATAAAGACATAATAAATCTAGATGTTTTCACTTACCCACCAGGATTAGCAATATATCATATATTTTTATAGCGGAGCTCCACAGCGGCTCGAAGAGCCGCAGAGCGGAGCCCCATAACTACCGTCGAGGATAGAAATTGAGAAAACCATGCGTTTGAGTTTTCATAGTCATCGTGGCTAGCGGCATGGCTCGCGGGCGCGTGCGCCTAGCGACGACGACGACGATGTTGCCCCAACATGGCGGCCATAGTCATCCGGGATATTTAGAAGGTCTTAAACTGAAACGAGGCTTTGTTTTTCGCGCGCTGTTCGCGGCTTGCCGCGGCTACACAACCTACAGCCAGCAGTCTACAGCAGTCTACAATGTTTTGCTGAAGAAACGGATTATTCATAGCGGTTTTGGAGGAAAAATTTTCTTCCTACAAGTTTTCAAGCGTTTTTGGAGGGACATAAGCATAAAGCTGAGTTCTTTCTACAAGTTTTCAAGCATTTTTGGAGGGACTGTGTGAGGAGCTCCGCTTTTAGGTTTGCCTAAATCTATTTAATATTTTATTATATATCAATATATTTTTATATGGACATTGAAATCCTATCAGCATACAGGATGTTTGTCCCGCTGAATCTAGTTAAATGGCCTTGCTCCCATGCAGGGGTGGATCCAGAGTAGTTCAAGTGATTCCCAGAAATCACTCAAATGTTTCCGAACCTGCGTTTGTTAATTCTCAGGTTCTTTCTTGTAGCTCAAGAAATCAATTATCCTTATTGATGTAGTGTTTATTATGAAATAAAACAAAGACGAAAGCGTCAAATCTCGTTTTTTCGTCGATTACACAGCGAACCCAGTCCTTCCCGAGCGAATTCGACGGGTCTCCGTTCGCGCGCTTTCGTCCTTTGCCGAGACTTCCGAGAACAACACGAAAAAATTCGTAGGCACAACCGAGCAAAATTTGGACGCAGTGGGTGGGACTGGATGGTTTATGGATCTTTTCACAAATCACTCAAAACCCTCCTCTATTGGCCAGAATTACATTGTCTTGCGAACTACTCAAACTCGGTTGTGATTGGCTATTCAGGACGCAAACTATTGACAATCGTATATAAAGGGAACCGTCTCCCTGAAAGTCCCTTCGTTTGTTCTTGTTCCGATTAGAGTTCATCGTTAACTTGCGACGGAGGAAATTTTCGCCACACGTAAATTTCGCGATTTTGAGGTTCGCATATTTCGCGACACCTTAATTTCGCGATTTTGCGAAAATTTTGCTTTTGGACCCAACCTCGTTCCCTGGGCTTTTCCCTAGATAGAAAAATGGCGGACGGGAAAAGTTTCCCGTCCGCCATTTTTCTTTCCAGGGAAAAGCCCTGGGAACGAAGTTGTTTTGGACCCACTTAAATTTCGCGTTTTTTGAGTGAGACACACTTTACTTTTATCAATGTTACTTTGAATTTGATAAAACAACTAATCAACAATGTCCAAATACACAGAAATGCAACTGATTATGTAAACAGTAACAAGAAAGACGTTCTCACAGTGTCCGACAAAGCACGGTTTTTAGTTTATGCTTGAATTTATGTCACGTTTTTTATCGGCCATGAACATTAAATATTCTTTTCTGTAGACTCCAATGAGAAAATGTTGCCGTTTCATTTCACGACTGATGCTGTTTAATTGTTTGCGTAAGTATCTTGATACGGATCAACAGGCGGTAGCACTTCTTTTCCATTGAAGATATCCTTTATTCCGGCTTTTTTCCATCCTTTCATAAACCTTTCCTTCGGTGCTGGTGAAAAAGTTATAAAATTCCACCAACCACGTGGCATGGATTGGTTTGAAATAGTTTCCGGATCCAAAAAATAGATTCTGTTCCCTTATCATAGTAAGAGAACCCAGTATGGAAGATACATTCTCTTACCTCATTTTCTCTTGATTCTGTCCCCTTATCATAGTAAGAGAACCCAGTATGGAAGATGCATTCTCTTACCTCATTTTCACTTGTTTGAGGTCAATATCGACATCTTTAAAATTGATTCCACTAGCGGGTGGGTGGGGGGAATCGGGAACTCATACAGTCCTCACCTTCGGCACGCCCTTGTGAATATAAACTTGTTAAATTACATTCACTATTTCAAACCAGCGTAGCATCAAAATATGTCTGATCGTCCACCTGTTTGCAATGTGCTCTTTTCCTTTAACGCACGAGGACTTAAAATAATAATAATAATAATAATAATAATAATAATAAATATTTAACTTATATTGCGCAATTATCAATTTAAAAATTTTCAATTGCGCATTACAATATAATTTAAAAAATTCACAAGCTAAAAAAAAAGTCAGGCATAAAATATATATAACTATAAAAAGAATGTACAATTAGAAAGCTTTTAAAAATAAAAAGGTCTTGATGGCTTTCTTGAAGCTTTGCACTGATGTCTTGCTTCTTATTTCACGTGGAAGATCGTTCCATAATTTAGGGGCGGCCACATGAAAAGAGCGATCCCCAAGCGTAGCGAGCGATTTACATGAGCTATAATTAAGGCGTAAACCATTGTTGGAACGCAGGTAATATCTTCCAGCAGATTCTCTAACGGAAATAAGTTCACTTATGTAGGCTGGAGCAAGGCCATGTACGGCTTTAAAAGTAATTAACAAAATTTTAAAAACTATACGATATCTAACAGGCAGCCAGTGCAATGACTTGAGCAGAGGTGTGATGTGGCAATATCTGCTCTCCTGAAAAATCAATCGCGCGGCTGCATTTTGAACTCTCTGTAATTTCTGAAGTTGTCGTTCCGGAACTCCAAATAGGAGACTGTTACAATAGTCAAGGCGGCTTGATATAAAAGCATGTATCAGTGTTTCTGTGCAATCTTTGGTTAAAAACCTTCTAATTCTTCTAATGTTGTAGAGATGATAAAACGCTGCGGAACTGGTCTTAGTGATATGATCTACCATAGATAAGTTTGAGTCAAGCCATACTCCAAGATTCTTAACAGGAGATTGTGGAGCTATATTCGCTTTACCGAATGTAACGTGTGAGATGTTTACCTTGGCAAGCTGCTGTTTTGTGCCAATCAGAAGAAACTCAGTCTTATCCTCATTCAGTAGTAGTTTATTATCATGCATCCAATTCCTGATGACCTGAATACAAAACTCGATGGCAGCAATAGCATCTGAGTGACCCGTTTCATCTGCAGGGCTAAAGGAGATGTAAAGTTGGGTGTCATCTGCGTAGCAATGGACAGATGGAAGATAATCTTGAATGACATCTAGTAGCGAGCTCGTATAGATGGTAAACAAGAGCGGCCCAAGACAGGAGCCTTGAGGAACACCACAGTTCAAACTGAAACTCTCAGACTGACACCCACGAACCGATATCCGCTGACAGCGACCTGATAGATACGATCGGAACCACTCAAACGCCCTGCCTCCAAGTTTCCGCTTGTTGAGTGCCGTCAGCAAGATATCGTGGTCAACTGTGTCGAAAGCAGCACTAAGATCTAATAGCACCAGTAGAGTCACATGCTGCTTATTCATGTTTAAGAGGATGTCGTTTTTGACTTTCAGGAGTGCAGTTTCAGTGCTGTGGTTCTCCCTGTAAGCCGATTGCGCAATTGGGTGTAAGCCCATATCAACCATATGTTCATGTATCTGATGAAAGACTGCCTTCTCCGTAAGCTTCGATAGGAAAGCCAAATTGCTAACTGGTCTAAAGTTCTTAAATATAATATCGAGACCAGGCTTCTTGAGTAATGGGCAAACTAGCGCTTCCTTCCAACTCTCAGGAAAGTGTCCAGCTTCTAATGATTTATTTACGATTGAGTAAAAGTAGAGCGTCACATTTGCTGACCAAGCGGGAGGGCATGGGATCAAGTGGGCAGGTTTTCAACTCCGAGTTCAGAATTAGTGATTTAACATCTTTGTCAGACAAAGTCTTGAAGGCAGATAACGTTGGAATTGCCATAGCATTACTATTAACAGTATTGGACGCCACGGGGACCGTTAAATCTGCGATATCAGCATCAATTTGTCTCCGGATGATATCAATCTTTGTCACAAAATATTTTCCCAGATCGTTAGCAAAAGTCAGGGCATGCAAGTTTGGAGGTAGCCCGTCGTCCTGAGACTGATTAAACAAGCGCTTACTAGCACGGAATAACTTACGTTGATCAAAGCTGTTTTCCTCAATAAAGTTAGTATAAAACGCCTGCCGTGCTTTGTTCAAAAGATTGTTAACAGCATTGCGCTTGATTTTGAAGGCGACCAAGTCGGAATTAAGTTTCGACAACCTCCATCTTCTCTCAGCCTTCCGACGCTCTCTTTTAGCATGTCTAATTTCATCAGTGTACCATGGAACTCGCGGCCTCACAACGATGGTTCGGGTCTTTACAGGAGCATGCTTGTCCAAAACAGCGGTTAGGGTTTTATTATAAAAAAGGACAAGCTCGTCAAGATCATCTGGTGGATTTTTGCATAAATCAGACTTAGCCAGGTCATCATTCAGGGTTTCAACGTTAACTGATTTTAGTTTCCTGAACGAAAGTGTCCTGGTGGAGAAAGAAGGCTTGATAGAATGAAGATGACACAACACCGAGGCGTGATCAGAAAAATAGCGATCAATTCGAGGTGTAGATCGAACAATCTGATCAGACTGGCGGGTGATCACCAAGTCCAAGGTGTGACCATGAATATGGGTGGAGCCCATCACATGCTGTTGAAGACTAAAAGACTCCAACAATTCTAAAAATTTTGTAGAATCACTATCATCTGGCACATCCACATGGATATTGAAGTCACCAACAACCACCAGTTGTTCCTTGCATAGAACTATGGTTTCTAGATAGTCACTGAACTCAGTAAAAAACGTAGTCATAGGAATCCTTCGATCATCAGAGTCCGACTGTGGTCGATATATTATAACCACCCGAAGATCATGAGAAGAGGCAACCTGGACGGTCCATTCTGAAAACTCAAACGACACTTTTGTTCCCCCGTCCACTTTTTTAACAGCTAACGAGTCCCTGAACAATAGAGCGGTACCACCTCCTTGACGACAAGTGCGAGCTTGATCCAATAGCTTATATCCATCAGGGCAAAGTTCTGCTCGAACTGCGTCATCATGACTATTAAGCCAAGTCTCTGTAACAGCAATTAGATCAGCTTTGCACTCGCAAATGTAATCAAAGATAGCCGCAGACTTGTTTCTGACGGATCGCGAGTTAAGTAAACACAGAGACAATAGCTCGTTTGAGTACTTATTGAAAGGCAATCGATTGACAGTGATGAGGTTTGACGGATTTCTTGACTGGGAAGACAGAGGAACATGGCGCGAACTGGAATGATGAGACTGAAAATTCGAAATATCGTCACAGTCCGTGGGACCGGGATTCAGTTTAAACACCAAATCGCCTTCTAATAAGCAATGGAATGTAGCTGAAGAGTTAGAATAATAAGAACACGGGCGTTTACTTCATTTGATCTTGCAGAACGAACTTGCTACACATTCCAGGCCACAATAGGACAAGTGACAAGTGTCTGGATACCCAAGTGCGTCTTCCCAGATATGCCAAGATGATAATAGCTCATTATCGTTGAAGTCCCACCAATTGTTCGTGTATTTTGGAGACAATAGCTCATTTTTCTCGAAATCGCACCAATTGTTTGTCGCAGAAATATTCAAACCTCCAAAAGACCAAGTCGACGCAAACCAGATATAAAATCCTGAACTTTCTCGAGAGTTCGCGATGTTATCGATTGACTTGATGCTCAGGGCTGTGCTCCAGGCAGTTAGACATGACTTTCTGTAGTCTAAACCGCCATCCGAGCAACGAGCCAGAAGTAAAATTACAAACACGGCGGAGCAACAGAAACCGTGACCAGCCCTCATTAGCATAGGAATCTCTTTTCGATAATTAATAATTATTATACTAACAAGCGGCACTAGCCGTGGTAAAACTTGGAGCATAGTAGCATTTTATTTGGATTGATTCTATACATGACCATTTTATGATTCAATTTTAAATGACTTTTAAATACATTAAATGACTAAAAAAATTGAAATAAACTTGACTAATTACAAACAATGAATTTATGATTTTAAAGAATGCAAAGGTAAAAAGCCTCTGATATTGCCCTGTTAACATTCGTGTGACAAAATGTATTTTAAAAATCAAGCCAAACGTGGTCAGGTCCGACGCGTTTTTCATTTTTTCCGCCGACATTTACCTGCTTTAATTTCTGATTGGTTCATTGTACAGAGTGCCTCGGTTCTTACTGGTTCATTGCACACAATGTGTCGGTTCTGATTGGCCGGAATATAAAACAATAACTACTTTTAGCTATCTACAAATCTGGGATACATCCCCACTGAAATACATGCAAGACCACTAAAAAGACAAACTGAATGAAAAACTGAACAATGCCAGCTACATACGGTCTGCTAGAAGTTCCACAAGGTGCCACGCCTTGGGTCACATTTTCACCTGCGCAAATATAATTATATCGTTTTATTTTTTTTTTCTTATTTCGATCGTGACTTGAGAACAATATTTGATTTAAGAGAGTGATATTCTGAAGGCGTTTCTGAGTTTTTACTTACACTGACTTGGTAATGAAAATATCGACTAATGGTGGGTCTGTAAGGAAAAATATTGACCAATGTACAACTGTAAACGAATAAGGTTACCTATTCTCTCACTGAGGGACCGTTAATTTCTTACGAGGAAGGGGGGATTGGTGGGATTTGGGGGGGGGGGATTCGAAAAAAACGGCTTTCGAGGGGAGGCATCCCGCCCCCAAAAAATAAGGAAAAGTGGGGTTACCTGAAATATTTTCGCAATACTTTGGAATTGCATAATATTTTAACAGGAGCCCATCAATGAAATCGCTGCTTCAATAGGTGGTGCATGTGAAAAAACTGGCAAGCTGAAGGGGGGGGGGGGGGAGGGGGGTCACGGAATTTTTAAGTGGTTCTTCCCGAATCACACCAGTCGCTCCCCCCCCCCCCCCCCTCGTAAAAAATGAACGGTCCCTAAGGGAAAGTGGAGCAAGATGAAATTTGTCGCCAGGATTTTTTGAAATTATTTTCTGAAAAATAACCGACCATCACCCGACCAATTAGTGGAACTATTCTTGATCATGTTTACACAAACCACTCCCATCATATTGTGAAATCTGTTTTCGTGACATTGGATTGGCTGATCATTTGCCTGTATTTGTGACCAGGAAATATCATCGTTCAAAAGAAGCTATTGCGAGGAAAAGAATTACATACCGTAACATGAAACGGTTTAATGAAAATGACTTTCTATCAACTCTTAATGACGTCCCCTGGGATACACCTTTTGTTTTTGACGATATCGACGACGTTGTTGCTGCATGGGAACTCCTGTACAATGAAGCTGTGGATAAACATGCTCCTTGGCGTTTTAAACGTGTTGCTCGCAGATGTCAGCCGTCATGGATGACAAATGAAATTCTTGAACTTTTGATACAAAGAGACAATCTGTTAAAGATTGCTAAGCGAACGGGGAACGATAATTCATGGTTAGATTACAAGGCTGCAAGAAATAAAGCTGTTGACAAACTTAAATATGCTAAACGAAAGTTTTACAAGACTGCATTTGAAAAAGATAAAGGCAACACCAAGGGGATTTGGAGAACAATAAAACGCCTAGAGGGAACTGGAAAAAGACAAGAATCAATCATGCGTCTTAAAACAGATAATGGTTTTATTGAGGATAAACAAGAAATTGCAGAATTTCTAAATGAACATTTTACAACCGTTGCAGATCGTTTGAGATCACTACTTCCTGATGTTTGCTACGATCTCTCGAAACTAAGAACCTTTGTTGCTTCAAGAATAGACAAAGATGTGAAGTTTACGATTCCACCCATGACAACAAAACATGTCTTAGGTATCCTAAAAGATATTCAAGCTAATAAATCTACTGGCATCGATAACATTGGCGCTAAAATACTAAAGATAGCTGCTCCAGCTTTAGCTCCTTCTATCACAAAAATTATAAATTTGTCCCTGTCATCTGGTATTTTCCCAAGCAGATGGAAGATAGCCAAAGTCACTCCAATCTTTAAAGATGGTGAACGTGACGATGTAAAAAATTTTCGTCCAATTTCTGTGTTACCTGTTATGTCCAAAATTATTGAGAAGCACGTACATAAACACGTCTACACATACATGAGTCGGAATAGCTTGTTGTATAGTAAACAATCTGGTTTTCGATGTCATCACAGCACTGAAACAGCACTTATAAAGATCATTGATCAGTTGCTGTTTGAACTGGATAACAATCGTGTAACTGGCATGGTAACGGTAGACTATCAAAAAGCTTTTGACATGCTTGATCATTCTCTGCTTTTATTAAAGCTGAAGATCTATGGCTTTGATGAAAATGCTATTGCTTGGACAAAGTCATATCTGCATCAAAGGAAACAGTGTGTTCAGTTGTCTGGAGCACGATCAACTATGAGAGAAATCTGCCATGGGATTCCACAAGGGTCCATATTGGGGCCTCTATTTTCTATAATCTTCATAAATGACCTTCCCTTGCACATTGGTAATGCTGAGCTGGATTTGTATGCAGACGATACTACTATATCGAAGTCAGCTGATTATAAAGAACTACATCAGCTAATAAAATCCTTGGAGGAATCTGTTGTCAATGTTCAAGATTGGGCTGCTGGTAATAAGATGCCACTGAATGAAAATCAAAGTAGGACTATGGTGAACTCGTGGATATGTTTACAAAACAGAGAAAAAAGAAATAATTTAAAAATTACCGAGGTGTTTTTTCAGAGTTGTGATTGAATGAACTTGAAGATAATTTTAATAATCTATAATCACAACATAAAAGTGACCAGGGAGCTGAGTAGCTTTTTGAAATAAACATACAGTGAGTACATGACGCCAATCATTTGACTACACTAGGCATCAGTTATAAGGCAGGTGGCAAGCATACAGTTGTTAAAAAATTTGATAACTTAACATAAGGGTACAGGATTAAATGGCACCGAAACCAAATGTAGTTCTGGTATCCTGCTGCTCACTGTCTGTGTGTTCAAAGTAACAGGGTCCTTCTGAATAAGGTCTGAATTTTGTTGCCATGACATTGTCAATTTTATCATCATTATAGTTTTTGTTGTCTACAAGTCTATTCAATGTATTCAACAGAAATATCCACCTTGATTCTGCAGCTGATAATGAACAAAACCATGTAGGATAGCCCAGCTGACGAATCATACCAAACAAGTCTTTCTTGCATTTTTGCAAAGTATGTTAGTGATGATCTTAAAATCCTTAAGACTCTCAATCCTTTATCAAGTTGAATTACTTTATTTACATTACCATCTCATTTTAGGTTATCAGTGGTATATATATTCAGCGTTGCACTTAAAAAAAAATCACACTTGCCATCATTAATACAGCAATACATATTTGTTTTTATCCTTATAACTTCTTGTTTTTACAATGTAAATGAGTCACACAACAGTAAGCAAAACAGGTAAGCCTATTTTTCCAACATGTCTACTTCAACACAATCTAGTTCACTTCAAGGTAAATTCGGAAATCAATAGACAGAAAACTTTTCATTGTAACGGCTTGTGGTGTATTGTATATAATATAACGCTTAATACATTTTCTACATGACTTACTGCAGGGGCACCCAACGAATGATTTCGGTAAAATATCTGTTCGAATGTAAGGTCGCCTAAATTTTTCGGAAAATTTCTCCTCAAGGGAAAGAACACGTTGTCTTGATTTTCGGAAAAAAAAATTGCCCTAGAATTTGCGTAATTTAGGTGGTCGAGAAAAAGTTGTCCAAGACTTTTCGTAAATAGATAGTCAACAGAAAGTTACCCTAGAATTTTCGTTCGAGTTACAACTCGCAATTTTTGGACGTCGTCCGCAAGTTAGGGATGTATAACGCATGGGTGCAGAAAATCGAAGCAAGATTTATCTGAGAAGGCAGTTCAAATTCACCAAATCAGAACGTCTTTGTTTAACGTTGTACTCTCGTACTGACTTGAACGACCTGGTAAGCTTAATTCTCACAGTCTTTATGCTGTTGACCGACCATTCCGACGCGATAAAACTTAGGTCATCCTCATATTTTTTTTTTCGTTTAGCGTCGAATGCGTTTTCTGATATTGGGTCGGTCGGTCGGATTGAAAAAAAAAAGAAAGTTAAAAAAAAAAAAGTCATAAGAATTATTTCAAGTGAAAAATGGTCCAACTACGTACTGAGTTACTTTTTTTTAAATGCCAAAAATTTGGGTAGGTCGGACGACGCTAAACGGAGAAAAAAAATAGGATGGCCTTAACGCTTATGGATAAGCTGGATATGTTTATACTAGATTTGTTTTCTCCTTGTTTAAAACGCTTTTCCGCGATCAAATTAAAAACTGGAAATTTTATCGGTTTCAAACATGTATAGGTAATAATAATAAACATTCACCTTACATCTAACTGATCTAAGTGATCTGAATGCTTTATTTTTCTAAGTTATGGAAGATATGGTCGACGGTAATGTCGGCTTCTTTGTCTCTGTTCAGTAGCGTGTGATTTCTTCCCCTAATACTTTCGAATAAAAAAGTTACTCCCCTGCAATCTTCGGATGCGCGTTACGGTTTGCCTAAAGTTTTCGGAATCTCTTCATAGACGCAAGCTTTTACAAAAAGGTCTCCTAAAAATTTCTAACGACAGCAATGCTAGCACGAGTTCTTCATTTATCGAACACACCTATAAAGGTAGCTAAAACTTTCGGATGAGCCAAAAAGGCCGCCTAGGATTTTCGAGACGAACACAGTTCCCCTAAGAAATCCGAACAGATAGATAGTTTTTAGGGCAGCTCCAAATTAATGAAACGGGCTTCTAAAGCATAGAAAATTCCATTTAAGGCACTTCTGAGGTATTTGGAAAAATTTGGTCGTTGGGTGCCCCTGTTACTGTTTTCGAACCCTTTAATGACTTTCTTACATTGTAACCTTCGTGGTTCTCCGTCACGGCAGCCGCCTCCATATTTACAAGTAAATGCTGACATACTTCTTGGCCGTCCCAATACTTCTACAACTCCATTCCTGTTAGTACTAACACTTAAATCAGTAGAAAAGTCCTACATGCGATGTTTCTTATCCAGGTTGGCCACAGAAGTTCTTCGGTTTCACATCATGGATTCGTCAATTTATAGTAGTTTCGTTCAATAACGAGTACTCATTTCGCTCATATAAGTTCTCATTCAAGTGCTAATTTCGCTCTATGAGTTCTCACCAAAGCTTACTACATTAGCAAGAGATTTTCTCATCTTCAGATCACTTTCGAGCCAACTGAAATTCATATACTGCTTGTAATCTTGGGGGCGGTCGATGGCGGTCGATGTCGGAAAAGCGAATAGTTATCATCTGTTCACGTTTAGCGCCTGGCCGAGTAAAAGGCTCATGAAATTCAGTCTCCAAGTTGGTCATTGTCCTAACTGGAAACATTTAAACTCCTTTTGATTTTAGTAAGACCGCTAATGAGGCCCTGTTAGTGAGGTTCTTTATGTCGCGCGTCTGAGTTTCAAACCTTTTCACGTCGCAATTTCGGAAGGTCGAAGGTCGCTGTCGTAATTTCCCGTGAGCGGCTCGTCGTTCGTCGCCATTTCAGGTCCTTTATGTCGCCGTTTCAAGGCCATGTTGCTTGTCGAAATTTACCCCTAACAGGGCCTCGCTAATCGTCCTCTTAAGCTACAAAATCATTACAAACTCTGGCAACGGTACGATACACTTTCAGCGTGAACTTTCATCAACAGACTTCCGTGACTTCGGTCACAATTGTCGTCTTCATATCGGTGCCCCCGAGTTCTATCCGACTAATTACGAAGTGTGTCTACACTGGAGTGAGTGAGTGAGCGAGTGAGTGAGTGAGTGAGTGAGTGAGTGAGTGACAATTTGCATATCGGAGTCCCCACAAAAACTCGCAAATACGCTTCGCGTATCCACGAGTTAAAAAGACAAAGTTTCTACTAATTACTGGGAAACGTCTGGCTTCTATGATTGGTGAACTGAGTCCACCAGTACCGCAAGACATTAAGCGAGTTTCAAGTACAAAGTTACTTGGTTTAGTTGTCGATGATAAACTTAGTTTTAATGAACATATTGATTACATTTGTGGAAAGCTTGCCAAACGTATTGGAATACTAAAGAGGATCAGAAACTGTTTGTCAGTTAATCAAAGGCAATTATACTATAACGCTATTATTAAGCCTGTTATGATGTATGGATCTATTACATGGTCTATTTGTAGTAAAGCAAATCAAACTAGGGTATTACAACTGCAAAAAAGGGCTGCAAGGGTGATTTTAGATTCCTCAAGACTATCACCGTCAGTTGAACTTTTTAATAAGTTGGGATGGCTTCCTTTCTATGAAGAAATTAAAGTGAATAAATGTAGTTTGACTTATAAACGTGTAAATGGTGAAGTTCCATCATATATTTTTGAAGCGTTAAAATTGAATAGCCAAATGCATGCTAGAAATACCAGACATGCAAATTTAAACTTGATTTGTCCTAAGGTTAACAGGAAAACTGAGGGTGGCAAAATGTTCTCTGTTACAGTGGCTCAACTTTGGAATAGTTTATCATTAAATTTAAGAAGGCAGGCATCGGCTAGCTTGTTTAGAAAGAAATTTGAAAAGTTGTTATTAGATGAACAAAAATTTTTAGTACATTTTTGTCCGTGATTTGCAATGCATTAGCTTTTATATACTTTTTAGGTCTGTATTATTACGTATTTAGTCGATTTTTAGGTGTTTATAAATTTTAATCTGTATTTCGTGAGGGCTACAAGTTTGTTAGTACTTTTGTACTATTATGTACTACCCTCGTTAAATAAAGCCGTTACTTACTTACTTACTTACTTACTAAAGAGGGGGGCGTAAGGGTTTGCGGTGATGCGGTTTTGTGTTATTTTTGGTGCGGTTTTGCGGTAATTTTCATTTCAACTCGCGGTATTGCGGTTTCAAGACACTAAGCGGTTTGCGGTTATTACAACCTTTAAGTCGCGGTTTTCGGTGAAAAAAATTTCTGCGGTGATAACACTCTTCAGAACGGTCGGCAGACGGTCGGCATCCGTTTGTCTTGCAAGCGCAAGCCAAGTGTTTTCTTTTACAACGCATCAGGGTTCATTATATCAGCTTACAGTTTAACTCTGTGGTTTGCAATCGCAGCCTTTTCGAGTCAATACTTAATGTGATTAACCGTTTTGGTCGTTTTGGCCAATGATGCTTCGATGATGCTATGATGGTATGCTTAATATTAACGTACAATGTTATCAGGATGTATCACAAGTCTTGCTGACGTAAGCTTTCATATTGTGGCCTCCCTGTACGTGCGGTTTCGGTTTTCGGGAAAACATCCGATGCGGTTTGCGGTTTTTTGGCGTATTTCTGTGCGGTTTTGCGGTTTTCAGACCCCCCTTACGCCCCCCTCCTGAAAATAGCTTTGTGGGACGTGAGCTTACGTTGACAATTTTTTTCATGCTTATATATAAAACCCAGCAGGACTGAGTTATGTGAGAAATTAATATCGACATTACATAGTCTGAACTCCAAAATATTACAAAGTGTATACACATTATTCATAGTGCTTTTTACGCGGGATGACGTACTCAGCCAGCGTATAAAATTCGGTAGCGCATTCCTTTCGTCGTCTTGGGAGTCAAAAATTGCCTTGTTCTTTTTAACTTTCCCGTATCCCGAGCCCGTCCCGAAAAAAATTGTGTGATTTTTATTGGCTGTAACTCCGAATCACGTGCAAGTCAGGTTGGATTGCACCATGATATCCATGATCGCACAATCAGCAAAAAAACATACTGCGTCAGCAATTTTAAACCAACACATCCCGCGTAAACGCCTTCAGGCGTCTTCTTGTTATCCATAATTCAAGGCATATATTGACACTATGGATACAAATGAAACTCCAGACCTGGTGAGCGTTTCTCGAAATTCCAGACACGTTTTGGGCCCAATAACAAACACGTTTCCGCCCATCAAACTTTGCTAGAGGAGAAGACTCTCTCCAAAACCGTGCAAAAAGAACAGGTATTAAGAACGAGTGCTTTACATTTTTAAAATGATTAGCCTTTCAGTGCCTTTAAGAAACGCACGCCAGGCCAGGGCGAAGAGAACGTGTGTTTCTATAAAAATTCTTGGAAACGCCGCTACCATCAAAGCCGTTGCCTAAAAGCTTGGCATATCAGGAACGCCAACGATCCATTGAACCGCAACGATGGCGGGTTGTTACATGATGCTTATTAACTCCTTTTATTATATAGACACGAGTGTTAAATGGAAAATATACCACTCGTAAAATTCATAAAAACTACATCCGGGACCCGAGTGGTTTATTTTCCATAATCTCACACGTGAGTTTATCGATGACGTAATTTCAGTAATTTCCCTCCGAAATTGTTTTTGTCTATAGAATAAAAAGAACATTACACGGCGGCTTGAAGATATGAATTTTATTTTCTCGTGGCAAAAACAATATTTTACTCACTCGCTGCGTTCGTTCGTAAAATATTGTTTTGCCACTCGAAAATAAAATTCATAACTTCGCGCCACCGTGTAATATCCTCTATGTAATTAAGCTTGCCAGGAGGGTCGAAACGTCGGGTCCGTGAATTCTAACCTTTTTAGTTACATTCATTATTTCAAACCAGCGTAGCATCAAACTTTGTCTGATTGTCCACCTGGTTGCAATGTGCAATTCTCCTTTAACGGTTTGGAATGTCTTGCCCACCAACATGGCTGTCCTGTCACACGAGTACAAACACTCTACTGGTCACTTCTCAAAGCGAAAAGGTTAAGACACGATTCCTAATAAAGTAAACACCAAATGAGCCGATAATACCTTAGGTTAGTGCATGAATATTCCCTTCTGAAGGGAATCAACACCAATGCCATGACATATTATAACAAGGCATTTAGTGCGTGAGATGATTTGGTGGGGTGCAACATTTCAGATATTTTAAAATTCTGGAATTCTGATCAATCACTTGTTTCGCGTGTCACTTGTCATCGTCATCTTCAACATCAGCTGCTGCAAGGCAGTCCACTGACTGTGCCAACACTTCAACATAGTCCTGAAATGATCAAAGGAGAAACATCTGATTTATACGCGTTACCGACCAAAAGTGAGGTCAAGATGGCCAGATATTGGCCAAGTTCTTTTATTTTTATTTTGACCGAGACGAAGTCAAGCCAAGACAGCAGACTTCAAGCATTTTGTTTAGTTATGTGATTGGTTTCCGGCGCAAAGCGGGCAATCTTAAACGGGCAAGATAGAGCCATGTTGCGAGCTCGGGTGGCCAATCAGAACTTAGGATTTGCCCCATCGTGCTTAGTCGAGGAACCAGCCTTTGATTGGATTATTTAAAATGTTCCTTCTCGTAGCGTTAGATTTATCTCACTGTCACTATGGAAACCTAGGTCTAAGTATTTGGGCTTCGTTTAGATGCTTTACTTTTCAAACGGAGCTAAATTTCAATTCAGATCAACCTAAATTGACAAAACTGCGTCTTAGGATTACGTCGGCGAACTTATTACACGTTTCGTGGCCACTCCTGATACACAATGAGACCACAGAAAAAGCATGAACATTGTCAAAAAATGCGCCTGCAAATTAACTAAAGAAAGACACAAGCTGGAGGCCAGCTCAGACATTTCCAATTGAAGTAGACGTTCTTTTGGAAATGACTCGGTCCCAAAGACTGCGAGCATTTTTTTCTCCTGATTCTTAAAGCGCGGAGCGCGGAGCGCGATGCGCGAACACACGGTTCGCGCGAGAAACGCGGGCGCATGTAAAAGAGGCGAAAAGACAAACTGACTGTACATCAGCTCATCTACCATAATTTGTATTTAACTTAGTGTAGCTGACTCATCCAAAGTCCATCTATCTCATATCCTACCTGCCGAGTCTCTGACGAAAGCATATCATCTAGTCGTGTTGTGAGTTGCGAGAAAGATGGACGATTTTTTGCATTTTCACTCCAACACTCAAGCATTATTTCATAGCTGAAACCAAACAAGAGAGAAAGAACCCGACGCATTTTAATTGAAGACCACTGACACTGATAACACTGATTTCAGTTTTTATATAACAACGGGCATTTGATTTTGCCATGGGTCAAAAGTCCAGGCGCGAATAAAATCGAACTTTGCGTGTGAGGAGTTCAAGCCCAAAGCGCAAGGGGGAAATGGGGACACCGCACTTAGTTGAACTCCCCTTCTTAAAACTCGGCAACAATACATAAAGGAAAGACAAAGGAAATCAAGCACCGTGACGTGTTTAGATATCTGAAAAGTACTTCTCAAACTCATTAATAATACATAAAGGAAAGACAAAGGAAATCAAGCACCGTGACGTGTTTGGACATCTGAAAAGTACTTCTCAAACTCATTAATAATACATAAAGGAAAGACAAAGGAAATCAAGCACCGTGACGTGTTTGAATATCTGAAAAGTACTTCTCAAACTCATTAACAATGCATAAAGGAAAGACAAAGGAAATCAAGCACCGTGACGTATTTAGATATCTGAAAAGTACTTCTCAAACTCAGCAAAAATGCATAAAGGAAAGACAAAGGAAATCAAGCACCGTGACGTGTTTAGATATCTGAAAAGTACTTCTCAAACTCATTAATAATACAAAAAGGAAAGACAAAGGAAATCAAGCACCGTGACGTGTTTGAATAACTGAAAAGTACTTCTCAAACTCATCAACAATACATAAAGGAAAGACAAAGGAAATCAAGCACCGTGATGTGTTTGGATATCTGATGAAACACGGCTCGTTTTTGCATCATTAATTTCTCCTTCTAAATAATTTCGTTCGAGAAGCTATATCAGACACTCAATACATCTGTTTCATCACAACATCAAACACCTCGAATTTTGTCCAAAACACTCCGCCACGCGTCGCATTTTCAACTCTCTTTTCGGTGTTTGATATGTGATGAAACACTGTATCTCGTGTTTGATATAAGATGAAACACTGTATCTCGTGTTTGATATGTGATGAAACACTGTATCTCGTGTTTCATATATTACTTCTCGCATCTCTTTGAACGCCGGTTACAAAATCCAAAAGAGAGCGACAAAGAGTAGTGTAATGACCGTTTTCGTCAAAACCAACTGGCATACATGTACTATATTTGAGCCTATACCAATATAGTATGACATTTTTCTTACCAAGCTGTATATTTAACAGAATAAAAGTTACTAAGAAGTTGTTGTCTTATGAACTCACACAGCAGGAAGACAGTTGATTGGAGATTCCATTCTGTATCCATCCTTTAAAAGTGTAAATAATGACTCAACAGGAATCCCTGGATATGGGGTGCCCCCTGTAAATCACAAAAAGAACTTTCTACCAACTGGTCAACTTAAGTTTTTCTAGGTCTATTAATTCATTCATTTTTGTGATGTAACGCACAATCCTATTGGTCTAGCCATGCTTATAGGAATCTAATGCACAGAACCTCATGCTGCGATGGACAAAGCACTGACCCTCGGTCCATGGACTACCCCAATGTTCATTGTTCCAGAATAGTTATTCAAAATAGCGTGTGTCGTTCCGCATGACTTTGAGCTGCCATTTTGAAAAATTATACTGGAATAATGAATTTGGGTAGTCCATTGGGGTAGTCCATGGACTGGGGGTCAGTGTTTGTACCATCACCCACACATGCATTTATTGGACAACATATAGGAATACCACTCAGACATCTCTGAGCAATCCGAAATATGCATTATCAATCAAATGTGAGGTTGAGATGGCTGCATACTGACCACCCGCCCACTCTGTTAGCCAATCAGAACTTAAGATTCGTCTTGTCTTGCCAACTCGCAGAACTAACCATATAACAATACTCAACAATGCATTTGGCCTCCTTTTCATTTCTTAAAAAATCACTATTACAAAAATGCGGAACAATAGATCTTCAGATGATAGCAGCCTCCATCACTAAAAATAAAGAAAATTGTGGTAATTTGAGTGAGCAGTTTGATTGAAATTTCTGAATTGTTCACCTACCAAGTGTAAAGATCTCCCATAAAATGATACCAAATGACCAGCTGAAAAACAAAAGAATATTCAGTTCAGCTGCAAATAATCAACCAGGACAATTCTCAAAATCATTGCTTTCCCATGTATTAGAATAGTTACAGGAAAAGTGAACACTGCAACATGCAGGTGGACTATCAGACATAGTTTGATGCTACACACATTTGAAATAAGGAATGTAAATAAAAACGTTACAATTCACTGAACCGGGCTTTCAACACTCCTGTCTAGATTCTAGTAATGGTCTTCTGCAACCCTGAAGACACTAGACTGGAGTGTTGAAATGTTGGGTGGGTGTAACAAATCGAATGTGGTTTAGCGTTGCCTGTGCTCTTATCGACAATAAGTATGCATCATCACCCTAGTGGTCAAAATATTGGGGAGTCCACAACAAATTTTGGCCACTGTGATGAACCATATTGTTGTCAATAAGAGTACAGACAACACTAAACCACATTTCATTTGTTTTTTACCGCAATATCAACGTCAAAGAAAATATTTTTTCAGAGCGTGACCAAAATGGTGACACAAACAAAGAACATTAGCGTTGTCTATAACTTTCTCACAATCTGATTCGTTTATTCCCCAAAATGAGCGTTTCTGACTGGCTATTGGATTGCGTGACACATTGATGCAAGCATCGTTGTCTAGACTCTTATCGGCAACAACAAATTAGCCAACCAGATTGCAAAATTAGTAGAAATTGTGGTAAACTAAAACTTCTTAAGTTACAATCATTATTTAAAACCAGCGTAGCATCAAATTGTGTCTGTATTGCAACAGACTTACACGTCACTCTTGACTGTATACTGCTGATCAAACAGAGCTTCTATTGGAAGCCACTTCACAGGAAGACGACCCTGAAATTCACAAAAAAAAAAAATATATATATATATATAGTTGTTGCCCACTCATCAGGGGTCCCTGATGAGTGGGCAACCACGAAACAGGCTTGTAGGGATAAACCTGTAGTTTGTTTGTGTTTATTCTCCCGCAACAACTACTTCGCTCTACGTTAACGTATTGAGCACTGTTTTACGATTAATCAACTTTTACACTTTATATATATATATATATATATATATATATAGAATCAAAAAGGTAAAAAGAAAGATAGGAAGTGTTTTTTCTTCTATTCACTACTGCATAAAACCAAATCAGACTAGATTTTCCTACAAGTAACTCTATACTTTTAAATCAATAATACATGCTGTAGTTGTTTTAGTCAAGAAACAAATATTTGCAAGAGCACTACCCTATTAAAGATATCTGGCTAGTCTATCCAACTCCTATGAGGAAACCAAGCTCAGTTTCTATTGTAACAATGGTGGTTTCTCTCAGGTTGCCTTGCCATTTCCTCAATGTCATCTTCTTCCTGCAAGCCACTTAAGAATTGTGCAATATGGCAAATAAAACAATAAATTCTATATAAATATATAATAAGATGCACAAAAATGAAAATAGTCATTCAAAAATAACATAACTTATAGACTCACATGAGTTGTCTTTCTGTAGTAGTCAGTATTTCCCAGATTTCTAGAGAGGCCAAAATCTGCTATTTTTACAACAAAATCCTCAGATATCAGGACATTCCTTGCTGCAAGGTCCCTGTGTATACACTGTTGGATAACATAAATTCATAACAATTTTTAACATGCCCTTTAAAACAACTTCTTAGTATGGTAAGAACTGAAAGACAAAAACTATTAGAAAACTCATTGACATTATTTTGCAATGTGTTACTATTAGAGCTGAGTACTCACCTTTTTAGATGATAAATAATTCATTCCCTTAGCTATTTGGTACGCAAAAGATAACAGATCTTTAATCATCAACTGAGGTCCTGGATCATCAGCCAATTCTATTAATGAAGGTCTGTGATTCCGTAGGAAATCCCGCAAGTTGCCATTTGGACAGTATTCTACTATTAGAAGTAAAGGACCTGGAATGAAAAATTTTTTATTAATTGAATTAAAAAAACTGATCCCTAATAAAATTGTTTCGTTGTACTCTCTTGTATAAAGGGCTTCATATGCATTATTTATATTATCATAATAACCAATTGTTGTTATAAATGATTGGCAAACTGGCTGCGATCAGAAAAAAACAGACAACTTGTACAGCTTGTTATACATTCAAAAATATATTTGACAGAGTATATTTCTGTAATAACTAGATTATATAGTTCAACTAATTGAGCACCAATAAAGATAGATCTATAAGTTATAATTATAATGTTAAAATGTACACACTGTAATATACATGTACTTAGCTTCATTAGATAGATACAGTAAATAGATAGATAGATATTAGGTAGGTAAGTAGGTAGATAGATAGATAAATAGATAGATACTGTGCTAATAAGTACTAACAAATATTATGCAAACACAATATATTAAACATAATAATTATTCTGGTATTACCTTGCACTGTGCAAGCTCCAAGAAAATTTACAATGTTCTTATGAGTCCCTATGTCTTTCATTGTTTGCATCTCTGATATAAGATCTGATAGCTCTGCATCAGTGGCATTTTCTACGAGGTACAAGGGAATTAATTGAAGTGACTAGCTGATCAGGACTCAAAACTAAAAAGGCTATTATGTATAATTACAATACCACATTACATTATCACAACCACAGGTTTGACACATCACAACTTAGACGACATTCACAGTTATCTACTGTAGGTCATTCTATCTTTACTCACATGAGTGATCAAAATATAACTTAAAATTCTCATGACAATATCAAAGCATTGTTAGGCAAACATATGAGTTATAAGAATTAATAATTACTCTATTTATCAACAAAAGGCTTCTAGTTGGTCTTAAATTTAATTCTCAAAAATGACATCAAGTATATGGAGTTGTTTAAGACTCGATCACTTTTAAGAATGGCTTTTCAGAAGTAATTTTTAAGCGAAATGCAGGGGTTTCAATAGAAGCCGGCAACCGGTGAATTTCGCCACCTACTTTCTAACATTAAATTTCTTTTTGGTCCCTTGAGTTTCTTGAGTCACAGAATTTCTCACCTGTTACAGCCGCCTACTTTAATATGGTCAGCCGCCTACTTCAGAACTTATTGAAACCCCTGGAAATGGTTTAATTTATTGAACAGATATGATGATCCATGGATGAATCTACAGTACTGACCTTTCAACATTTTGACAGCTACAGTACAGGGGGTTGGTGTGTCTGGGAGTTCATATGCCTCTGCTTTCATTACATAACCAAAGGCACCTTCTCCTATCAGCTCTTTCATCACAACTGACCTTCTTTCTACTTCCCAATTTTCGTCTAATGGATACTCAAACAGATCTAAAGAAAAGAGAAAACCCACAAGCACAAACTTACATCAGTCTTTGTTCAACCAAGACTCAAGGACTAATGAAAGCCAGAGTGGATGGCCAATCCCAGACTTCACAGTATCACCAAATCCATATTTTATTTACAGACTAATTCTAAATAATTAAGAACCGTCTATCAGTTTCATGAGGATCTGATTTCAGATTTTCTTTCTGACTAGAAAATTAATCCACAAAATCTGGAATGTCTGAATCCTAAAACTACTAATAACAAACTGCATAAGAGAGGATGAGTTTGGGTATTGAATACCTCGGGTTTTCTTTAAAAAATCCAGGTTTTCCTTCCGGTTAGTTGTCTGAATCTTAGGTCTACTTACCATCTGCATAAGTTACATAAGTTGTAGAATGGTTGACTTAAAGTTGAATCAACATTATTTTCTTTAACAGTTTTTTGTTCTGGATATCCAAATATGTCCAGCAAATCTGATATCATTCCTAAATTCAGTCACCATTACATGAAAATACTTATGTCCTTAAAATCTGATATTATTCCTAAATTCACTCACCATCTGAGTAATTTAAAAGAGTTTCCTTGGCATTGCCTTAACTCTGAAGGGTGACTTTGCTACATAATAAACTACCAAAGTTTGGTTCTAGATACTTAAATTGGGTACAGATAAAAATATTATGTCCAAAGCACATTTCAGTCGTTTTTCAAACGAAATTGCAATATCTAAAATTACATTGCTACTGCAATGGGTCAAACCTTCTATCACAAATCTTATATCACTCCTTATAATTCACTTACCATCTGCATAAGTAAGAACAGTTCCTCCTGACGCGGCAGATGACAGCTGTGACCTGTAACTACTATTGCGATTTCTAAACAGAGGTATAATAGAGTCTCTTTGGTTCACTGATGGATGTTCATTCTGCAAGTCAGGTGTATTGTTTTCTGACTGTTCTGCTAAGTTGGTTTCCCATAATATCATAGGTGATCCTCTGGATTTTAAACAGGTTCTTTGCCAAGTGAAGAAGAACATTGCAACTAATATAATCAAGCCCAAAATTCCTCCAACACAGCCTAAAACTATCTTTGCTCTCTCACTGAACTGAGAATTGTTGGTTGAACCTACTAAGATGGCTGATGTCCCTTGAGTTGATGGTTTTGTTGTGGCTAAGAAAGAAAAAAATATTTCAGAAATAAAGCAGTTTTTATTTACTGTTCTATCACCAAGCCCAAAGTAATTTATCATGCACTAGAACAGATACACTCATGCAATAAACTAATGATCAAACCATCAGTACTTAAAGTAAAACAATGCCACCAACATTATAATCATACAAAAACATATGAAACCTTGTGACAACTGCATTTAGTTTTACTTCTCATGGATTAATTGAGAAGGCAGTACGTGTACAAGATTCAGAGCAATCAAATTTAATTTCAACTGAGTCACTCTTATTTCTCATGTCTATACTGGCACGATTCAGTTGATTATTTTCATTTTAACATGTCTGGGTCTGGTGAAGTGTTTTACAGAAGAAGACAAATAAAAAAGCCTTTCTTGGCAAACTTTCTAATGTGGCTACTCAAAAGTCAGAAGAGAAGAAGAGCCCAGGAGGGTAATTAGCAAATTTTCTCTTCTCCCTCTCTCTTGGCCACGGTACAAAAACATTAGACAGACAAAAAGAAAAAGTATTTGGCTTTCAGGGCAAAACAGAGTGCTTTCTTGATAGTGTAACAGTCATGAACCTCACCTGTAACTGCACTGAAGTTGAGAGTAAGAAAAGCACTGCTGTAATTCCTGCCATACTCATTACAAACAACACAAGTGTAAAGTCCAACTTCATCCTCTGTAACATTATAAATAAAAAGGAATGACACCTGTAACTCTTCCTGGGTACTTGAGGATTGCTTGTATTTATGATCATTTAGGATATCCACATAGTTCCCCTTATCCACATCAAGGACGGGATATGTTGCTGGTATCTCATTCCATTTTATCCAGTCAAACTGAAGCACAGGAAAACTTGCCACCAAGTTGCTCTGCAGACATTTCAAACGAACTGTTTTATTTGCCTCCGTGCTAGTGTTTGTTAGATCAGCCTTACGAATTTCTGGTACATATTTTCCATCTGAACCTGTATGTAGGAAAAATACAATATTTAATTATCTATACATAGAGTTATAATAGCAGTAATTTAATTTAATTTATGATGGTAGTAGTAATAATAATAATAATAATAATAATAACATTTACAGTAGTTTTGTTCCATTTCATTCTAAGATCTAAGTACTGACCAGTATGGTAGCAATTCTCCCATGGGGAATTCTATACAATTCCACATATCTTAAATATTTTGAATTAGACTTTGGTATAATATTATTGCATCAATTCAATTTCCTTGGTCAAACTGGTAATCAAATCAATGAGAATGGAGATTGAAAGATGTTAGATGTTAGGAATGAAAGGCTTCTTAAACAATGACAGTTATATAATGTTCAGTACTATTATAGATATTACTATCAATTTTAATTTATAATAATAATAATAATAATAATAATAATAAATTTTAGTATTATTATTGTTACAGTGCATGCTTTACTAAGCGGCCACCCTCTGGACTTTGAAAAGTGGCCGCTTAATGGAGGCTGGTCGCTTACCAAAGGTTGGCCGCTTAATAAAGGTGAAATATAGATTGGACTAAAATGGCGGTCAACGTGATTTAATGACTCTATATATATGCAAAATGCTTTTTTGAAAAGAGTTAAATATCATATTGGAAGATACATTCAAAAAAATCCATGAAACAAAATTTTGACCTTTTTTTCAAGCCAATAACCTGTGTAAAATCTATTGTAGCTCAAAGCCTCTGATGGACGATTAAATTTTACTTAAAATAATGGGTCAATGTTGTTTGACGTTATGGGGTGTAAAGTGGTAAAGAGAAGATCAAGTTATTTGCCTTTCTAATAGGGGACCTAATAGATAAAGCAAGGTCCTAGTAAGCTTGAAACTGGGCAAAGTGTTGGAGTTGATCAGTGATGTACATGGAAAGGATTTTTATAGACTTGAAATACAGTAGTATTTTGAGCCATAGAACAGTGTGTGCTTTTAGCAGCAGGTGTGAAAGATTTCCACATGCATATACATTTTGAGGCTTGTGACTTGTCATTACAATGGGGATTACATTGCAGTTCTCATTGCCATCTACCTGTCACCATTTTGCTCAAAAAGATAATTTACTGACTACTTAATAGAGATAAAAAAGCAATATTAATACTTGACCTTGCAACAATTAACAAAAAGGTGGATGTGGCTGCTTAATGGAAGTGGCTGTTGAATAGAGGTATCGAATACAGCATTTTAATGACAAATAATTTGGTACTTTAGAAAGTGACCATTTAATGGAGCGACTTGACACTTAATAGGTGACCACTTAATAGAGGTTGCATTGTATTACTATTATTATTATTATTAGTTGCATTATTATTATTATTATTATTATCATCATTATTATTACTATTATTATTATTATTATTATTATTATTATTATTATGTAGGTCCTTGAAGTCTTGCTCTTTTCACTTATGGTGCCGAGCTCAATCCATGAGCTTAGGGCAGTCAAAAGTCTGCTGGATTACTTGATGGATAGAGTCCTCCTTAGTATGTGAGCAGTTCCAAGGAGGACGATCTTCTGTAGCTCTGTTATTCTGATGTTGCCTGAGATCTTGCCGATGTATTATTATTATTATTATTATTATTATTATTATTATTATTATTATTATTATAACTACTGTACTGTTTGCTTAAGTTTTTGACTATCAGGTCCAAATCGAGAATCACACAACAAGCATACTACCTCGAGACTGGTTGAGATAAAAATGTAAGAATTTTCTGTTTTAAGTTGGTCACATTATTCCATTACAGACTGGCATAGCCAGCAAATATTTATATCAAATGTATTTTTTTTTTATCTTTACATAAATGAAACAAAATTTACAGCGTATTTTTTCTAACTCATTTTTTAAGGCATATTCCTCTTGAAAATCACAGCTAATTAGCAATTAGATTATGAGCTAAAGATTTCTATGGGGTGATAGTTTATGAGACCGAAGGCCAAATCAACTTAATCACCTCATAGAAATTGAGAGCAAATAATCTAATTGTTTAAGTAAAATCATAATAAACAAATCATGTATCAGTGAAAAAAAAACACCAAAATACTAAATCTTCCTGCACAACTTTGCTAAAAGCACCCATACGTTGCTATTTTGAAGACGATCTTCAACCAAATGCTGTCTAATGGCTGATAGACTGCAGTAGTTCAGCCAGTCAGATTGTGGTATTTGCATTAGTCTACAAGTAGATTTTTACTAATAATAGATAGCTAGCAATTATTTCCTAGTTTTTAACAGAGTTAATACAGTAACAGCCAACTGTATAAACTATATATGTTGTAACTTGGATCATGGAATATCATGACCCAACATTTTGAAAACTTGTCTGAGGACGCAGGCTTATATCAGTAGTTCACTGCTAATCTAGATCCCTTTTCATTATACAGACTGACCTAAAGCCAATTTATTATACAATTTTTCACCTTTAGAAAAAGAACGACAACCTTAATTGTTTACATAAGACCTTGATCCAAATTTTTTTCAGGCCTTCCTTTCTAAAAGCAGTTGGAAAACTCAGTTTCAATTGCTGTCACTCTCTTTATATGTAAACAAAATGCTCTAACAGCAGCAGGTTTAAGTCCAAAACTTTCTGAAAATGTTTATGAAACATTTTGATTTGGTGTCTTAAAGAACAGACTGCCACTGGTCCAGAATAAGAGTCCTGTTTGCTTGTGCCTCAATCAGAGTGCAAGAGTACATTTCAGTTAATAGATTATAGATATTACGTATAAAAAGCATTGATTCAGAACGTCAGTTGTTCCTTTGTTCAACTCTACCCATATCCTGGTATTGTCATTTTTTTTATTAGAATTTGAGCATTGGCCTTTTGCTTTTAAATTCCTGTCTGGACTGTTTGCTTTTCAAGATATAAAATCCATATTTTCTAGTCTGAGCTTCCTTTGAAACCAATACTTCAATTTTCAGTCAGTAAATGGTCATTGAGATAGCGAAGTCTGGAAAATCAATTAAAATGAGTTGTTGGATTGCCCAATTTTACCAGCTGTCACTTAAACTGACAATGAACCAACCACAGTAGAAACCTTAGGTTTACAGATTTGTTATGTATTTTATCAAATTTAATTAAACTAGATCATGGTACCTAAACATTTAATGACATTTCCATTTATAGACAAAACTACAACAACAATTAATAAAAGTTTAATCACAAGATAATTATTTCAAAACAGTTGGAATGTATGACATGAAAACAATTTAAATTTAAATTCTTCCTGTCAACATTTCACTATTAATTCCTTTCTTATCTAGTTTATTGCTAGAAGAGTCTTTTCCTATGGTAAACATAATTGTACCACAAGTAATAAAAACATTTCATGATACTGCCCACTTCAGTCTGATATTTGTACACATTCCAGTTAATTCCAAATAAGTTTATTTTTTTCCATTACAATCTGAATGTCTGAATGAGATAAATTTTCTTATTTACCATCACAACCACTGTAAGTCCAAGAATGTAGTTATTTTTTATCCCAATCCAGAGCAAGAATTGTCACGTTATATCCCTAAAACCATTGCATATCAAAGGAAACAACGAGTTTTTTTATCTTGGATCAGAAATCCCCATAAAAAACCGGCTCTTGATTATTTTTTTAAATTTCTATGTCCCTGTTCCTTGCTCCATATCCAAGATTCCATATTCCTATGCAATATGTGAGAAGGGAGCTGTACAAGGAAGAAAATTTGAAAAGCGAAACACAAAAGATTAGTTCTGAGAGCACACATTGTTCTGTTGCATCAAATAACGGATCCATTATGTGAAAAAGATCCGAAAGGTATTTTTTCTTTGCACTGCAAACAACTACAGGTTAGTTTCAATAATACAAACGTATGCCGTTGTTGTTAAAAACTGCGGTCACCTTAATTTATAACAGGTCAAAGCAATTCAGCCAAAATAGCTTGCTTCCTGTCACCACAAACAAAAACAATTGGTTTACTTTAACGAGAGGAAGCTTATCAGTAGTGATAAACTATTCACAAGCAGCGAAATAGTCAACAGACGCAAAGAGCAAGAAAAGAAGCGCAGCGGGACGTGGCGTTTTCAAAGCTAGAAGCCAATTTTTGTTCAATCTTTCTATTAGTTATTTTTACAAAAAAAAAAGTTTCGAATTTGTGTGGGGAAGAAATACAAAAGTAGCCATATAGCGGGCGAGCTGAGCTCGACTTAACAGTATGTTGCAGTCAGTTTATAACAATGGAGTCGTTGTCGACAGCTGCAGAACAAGCATGACGATTGAAATTAACAGAACGTCTATACGAGCAATAATTACAATTATAAACGTACTTTCTGTTGTTGGTAACGGTTTCAAATTTTTGCCATTTTCCTAGAACAGCTTCTCGACAAGGAACAAAACGTACAGTATGCTCGACAATCAAACTTTGAAAGTGAGAAGAAATTTTTTGCCTGAATTAAAACGGATTAGTTGACGTAGTGACCTAAGGAAATTAACATTTCCCTTCAACTTTGTTTGTTCACCTAAATTGTGAACAAAACTGTGAGATAAGAGGCGAAGGCACTATACGAAAGATAAGGCTTAACAAAACTTTTAAGGTTACAAAAAGGGCACATTTCACCTCGACTCTGGGCTATTCAGTGTTAGCTAGCAGACCCAACGAATAGTGTATAAAAATATATTATATTTAAGTGGTATGCCTTACTTCATAACTTATTAACCAGCTGAATAAAACGTGGACTTTTTTAAAAACAGTTCTACTTCCCAATATCTCCTCTGTCAAGAACAATTATACTGTGCGCGTGAAAAAACTGAAAGAGAGATAAAATCAGCTGTCGTTTTTCCCCAAAATGTCAAATTTAATCCACGCCGGAAACCTTAAGTTGTACTTCGCGATGTTGTATGATTCCTCCCAGACATTCTTAATACTGAACAAGGCTAATTATGGCTGCGTCGTTTCTTAAACATTACGCTATTAGTTTTTGTTTATCACTAGTGAATTATAGCTTACAGTTTTGAAAGGTAGTGTCGTTTATACACCGTCCGTGGTCTTCGTGGCACTGTGTTGGGAAGGAAGATGCTGCTTGAGCTGTGTGAAGATACAAGAGTTGGTTAGTTTCAGTAGTGTTGACAGCGAGATACGCGCCGAATTATGGGGTCTTCAAATATTACATACCAAAAGTAACAGCTCCGTCAAATTATAATATACATTTAACTAGAACATAAAATAAGATGGTATGGGAAACGGAAAAAAGATAGTTAGACATTACCGAGTGGAAATCGTTCCCTGGTGTCGTGAAGTATCGTTATGCAAACCAACACGACTAAATGAACGCCTGCGTGCTGAACCATTACCGTCGGCTTCGCTGCGACGAACTCTTCGACCTTCTTCAATGGGAAGCTGACATGTCTTTGTCTCTCTAAAAACAAGGCTGGAACGAAGTCCTGGCGTCTAGGAAAAACCTGCTATGTAAGCAAAGCACGTTGCAAGAGTTGGCCGACAACTGTCGACGTCCCTCTTAACGGGTTGGACGGTTCTTTGACTCGAATGCGGTGATTTGTCAGTTCTTTCGTGTCACGTAAGGCGTGCGTCAAACAAATATATTGCTCAGCGTCCGGGCGGAAATTCAACTTACACGATTTGGTCGGGGTGATATGCAAACAAAACAGAAAACTTTTTGCTGTTGTGCCTGTTCGACTGTGGAACTGAGTTGGAGAAATTTCAAAGTGATGGGTTTTTAGGTCATCATAACCACCTGACTGTCATGGCATTTACAAAAGGCACATTGTTTAGATGCACTGCCCGTCAACGATTGGATGTTTTTTTTAGCCGAAGGCGTAATAGCAGTAGTGCGTAACGACTTTAAGCCTTCAATAAAGACACCGCTTGAGAAGCAATTACTCCATGATCAAAGAAAAGGCTTTCAACCGTTTTGCTATCTGAAAAAAAAATTCCCCGCTCGATCGGCGCAAATGTAGCATCAAGGACACAGAAGAAAGCAAGCCACCTGAAACCACATTGTGTCCCGTATTTTAGAGGGCGAATACAGCTAATCGCCACTTAGAGAACACCAAAGTCATTATATTATTAAATGCCGTTCCATAGATTTGCAATTTCATTCAGTCGTGAAAGTAAAATGAACGCAGGAAATAAAAGCGACTAACTAAACGTCTCCATGCAGATATTCCTATTACTTTGATGGTCTGTGAGACACTGATACAAATCGTCAGCCTAATAAAATCTTATTGAGTACTTTAAACTGTGCGTTCTTTTTATTCGTTTTCTGCTGTACGGTGGACAAAAAAGGCTGAATAGCTATATTTACTTAAGCTATGTACAACGCTAGGCTTATTTCCTCTCTCTCCGTGTCTTCAATAGATTCTTTTCAATAGATTAATTTTGCAAAAATTAAGTTTGTTATATTTACTTCTGTGACGACCATCTGCATTATAAAAGCGGTTTGGAGGCTGCTATTTGCCATGAAGAATATCAAACATTGCTTTCTATCTTTTACTTCGAACTAAAGTTGCAGCGACTGATCAGTCAGTGAAATTAGGTGTGACTATAAGCTCTCTTGAGAAGTTATTTGCAGGCCAGAAGATTAGAGGCTGAAAACAACACGAATGAAATACAAATGTCAGCCTCGTAACTGCTTACCGTTAACGCTTTTAAAGTGCTTGTTTTGCGTTACTTTGCGGTCAAAATTGAGGGTTACCTTGTTTCGACTCTAGCAGGAATTCTGCTCGTTATAAGTGGCTAATTCATAGTGTTGGGACCTGAACCTAATACTCATCATTCTATCGACAATCGCTTTACAACACAGTTTAAAGTTGAAATGCGTAAAGCTAATGCCTAGGCGACATTGTCGGTGGGTACCAAGTTCTGTTCGCAACAGCCAACCATTGCAGATTACAAGTACGTAAAAGAGTATTGCAAATATAATCTGATCAGCTTGTGAATCAGGCTTTGGTTGCCGGAATGTTTGATCAACTTGCGACAGCTAAACTTATATTGAGGCGAAACTGATTCGAGGCTAACGGACGTGAAAAGAGTGCATGGGCCCTATGTCTGTGTAATTATCAACACGTGTAAAACACGTTGTATAGATGTACGATTGAGACATATTTGGGGCTCAAAAGCCAGATGTTGGCTCACTCAGTTCGGTTGCTTTGCAAAATCTGGCTTATAATGCAGGTCTAACCAGGACAGTAGCCAAGTATGTAAGATGCCAACCGATGCGGAATTTTTAACAAATAATCCGTGTTGTGTTTAACCCTATCATGCATGAATTAAGAGATGTAATGCCCAAAAATATTTCTCTTGAAAACTAAGTCACTTTGGATATGAAGAAGACACTTTCTTGAACCAAATGACAATATCATGTTGCCATGGCAACAAAGTTTCATGTTGTTGTGGAACAACAACATGCACAAACGGTCTCAAAAACACAAAAGTTTTCTTACAAGAAAACCTTTAATTACACTTAAATTTATATGCAACACATCAAAATTAAACAAGATATAATATTCAAGGATTAGTTCTTTAAAAAAATGCTGACTTGACAGATACAGGTTCGTATCAATTCTTTTGTATATTCTACTCACTTAACTTTGTTTTAAAGTTTGAGACTCACAAAAATTAAAACAGGGCACAAATGTCCAAGAATGTTATTGCACAGCATGAAACACAGTAAAGCAATTTCTTGCTTTAACCAAACAGAGATGTACCCCGCATTTTGTACATTTTATGTGCGAGTAACCAGTTTTACAATGGCGGCAACGCTGTTGTTTGTCTTGTAACACTGGAAAGTGTCCAACTTGATCAATCTGAATATCCTTGGTTGGATTAGGAACTGATGCTGCCTTTCTCTTTCTGGAAGGTGTGGCAACAGGAACAGGCGGAGTTGAAGATGGTCTGCCTCTTTGTCGTACCGCCTCCCCACAGATTTTTCCTGCCTTACAAAGACTTGCAGCTAAGTCTGCCTGAAACTTCAGCAGGCAAAGCTGATTTTTAGCTGGCACATTTTTCTGATCCATGTGCCGCCTATACAACAGCCAACCATTGACAACAGCCACCCCAATGCAATAAAATACAATATGCATGTAGTATTTTGTTGACCGGTGACGGATCCGATACAAGGAAAGCAGCATGTCGCACAGGTCAACGCCACCCATGTGACAGTTGTACTCCACAACCATAGTTGGCCTTTCAATGTTAATGAACCTCCCCTCCTTCTTTGACCAACGCCGTGCTTGGGAAGCAAGATCATTTCCAACATAGTTAGAAACCATTTGCACCAAGCCATTGTCGAACCACCGAAGAACAGTTACACCCGAGTTAGCCTCGACAACATAATCAAAGGAACCACGGCCTTTCTTCTTCAATTCTTTTTCACTCAGCAAATGGTCAGCTGCACCTTTTAGGCGATCCTTTCGGATGGTGGCGACAGCCCAAAAGGCATCCTTTTTCAAGCAATTCATCAGGGCTATTGAGGAAAAGAAATTGTCAAAGAATACTTTATGGTTGACATTTCTAGGCAGTGTTCGAGTCAAGCGATACACAACATTACCACCCATGAGTAAATTTGGCTGGGCTTCTGCCTTACTTGATTTCCCTGTGTATATCTCAAAATCATAGACCATGCCACTAACTCCACATCTAGCCCAAACCTTAATGCCCCACTTGTTAGGTTTATTGGGCAGGTACTGCTTTAAACTTGTACGGCTCTTTGTAGGAATTATTTGCTCATCCACAGAGTGGTACTCCTCTTGAGGTACCTGCCTGCATTTTTCCACCAAAGAGTTGATAACGGGTCGTACCTTGAACAGTTTGTCATGATCCTCGTGAGTAACTGGAACATGTTTGGTGTTGTCATTACAATGAAAATACTGTTTTATTTTTTCAAATCGGTTGATTGACATGACATCTGCCACAGAAGGGACTCTGGTTTCACTGGACCAATACATCCTTATTTGTGGTAATTTAATGATTGACATCATTACCAGCACCCCCAAGTACATCTCCATTTCATCATGATCTACACATATCGACGATCCTGTTGATTGCACAGAGTATAAGTTTGTCTGTTCTGCTATGTGATCAATCAAGGCATCATCGAAGAAGTGCTTGAAGTACTGTAATGGCGTGTACTCCTCTACGGGTGGTGGAGGAAAAGGCTCTCCTTTAAAATTGACATCATACAAAACGGGTTGCCACTTCCGCCATCGCATACTTTGGGTATTTCCACTGGTACCGGAACTCCCTGCAGCATTGTTTTCTTCAACAGCTCTTTCACCGTTATCACCACCACCTACCTCAGCATCACATTCGTCACCACTTTCCTCTGTGTCAGACTGTGAGGAATAATTGCTTTCATCTTCATCTATGCTAGCCAGCTCATCTTCGTTAGAATCACTTTCCCCATCACTCTCGTCAAAATTCGGCTCAATGACTGTGAAATGATTTCTTTCACGTTGGGCCCGAGCCCTTGCTCCATAAAAGGACCTTGTTGATATACCAGAAGGGCCAGATGTAGCCATTGCTTTACAAACCTAAAGAGTAAAATATAATGTAGTGAAAAATACAGTACTGTATATATCAGCATAGAATACATCTTAAGCATCAAATGTAATAAAATCACATGTGAAACCGGATAAAAAGCAAGAGATGAGAAGAAATAGTAATAATAAATTGATATCAACAGAAATTTTTCTAAAATAAGCTAACATAACAAAGCATGAAAACACAATTTAATGACAGCAAACTTTCACTTAAGGAGGTATGTTTGTTCTTTGTATGATCACACAGGTTCTCCTTCTAAAAACAATATTTTTACAACATAGAAATATAAAAAACAGAATGTCATCATGTAAAGGAAATTTGACCCCTTGCTGCATGTTGTTGTTCTGGAACAACAAATAGAATCAACCACGCTTCGACTCGATCATATTCATCACTTCAAATGTTTGTTTCCGATCTAAAAAACAGATCTTCAAAGACGCTAAAAAATTTTTTTCCGGCTTTCGAACGACAAAATTTGATTCCATAAAGAAGTTCCACTTACCTGGATCGTGAGAAGTCCACAGCAAGATCAACAGCACTCACATGTCTCCGGTAAAAACAACATGGCTTCCACTAAACCCAGTCTTCTCTCTGTGTATCCTATGCCCTTCCTCAGGACCCAACGTTCGTCAGCTAAATAATTATCACGTGGTTGTTTTGCGGAATGTTTGTTATGTTGTTGTGGAACCACAAAATGTATGAAAGGGTTAAATGTAGTCTTCATAAACACCTCAAACACCTCGTAGGAGAATTTAACCATAGGCATTGCCTCGGTCAATTTTTTTGTTTATGTAAATTTTTTTCTACTCTTTTTTCTGGCTACGGCGTTGTCATGTTACAGAAAGAGGGATACAGAGCAAAAATTCAGTCTGCATAAATAAGTTGCCACGTTGTTCATCTTCAAACGGCGCTAGTTGTATGGGCCCATCAATAGTGGGGTTATTCAGTTGGAACTGAATTATAAAAAAAATCGTTTTTCATCCATGCGTGCTTATACGTTTGCAGAACTGTTTAACATAAATATGTCAGAGCATATGCGGTATTTTGGAATTGCTGAAGTTGATTCTTCCTGTTTCTCACTATGGCGTGCGTGCTACACTGACTTGGTCAAATAGCTTGAAGGGCCATTATTTGGATGTACGGAAGGCACCATATATAGAAACCTTATTGGTGTGACTGTTGTAAACACTTGAAAATAGGCTCCGGTACTCCTTGGGCGAGGTTAAAGGTCACAATAATTAACTGATACAAAACAAACAGTTTATCGATGGATTGGTTTTCTTCATAGACGTCTTCGTTGCAGATTAGCAAAAGCGCGTTTAGCTTTTCGTGAAGTGTTGGAAATTTTCTTGAAAGCTTTTGAAAAAAAGAATTGGAAAGTTGCTCGAAGCGCTCGGGTGAAAGGCTCTGGCTAGTGACAGAAAAAAGATTTACTGAACGAGCCAATAAGTTGTACCCCCCGGCCCGGGGGGGGTACTTTAGGAATTTCTGGGTGGGGATGTGCCGCTGGAACCCTGAAATCCTTAGCCTATACCAGAGCTGGTGCAGCTGAATTTTGCTACCCTATACTAGAGTAAACCCCCCAAATCACTCCTATTCTAGAGTAGCTGTATTCCACTAGCACAGTCTAGCCAAAACAAAACCTTATACCGCAATCGTTTCTCTCTCCAAAAATGATTTTATTTATACTAGTTCAGTTCTTTTTTGATTCTCAACCAACAGGTCAGTTTCGTGAAAAATGATACCCTATCCTAGACCCAAACGCTCTGATTTATATACCCTATGCTAGAGTAAACTGCTTGAAAACCATACCCTTCACAGCGGCACTTACCTATATAGCCCATATATGGCAGTACCCCCCCCCCCCGGGGTTGTACCACAATAGGATATGATGACTGAGGGAGCCTAACGTTTCGAGATCTAGTATTTCACAAGATTTATTGATCGCTCTGATGAAAGTGACGTCCAGCCTTCGAAATTTCATCTTTTTTCTTCTACTGCGGTGGTACAACTTCCGTTATCAACTCGTTTGATACTGAGAATGAAACGAGTTGCATCAAAGGAACCGACGAGGCCCTACTCAAAGTGGGTTGATCGGTTTCTTTAATGCGTCATAATCTGAATAATCTCGGATCGTTGAAGTTTATCCGCGCTATTCCTAAGTAACGCAGCCTCAAGAAACAAAAAAGTGATTCAGTCCTGATGCGTACATTATAACATGCATGCTACGTGCAAGCAACATTAATATTGTTTAGTTTCCAAAGTTGCTGCGTCAGTGGGATACTGCAACAAACATTTTTTTTTTAAATTGAGGATAGCACATGGCCGCCGGTAGATACAAAGTTCCTCTTCGAGTGAAATATTTCATGAGTGAGAAAAGCAAATAAGTGAAATATATTTCAACATAAGATGAGAAATTTCGGAACTCCAAGGGAGATGTAATATATCAGAATTATCTTTTTACCATATCAGTAACAATGATTTAGAGGTGTGCCAAGTACCAAATAGTAGCGAATCGATACTATCTCGACCCACCCAGTGGTACCACATATGTATATGTTATTTACCGGGCGGGAGGTCCATATAAGAACGTCTGTGTGGGAGGCTAGCCCGTGGGCGTATCGTAAGAAGTTTGACCGATCAAGAGCGCGTGATTAGCCAATCAAAATCGAGGATTTAAGATTCCGGCCTGCTCAGATGCTTGAGAGAAAAACAAGTGGGGATGCATTTACATTCAACGTGCGATGACCTTTTTGTCGATTTGTTACCACCCGGCATATATACCACTCACTCTCTAATAAAATGTTCTATCAAACTAAGGCAAGGTGGGGAGATAATTAAATAATCACTCCAGAGAGCAGCGCTTTGGGCGTCAACTGTCTAAGTAAAAAGGAGTAACAGAGTTCAACGGCAGCTTTGATAGCGTCCACTTACTAGCAAGCAAACAAGTGATCAATTCAACTAGGGGCGGATCCCGGGAAGGGATGAGGGGGTGGAAACACACCCACCCAACCACCCCCCCCCCCCCCACACACACACACACACACAGATTGCCTGCGGCTTTCTAATATAACTAGTATTCTGCGGAAAGATAAAAAAGAAAAATAAACTATGTGGTTTATAGGTGTTAGAGCAAGACTTGAGCTGTAAGCCTTCTCTTTTTGCTCCCTTTTAAAATTTGTTTACGTCTCCCGTATATACCCTCCTAACAAAAATCCTGGATTTACCCCGTTCAGTGACAACTTAATTAGTCAAATTGTATTCTCAAATTTATTGAATTCATGATGTCTTGTATTGCTACTAGCTGGAGCCAACGTTAGCGCCATTCCCATATTTATACATCTAATGAAAACATTCACATTCAACTGTGAATGGCACCTGTTTTATACATAGATATCTTCCTTTTTACCACGCAACAAAGGCGTCCCGAACATGTTATCACAAATATTTATATTCTGTACAACGATTTGTGGAAAATGTTCCACTCATTATTAGGTATGACACAGATTAGATATAACTTCACCCCCTCCCCACCCCCTCCCCCCTGCCTCTGTATTCAATATTCATGTTCACCCCAGGGAAACCGAGCACTAGAATGGAAGACGACCGTTTGCTATCAGCGGTTGACGGTTTCCAGGCAACCACTCACCAATCATCAATCCGCTTACCAGAAGTCCCAGTGATGAAATCTGGTGCTCAGTCTCTTTGATATCATTTTTTCACTAGAATCGCAAACTGTAGCAGGATCTACTGCTAAAAGTAATTAAATTAGAACGCGTCACGGTTACAATCTAAATGCATGATGCGAACGAGTCTTTACTTATTGCTTTCTTGTCTTCCTTCCAAGTTGTGTAAACCAAACAGAGAAGCTAATACGACGAGCAACAAGCTTGAGAAGAATTTTGTTGTGAAAGGGTGGCTAGCTGAAATATGAGCCAAGCGCAATATTGAACTAAGCTTTGATGTTGACTTCAAATATTTTATTATATCTCTCTGTTAGTACGCGCGCTGTCATTGGTCAATTTAGCTTTGACTGTACGGCCTACCTAAATCAAAAGTTTGTTTTCAGATATATTAAATATCTTACAATTCTCGCTTTCTCTTTCCGTACGTAAGTTGCGGATCCTCTTTTTATCTGCTCGGATTTGTGGCCCAAGCGCGAAGCTCGGTCCGTAACTATTTTCATTAAAAGGAAACATTTGTTTCAAAGGCGCATACAATAAAATGGCTTAGTTGTTGATAACCGGGTGAATCGCATGGAGAATGCCTGAAATTTTTGACGCTTTACTCTGGACCCAAATCAGCAGCTGGAAACATGTTTTAGTTATTTGAAATGCCTGTTAGTTTTGTATCACAGGAATTTACAGCATAAAATACTTAAAACGCAATGCAAAATACGTTGTCACTAGAAGGAAAAGACAGTGTCACATTTTTGGCGGAGTTCCATAGCAACCAAAATTGGGCGAGCATCCGGCCAAATATGTGGCTAATACCTTGACACGAACCCCAAACAGATGAATTTCCCAGGTTACTTTATACGTAAAGACGTCGTAATACATCTTGGATGTATTACCGTTAGGCGCATAGTTCACGCTAAGAAGATCACCAGGTACCATCTATAACAACATGTGATTACCATCTGCAATCACCACGTGACCACTAACTTTAACCACCTGAAATCCCCATGTGACCACCAGCTGTACGCACACGTGCTTACCATATGTAGTCACTGGGCGCCAATCATTCTGGGCAACTGCCAAATTTGGTGTTCCAAACAGGGAGCGCGACTGTTCTGTTCTTAGCCAGCCGAAAATAGGTGGTTGTCCCAACGAGCATTCTTACAGACATCATTTCAGCCCTTGCGTCTAAAGGATTTATGGCCGGTTTCTCGTACTCGAAATCTGGTAACGCTGACCTCAACTTGTACACTACATTTGCGCAGTGACAGTGAGTTCTTGCCCGGTCACGCACACGTCATTGCGTGACTTTGAGAGGAACGTAATTTGGGGAGGTGTCTCCCAATGTTGATTTTTGTGTCAACAAGAAGACTCCGTTATCGCGTCAACCTCATTGTTTACATCCGAGTCGTCCGTGATTGGCGTCTCCATTTCTTGCGCTATGTCTTCAATGGACTGGGCTAGAATCTCCAAATACTCCTGAAACCATGTCAAGATATTTTTAATGGCGCGAGTGGCTAAACAGCGTAAAAATTTAACCCGAGTTTAAAGCCAATAAGGGTAGTTTTACCGGCACTCATGTTAGTCAAAGTTTCACTACCGAATTTGTTTAATCTTATCACTACAATAATGAAGTGAAGACCTTCATCTTGCATGGAGAGCGTGGCTCCTGGGATACCTGTGACCACCCCCTCCCTCCCCCCCTCCAAAAAAAAAGGAAAGAAAGAAAAAACCCTGTGATATTCAGGTAGCGAAAACCCGTGAATCCGAAGAATCTACATCGCGTAAATCTTTTCCACTCTCCCACAAATAGTTTCCATCTCCACTCGCTCACTTTTTCTCCGAAAAAAAAAAGTGACTTCTAGCAAAGCGTAGTGTGGGCGTCAAAATGACATCTGGTTGATATCCTGCGTGTGACCTACGCCCATGTGCGTACTTACTTTGTCAGTCATGGATGACAGCATAGCGTCAAACTTCATTTTCAACTGTGTGAACGACGGTCTGTTGTTCGGGTTCTCATCCCAACAATTCAGCATAATGTCGTATCTGCAAAGTTAAAGGAAACAAATTTGTCAAGCCTTGTCTCATTTTTTAAATAGCTCAAACAGCTAAAAGCCTAGCATTTTCTTACGCTTTGCAATGACGCACAACGCATAATCGACTGCACGGTCGTCGACATAATCTAAAACATATTAAATCACCCCTAAACCCACTGAAGAGTTTGGGCGGCAAATCGCATTGTTAAGGTTAACGTATAACAAGCCTACGGAGAATAAAACTTAACTTTCACATTCGTCTTGACCGAGGATTGAGTTTTCTCACATACCTTCAAACTACAGAGCTTTTTATTTTCGTTAATTAGGTAGATCTTATACGACCTCTCGCCGACTCTCTCATGACCCCCAACACCTCAAACTGACGTCATACGGAGAAGGAAAAAAATATAATTATCTAAGACCGCATAAGAAAAAATGGTGCAATGTTATCGCCACGTTGAGGTTCTGCTCCTTACTGCGAGGTAACAAAAAAAAGAAATAACAGTTTCACGCTGACTGATCCTCGACTTATTTTGGAACATCACTATATCGGATTTTGTTTACTTTTCACATCAGCAGGTAGAACCATTTAAAATTGATGAAAAAGTGCATGAATCCAACGCACTTCCGCTTTTACAAGACAACGACGCAATTAGCTTTCAACACTCTCTTGTTAAAAGGGGATTAAAAGCTTCGAGTTCTTCTATATTACGATACCAAAACCCGCTAACAGAGCATTAATGGCTTTCATGCACGGAATAAAACAGCAGTAGCTTGACTAATAAATGATTCAACACAACAGGGCCATATTCAGGAGAAAATTATGACTGAGGCAATGTCCATTGTTAAATCTTTTACTAGGTGTTTAGGTTGTTTACAATGACTAAATTTAAACGTAAAACTGAGATCACGTACTATTTGAAAAACAATTCTGTTTTACGGCTACGGCTCTGAGCACAATGTCACCTTAAAAGCACCCTGCCGTATCATTAAACTTTTCTTTTCCACCAACCCCGTTTACTTCATCCACTTTCACAGTTATATCATGGAGAGTAAATGGTTAAACTACAGAAATTAGAAACTGTCCTTTTTGCCCACTACTCACATGTCACTAGGACAATTTTGTGGTGTCTGCATTCGGTAACCAGATTTCAGAAGGTCGAAGAGCTTTTCTACTGGGATTCCTGGGTATGGCGAACCCCCTGACGAGAAAAGAATTTGATTTAAAAAAGTAAAAAATATATATATATATAATAAAAAAAATTGAAAACTTGGTAGCAACCTTTGGAGGGGGGTGGGGGTTACGCGCGACGAAGTAATCGTAAAAGTTCGTCCAAGCTTCTTATTGGAGAATAACAGCTCGGAAATCTTCGGTATATTCTTGCAGATTCATGTAATTTTGATACGCCATGTTTTGCAGTTGGAAGTAAAGGAAAGGTTTGTAAAATTAGTATAATTTTTGAATAGTCTATCTTATGTTGCCTTGACGTGTCATCTAAAACAATTGTTACTACATCATACAAGACAACAAAAATATTCTACAGTTGTAAAATTCCCGTATGAAAATATCATCGGCTAAAAAATAACTTAATACTACAAACAGGTTTTTCGACCAAAGTCCCGACCAAAATTTTCAATATTTTTGATTTGTCTGTCTCCTGTTGCCTCCACTTTCAATCTGACCAATTGCTCCTCTATCAAACATGACGACATAGGAATATTAAAACTTAAATTTCGCTACCAAAAATATACTCGGCAGGAAACACCTTCAAAGAATTACCATAGTTTTCCATTTTAAGTGCTTTGATGAAGTCCCTAAAAAATGTTTCAGTTGACTATTTTTATACGCTCGTATCTTTACAATGAAAACTTACCAAGTGTAAAAATTTCCCAAAGAAGAATACCAAAGGCCCAAACATCGCTTTGTGTTGTGTAAACTCGATCGAACAAAGCCTCGATAGCAAGCCATTTTATTGGAAGGCGTCCCTAAACAAAACAGTTGCAGATACATAAGTATGAACAATATGTTCTGGTGCTAAGCCCTAGAATTCCTGTACAGTTACTCAAATATCACAGACGAAAATAAGAAATGTCCTTTTTAACCCTTTCACTGCAAGGATCGGTTATATAAATTCTTCTGAGTAAGTTCTATACAGTTCTCTAAGTTCTAGTTAGAAGAATTTGGCGGTTGATCGATTTAGCATCCTTGGTTTGATCATGTTCTAAATTTTTATAGTCTGTTTGTGCAGTAGTGTATTGGAATTATAGGGAGAATTTATACATGGGTCACCTGTGGCATTGAAAGGGTTAACGAGCGCAAAAACTTCTGCCCATCTACCTACATGCTTAAGTGTATATACACACCCACCTTACAAACAACTACATACCTACCTACCTACCTGAACAACCACATATCTAAGGACCTATCCACCCACCTACTTACCTGCCTGTGTACCTACCAACCCACCTCTTTAGCTACCCTCTCGACTGCCTCTCTCCTTCCTTACCCAGCCATCTACCTATCTGTCTGCCAACCCACCACCCATCTACCTAGCTACACACCTACCAGCCTGCTCACCTACCCACCAACCTATCTCTCTATCCACCCACTTAACCAGCTAACCACATATCTGTCTTCCTGCCAACCTGTTTTTAGCTTCACTCTACAAAACCTCGGTGCCAAAAAACGTAATAGAACAAGTTTTATCACAAAGGAGTATGGACAGATGTAGTTAAGAAAATTAAATTTATTACTTGCCGCATTGCTAAAAACTAAATAAGAAATTCAGTAGAAGTATACTTAGATTTTGGAAATGTTTTTGGTGTGACTTTACTATGCCATTAAATCAAATGGCCAGTGTATAAAAATTTGCAATGAGAAAGGCAGGGTTTTCCTTTTCGGCCGGCGACCGGCGATTTTCGCCGCCTGTGAACGGCTCCGTCGCCGGCAACTTAAAATCCTTTTTGTTATATAATTTGTATCCTTAATACGTAATTTTGGTACTGTTTTAATTAGCTGATAATTAGCTTAAAATATATAAGATTTATGTGATTGTTGAGTCAAATAGTGTTATGTTATATTCATATATTTGTTAGAGAGGTCATATGTAACAGAAAACGGCCGCATTTTAGTAAATTATTACATTAACTTTTCTTGTGTATTTTAAGGCTGACATTTGCTTAATTTGGACACCCAAAATGCACCAGATTGCGTCTTACAGCACTTAAATTTTCAAAATTTTCCGCGGGGGGCATGCCCCCGGACCCCCCTAGGAATTCGCGCCTTTCGCGCTCACGAAGGAGCGCTTCGCGCACCAAATGTCTCCGCCTGCTTTTCTTTTGGCAACTTCAACTTCAATTGAAAAGGAAAGCCCTGGAAAGGTTCACTGTAAATTGAGAGGTTTACTAGGAAATTTAAGAATTAGGGACTATAACCTCCATAACATGCCTTACAATACACAATGCGTAACTGTCTATCTTTGATTTCAACCGTTTTTGATACAATGGTACTATCAATCAAACTCCTTCATCAGGTTCAAATTGATGCAAACTTACATCTGTTGTTTTCCTGTAGTATTCCATGTCTCGTATATTTCTCGCAAGCCCAAAGTCAGCAATTTTCATCACATAATCTTCTCCGACAAGAATATTTCTTGCAGCAAGATCACGATGGACACACTACATGTTCAGATAAAATTTCATACATATCATTACACAAAATCTCTACTCATTATTTCACATCTCCCAACCCAAAGTTCAAAACACATTTTGAAACATGCATTAAACATAAAACAAAGACTTCCAATGTCTGTGCATATTTAGTTAAATCAGGCAAAATCAACACTACATTACTCACCCTTCTCGTTCCCAGGTATTCCATTCCTCTTGCAATCTGAAAAGCATAGGACACAAAATCTCTCATGGTTAAAGAAAGACCACATGAATTGGGTCTGGGACGTTGGTAATCAGATGAGGGAGGTCTTCTTTCCCGCAAGAACTGACGAAGATTTCCAAAGGGTGCAAACTCAACAACAACAAACAGAGAGCCTGAAAGAATCAGAGAATCTTGTAAGTAAAAAAATTGATCCTCAAAAATGTACGCCTATAGATCTAAGTACCTATATGCAGACACCATTTCATGACGACAGACAAACGACAGAGAATGGAACACAATCATTGCAGAGAGAACATCTTGCACACAAATGTCGCTCCTTAATATTACACCTGTAGGCATATATGCATTAGAGCAGAAGCATGAAAACTAAATGTACATGTTACATGCAATGAGAGCAAAGACAAAAGCAAACAACAAATACAAGTATAAGAAGCGTGAACCTGCCTAGAAGTCTTTCTTATGTTGTCCTCATAACAACATGAGTTGAACCATCACATGGTAATTACACTGCACATCAGATGGTAATTACCATATTATAAATCACATGTGCACAACAAAAACGGGCAAAGTTGTTTTTCTCATGCTTATTCTGGACTCTTGCCTTAATTTAACCCTGTGATGAGTAAAATTGTCTGGCATTAGCCAAAGTAAAATCTATAAAGTCACTCTTATTGGGGAAAGGGTTAAGAGAGATTTTTTTTTAACCCTTTAAGCCCTAAGGGGTCTCCCTGTGGTGAGTAAAATTGTCTGGCATTAGCCAGAGTAAAATCTATAAAGTCACTCTTAGAGGGTAAAGGGTTTACAGGTGCAAAACCATATATTATATGAAGTTTTTATGACAAAATTACTATTTTGTTCTTGTTACAACAACTTGCAGAATCTCGAAGTTTAACATCAAGGCAAAATACTTACAGCCATTTCAAAGATGTTGTTATAAAAGAAGCTTAACTTAATTTGACTTATTTATTAACCCAATTGAAAATAAAGATAGTACGTAATCTTAAACTTATTTGGGTTTTAGGCAATTTACTTCAACAGTAAGCAGATCCACATGCAAGTACTGTCATAGACAACTACCATCCCATCCTCACCATTCTGAGTGCAAGCACCAATCAAGTTAATTACATTCTTATGACTTCCAATTTCCTTCATTGTATCCATCTCTGACAGAAGGTCTGCCAACTCATTCTCAGTAGCATCCGCTAGAAAAGAGAGCAAGTCTTAAAAACATGTAAGTCCTTACATACTAATAATTTTGTACTGAATATTTTGTTCTTAGAATTTTCAGTGGTATACAGTAAGAAGTCATGCTGATTAAGGAAGTCTTCACATACTTTCTACTGCAACTTCTTTAGACAAAGATGGTCTTTGTATCAAAATATTAACACAGAATGACCCAAATACTGAAACAACAGCAACCCAGCCTAACTCAGTGAGTCTTTATACTCTATGCCCCTTTGAACAAGACACACCTGACCAACTCTCCTATCTGGCTAAGAGATAAAATCTGTCACAAAGCTTTAGTTAGATTGAAATAATGCATATAGTGTATTCAATGTTGACTGCTGCTTACCTTTAAGCATTTTTACTGCAACTGAACACTTTGCAGGCATATTGGGTAAGGCTAGAGCATCAGCCCTCATTACTAATCCGAAGGCACCCTCACCAAGCTGTTCTCGTAAAGTGATTTGAGACCTGTCAATTTCCCATTCTTCATCACAAGGCAACTCAGGATACTCTGCACCAAAAAAACAGAATTGTCAAAACGCATTGACCATTAAAAATATCAAAAAAATACTAAGTGAATGAAAATCTCAAAATAAAAGTAGCAGTGTGCAAATGTGTGCTGGCAGGAAAATCTAAGTGGGCTATCGCATGGTGTAAGGAAAAATCGCACTGTAATCTGTAATGGTTTTGCAACCATTCCTCTATTACCATCAAAGATAAAACAGATTCCCTTACTTTTCTCCCTTCAATGGTGAGTTCAACTTGAATGAAAAAAGACAGCATATTTAACTTCATTTACTGCACCAATGAATATTTGTATTAACAAATAATCCTCTCCAGCTGTATAAATTACCTTCTTCGGTGATATTAGAGTCAAGTCTTGATGAAACACCAGATGATAAACGTGATCTATGACTTCCATGCCTATATTTTATTAGAGATGTTGTAGAGTTTATGGATCCTGTAGAACTTTTTCTTCCTCTGGGAACGGGATAAGTAAACATCCGTACTGTTCTGTCAGTTTGACTCGGCGACTCCCCTTCCTGTGGTATAAGTGTCGATGTTGGTGGAGTATTGTCCACTTCTTGCAGTCTTATCTCAGTTACTGGCGGCTTTGTTTCCCCAGATAGCTTATCTTGAAATCGCTTGCGATAACAGAAAACAAACAAAACAACTCCAATAACCACAGCCCCCACAAGTACCCCCAGGAGTATAAGTGCAATTTGACCAGTTGGACTTGACTTTTTCTGAGGTAAATTTTCTGCAAGAGCTGACATTCTTGTCAGTGTCTTGTGCATAGTACTCTCTCCATTGTAAGTAAAACCATCCTCTAAAAAAAAAACAAATATAACCAAAATTAAAAAATTCACTGTATGTGTAAAAGCATGCAAGGTTGTTATCCAAGATTCGTTATTTTCAGATGCCAAACACCTTCTGTCCTCCTGAGAATTGTCAGTGGTTTTAGATATTTATTGGAACCATATAATTCCACTTTCAAAACTACTGTATCTACACTTACACTAAATAGTAATTTTAAATACTTTTTATTTTAAAGTATTGAAATCTTGAACAGACTGACAGTAATATACAAGAAACTGGATAAATCAAACGAGTTGATTAAGTAAGTTATACCACCGTAAGGTAAATGGGAGGTGCTGACATTTCGAGCTTTAGCCCTTTCATTCGCTCCGACGAAGGGCTAACGCTTGAAATGTCAGCATCTCCCATTTACCTTATGGTGGTATAACTTACTTAATCAACTCGTTTGATTTATCCAGCTCCTTGTGTTTCAATTTCCCACCGACGCAGCACCAGTTTCTTTAGAAACTATCCCCACAATGACAGTAATATACAGTCTGGCTTCACAATGCCAAAACACACCCATTGATCTCGTGCATTAAATTACCAGTAAATTCAAAGTTTTCTTTGTACTAACCATTAGAAGGAGATACAGTAGATTTTTCAAACCTACTCAAGAGAGCACTCCTATAGTCTACGCCAATGTGATTACTAACGTAGCAGGTGTAGAGTCCTAAATCCTCCTCTGTAACATTAACAATCACCAATTCAACACCATAGTGATCTCCCTCTTTAATAGTTGTGTAGTGAATTGGGTTAATGAGGTGATAGATTCCATTATCTGTACCATCCTCTTTTATCTTAGGATTTGCTGTTATGAAGTTATCCCATTTGAGCCATCTAAAATCTGGAAGGGTACCACTGATTATCACAACACATTTCATTGTGGCATTGCCTCCAAGTTGAACAGATGCGTTTTTAGGAAAGCTGCTGTGAAGGATAGGTTTTGATCGTGGCTTGGCTGTTTGGGGAGAAAATTGTTACAATGTTTAAGTGCATGATAACGTTCACTGCACTTATGATGAAATTAATCAAATATATTAAACTGCTGATACATACCTCTTATTAATCAAGTTCGAGGTCCGTACTGTAACATACAGATCCTCGTTTTTTCCCATCGATTTATGGCCCGCTGTATTTTACAGTACAGACCGAGAAAACGAGGTTAATAAGATATTTATTATATCTCTGGAGTCATTTTAGCGACCAAAACAAACTTTAGCGGGCCGTACAGTGAAGTAGGGCCCGCTAAATTGACCAATCACAGCGCGCGTACTGACTGTGAGATATAATAAATAACAGTATCTCAATATAAAATTTCAGGAACATATTCATCTTGACAAACAGTAAAGCCAATGGAATGACAATTTAACAACACTGACAATAATTCTTTTAAAGTAAACGCTACCTGTATATTGTTATACACCTAGACTTTCACTCAACAAAACGAGCACTGTGATTGGTTGATTTTGGTCATGTGCTCCTGATCAAATTCAAATGTATCCCGACTGGGATACAATTGCGCAGTTGTTGCCCGCCCGAAAGTTGAACCGTCTTTGTTTGTTTGTTTTTACTAAGGGAAAGTCTAAATATATAACAAAGCACTTAATGTATGGTCCCTCGGGAAACATCAGGACTGCGTCTCGGGAAACATGAGGACTCTCGGGAAAGCAAAACTAACTGTTTCCCTCGGTGCCATACATTAAGTGTATATTGTACACTACTGGACAATCACCTAGATCTTACAAATTGTGGTTGTCATTCAATAGACAAAGATGAGTGCAATGATATGAGATGATTTGCTGACCATAATTATCTAGTTAGCAAAGCAAATACTCTGGCGCTTTGTAGTGATTTTAATTTAAAGATCAACGTGCACCTAAATTAAGAGATGACAATCTTTTAACAATTGAATCTCCACGACTTTAATAAAAGCCACAACAGTTCTTATCTCAGGCTGTCAGTGCCTGTTAACAAAACTAGGTGGTATTTATTGTGGTAATGATTTTGACTTTTAATATTTTTTGTTTTGTGCTTTCCTACCAAAATTAATGCTACATCACTATATACACTTTGGAGAACAACACAATAACCAATCAAGCTACGTTTACTAATTAAGAGTATTGTTGGGTTACATGGTGCACACTTACCTATAACTTCTATACATGCATCCAACAATAATGATTTACAAAACATATACCGGTAAGGCCTACTGTATAACATTATTCAACTACAGTGTATACACTTACCAACGACTTCAACGGTGTATGTGTGATTTATACTGCCATAAGGATTTGATACATTACAGGTGTATTTTCCTGAGTCAGTTGGTACTAGCTCTTTAAGTCGTAAGAACCAAACTGTAGTGTTTATGTAGGGATCCAATCGCCGTGAGGTAATCTTTTTTCCATCTTTCAGCCATGTGTACTTGAGAGGCGGGGCTCCTGTTGCTTTACATTTAAGTCTAATGGTATGTGATGCAGGCCAAGCTATAAATGCTCTCTTCAGTTTCTCTGGTTCAGCAAATCTTGGTGCACCAAGGTCTGAATTCAAGTCATAAAAACCCAGTGAATCAATCAATCAACCAGTATTAATTCGCCACATACAGTGCACATGTGGTTTTCAGTGTATTAATCTAAACCATGCCCAGAACATGAGGAGAACATGCCATTTTATAACATATATAGTAGCATATTGACAAGACACAACAAATCTGAGTCAAAAAAGCTTCTTCATAAAGTGTTAATCCAGTGTTCAAACAAAGAGTTGCATGCATACCTCTTACAAACCAAGTTTGAGGTCCGTACTGCAAGTTATGGACCAAGTTTTTCTGCTCTGATTTATGGCCCAATCGCGAAGAACGCGGGCCATAAATCCAAGCGGAAAAACGAGGATCAATTAACTTACACTATGGACCAAGAAAACGAGGTTTGTAAGATATTGATCTTGTTTACCTATAAACACAAATAGACCTTTGAGTAAGTTATTAAAGATCTGTTGAGTACATGTACATACTTGATTTAGTGGTTGTATAACTTGTCCCTCGTAAATCTGAAATTGATGGAATAAACAACTGTAATTCAGTGGGTTACAAAAAACCCCTTTAGTTAAATTGCTTGTGTGACACTTAGTGTAAAGGCCCCTTATTCTCAATCTAACAAATCCCTTTGTTGGTAATTTGACCTACCTCTTGCCAACACTGGAGTTGTTGATAACAAGGTCCTGGATGTGGTTAACACATCTAGGGAGATAAAACCAGATTTCATAATTATTAATAACATTATTTTTTTAACAAAAACTGATTAATAATTCATAAGGCATATACAAAGGAAATTATTATCAGTATTATGACTATTAATGTTAATAAAAAAATTTCATGTTCACTTATTAGATTGTTCACTTATTAAATTATAATCATTGTTCTTTTTTTAATACCATTATTTCTGTAATAAGCAATGAAGAAGTGATAATAAAAAAGAACAATGATTGTAATTTTTGTATTAACATTAATAATACTGATAATAATTTCCTTTGTATATGCCTTATGAATTATAATACTAATAATAGCAATAATAATAATGAATGGATAATGATAATCAGTAATAATATATTAAATAGTTTTTATGGTCAGTGAATGGTACAATAACCAAGTTATATTACATTTCTAATACATTATGCAATGCAAACATAACACAAAGGTACACAAACAACTTCCACAGCATCAAGAAAAGGATTATACCACTGCATTAAAAACACTCAAAAGTTTGAAACTGTTGACTATTACTATTTAAAACCCCACAGGTATTCCTGCTATTCTTTTACGTGGAAATATAGTTGTGAAAAGGTGGATTCACAATGGAGGAAGGAGCTTAAATAAATATTGAATAAACGTTACCTCCAACTGTTAGCTGCATTGTCATGTTAATTTTGCCAAAAAGATTTTCAACAAAACATGAATAGTTCCCTTGATCACTGGGAATTGCTCCCTTTATTCTCACTGTTCTGTTGTTTGATGTCTTAATTCTGTTGGATAGTTGCAAAGGCTTTTCATTCTTAGTCCATGAGATGGTTGGTTGTGGTTTACCCTTGACTATACAACGCAACCGCACAACTTGTCCAACAACGGCCCTGTACTCAACCTTTTGAGCTCCATCAAACTGAGGGGGGAATCCATCTATAATAAAAAGATCAATGAAGATCACTTACAGGCTACAGTGCAAAATTAAAGAAATGCAAAGCAAAATAATTTTGCTATACGTATAAATAATAATTTGTTTGTTTGTTTTTCTTTCTGGGAAGGACATGTAGAAACAATAACTATACTCTATGAAAGCAAAAGGGAAAACCTCTAAATGGCAAAGTTTTATTTTTTCAATTCCTGGAACCCACATAGACCATATGCATAAATCCATGAATCTGAGATGTTTGAGAGTGCCCAGTTTAACAATATTTTCTGAGAAATCAGTCAACAGTATAACATTGAACAGGCTGGTTAAATCTTAAATCATTGCAAACTTCAGTACAGCCTGTAGGATGAACAGGAATAAAATTGTTTACCACTAAATGATAAGGAATTTGTGCAGGGAAAAGTCAAACCCTGCCTCACTTTTGTGCTGAAAGAGACACTGAAATCCTTTTGACTTTTCCCATTGAAGTGTAGTCTTAAGATAAGCACAGTGAGAGTTATTTTGACCCTATTTCTTACTTTATTTAGTGTTGGCTCTTACCAGCTATCCTTGAAAAACATTAGCAGCCATCAATGTAATGACATGTACTGAAGGCTGAAAACACTGGATGAAAAATACACCTTTTTTGTCTAACCACAATATGTATGGAATCAGTTCCAACATTTTTTAACAAGCTTGAAAAGAGTATCAAATGATAGAGAGCTAGCATCTGCAGTCCTTTTTGATCTCAGGGCAAAATTCTTAGAGGACAAAAAGTGACCTGGCATTCCTATGGGAGTATTGATGGCTGTCCCATTATCAGCACGTGTAAATGACTGCCTTTGTATTCCGAATTTGTACCTATTGCAGATGGTTTGCTGCCCATGAAAAGGAACAGCACTACTGTTTGTGTTATTGTCTGGGGAGCCTGCATGATTGTCAGTAGAGGTAAACTACACTGCAGCGTGTTTGAATCACCAACATGTGACAACCAAAGGCTGCCGAAATAAGATACACTGGGAAAAAATCTCTTTCCTAGAAAAAGGTCATAGTAAACTGTAAATGCTGATAGTAGATGAATGGTATCACCGAAAACCTCCGCGGAAATGAAATTGTCAATATTGTGTATCGAAGATTTCCGACTCGCATAAAACATTTGTGACAATCTGGTGTTAATCCTCAGTGTAGTAACGAGCAATAATTTGTTTAATTTAGGACTCTCTCGCTGCTGCATCCGACGCTGTTTCGGATTGTAACTGAAATTTTTAACACTGCCAAACAAATATTTACCTAAGATATCAATGCATGATGAAAAAAGGAAAACCGACTCTATTTATATGTTTTACAGGCTCGTCTATTTGTCGATCGTACCGGAAATTCCAGTCAATTCGCCCTTATCAAGTAAACAGTTTATATGCCTACATTCAAACACTACATTGGATTCCGTATTATGAAACAGATGGTTTCCCAGAATCTGTTTCTCCCTACAATAGTTTCGATTCTCACTCACAAATGTGCAAGACAGTAAATCAAAGAGAAGCACGAGTTATGTGTATTTTATGTCAATGCCTCTCAAAACTGAGGTAACGGGTGTACGCGTGAAAATAATCGTGACATGTGATAGCCGAGTTGAGCTAAGCCGACTTTACCAATTTTAGCTCGTGCGTTTGAGCTTTCTTCACTCAACTTTTGTTACTTTAACACCGTTTCGAAAAAAAAAATTGACTAAAGGTATTATTTGCGTTACTTCTTTACGCGATTTCATGACAAGTGCACAAAGAATTAATAACGGTGGTAACGACTTGGTCCTCTGAAGAATAGTATGTATGAAGCAAAGTCTTGCTGTCTGCAATATTCCTGTCCTTTGACCCGAGCCCCCAAGTATTTTAACACTACTTCGTTGAATTTAGACTTATATTTTCACTGCTCTTCAAGCCATAATTCAATTTTCTCTTTAAACTGAAGTGGGTAAACAAAAGGCAAGACGTTTCCTGTGTATTGATCATTGAAAACGTGATTTGACAACCACTGAATTAATAAACTTGTGTTTGTACATGTCCCTGTGGTTTGAGCACTTAAAATAAAAATTCAAACTAAAGGGGCGATACATAACAACGTCAGAACGCGTAAAATTCAAGAAGAATGATGATGATTTATAGCTGCCAACTTAACGGAATATTTAAGCCGCGTAATATTTTGGTAGCACAAGATGTGTACACGTTAGGTCAAAGATGTAAAATCCACCCGGTGGGCCTTCGACAGATTTTCGCAGTAAGCCTCTAATTTTGATGTATCACAGCAACCCAAGTCATTTATATACTGTAGCTTCTCCAACTAGAATCACCTGGCTCATTGCACAGATGTTCTAAGCATTCCATATCAACTTTCATCTCTCGCTTCAAAGATAGCATAGAACAGTTGTATTTTTAATCAAGGTTGAATGCGTTCAATAACAATTTGCGATATTGGGGCCTCAAGGGTTTCTTTGCGATGGAAACAAGACAGCATAGCTAATCACGAATGCCAGGAACAAACAAGTCTATCTGGAGCCACGAGTGGCTTCAGAATTGACTTGCTTGACTTAAACGCTAACCTTGTGCTTTCTTCAAACAACACATCAATAAGTGCATGCACGTAACAGCTGGATCAGCTAGGAATATTATAAGTCACAATGACTCGTACACAAAGGAAATGATAAACAGCAGCTTAGAGTGACTCTAAGGTCTTATTTACTCTCCGCAGTGCCGTGTTTAAGAGCTGAACAAACACTCTGAGCTACTTGATGAACAATTCAGACAGACTTTTATTGTCCTGGCAAGCTACGTGCAAGTTTTTTTTCTAGTACGATACAGATGAATAGGGCCATTCATCTTGACATATTATCGAGAATTGACTCCTCGAGCGTGACGGGATCTCGTACGCACTTTCTTTGCCTTGGCGGAAACCACATTTCGTTGTGGTAGCTGAGACAAAGATCGATCCGATTTAAACAATTTGACGGCGACCTAAACAACAGAGAACCGGTCAAACTAAAGGGCACTGGTTGTAGAATGTAGAGTGTGGCAAACGTAGTAGAGGAATGTAGATATCCACTTACCAGGCTGAGCAGTCAGCGTATTGATAATAAGGTTCACCAGCAATATCAGCCAGCTCTGCTTTCCTTGCATGGTCACATTAGCCAAGGATCCCCTCTACCTAACATTCTGTTCACCAGCAAAAATCCAGCGATCGAGCTGTAGATCGAAGGAGACAATTTCTAGGGTGAGTTTGATGTATTGTCCACAAGGTCGGTTTCAGGTTGCCTGGTTTGTTTTAGTACTGCACAGACAATTCATTTGCTTGTTGTCAATCTGCTGGCACAATACTGACGTAGTGCCAAAGAGTGGAACACTTCACTTGACGCCAACGTGACAGATACAAAATTTCATTAGGCTTATTCGACTGAGCCGTTGGAACGTTTTCGATTTGACAAATAGTCCTGTGTTTCACCCAGTCAAACCTCCAGCCTAATTCCTGTGTTTGAAAAATTTGATTGGCTTAACGTTACAGTAGTTTCGGTATGTTGGCTTTGGTTGAAATTTGTGTGAAATTTCAATAGTTTCAAGTGACAATTGGCTCCGCCTCCATCTATCATGTCAAGAAAACAAGGGTTGTCAAGTACAATTGTATTTCCGGTTGAATAGGGCTATGTACCCTAGGGGTGAATTATTCAATTCCTAATTACTTCATCTGATTTAGAACACCATTAACAGAGTCGTTGCGAATGTAGTAAAGCATCTCGCCTAGTTAGCTGGTGTCGTCGAACTGCAAAGTAAATGATGACCAACAGAGGGTCTATATTTCCCCATCCGGTGCCCAGATCAGAGCCCGTATGAAATCACAATTACGCTTTTGATTACTCGGTAGTGACCAAATCTATGGCCACTCAAATAATAGAAGGAGAAAAAAATTAAGCGATACTATCAGTGCTTCAATAAAAGCACTCACCGGCTGTAATCCTTGATAAATCTCCTTAACTCGTTTGCTCTATTCAATGTTTGATCATTATACACTATTCTGCTGTAACAGCATTGCTTTATACTCCCGGGGTTTTCGGCTGAACAGTGTGGACTGTGTTGCGATAACGTACTGTTTACCTGACTAAATAACCAGGTTTGTTATATTGACGTGAGTGTACCACTTATAGACAAAGGGAGTTGGTACTCATGATGAGAAGTCTTTCAGCTGCGGCGCGGTTAGCCAGCTAACAAAACTTGCAAAGCGATCAATAACTGACGAACCTGAAAAAGTGGATCGAACTTGCCTCTTCCTTCTTAGTTTTCGAGCGCGTTCTTCCCTCTCTCCCGCTCTGTTCTTGACTGGTCGAGCCTGCAAGGTGTAAAGTATGCTAAATTCCGTCGCGGCCTGTTGTTGACCTCTAAGCTGATCCCTCTACCCTCTATCAAGCTTGAGCGCCAAGACATATCCCTGCAGCCTTAAAACTTGTAATTACTAGCATATTTGAGGGAAGATGTGTTTTGAATTAACACTCTCTTCTCTCTTAATCTTATTTCTCTTCCATGCACGGTCAGCGCTCTGCAAACAGCATCATGGCCAAATAATAGGCTCCCAACTCTCTCTACCCCGTGTCAGCATCACTGCTCCATTTGTTCTCGTTCTTTATCTTTATTGATTTTACCTTGTTATTTAGTTCTCCACTGAGGACGACTCCCTGTTGTCTTTGTTGTTAAATCGCAAGGAGGCTATTGCAGAGGGGAGGTCAATTGTGTCCTTTTCCCAAACAATCAATAGACCCAGGAGATCTGTCTACGCTATAGAAACACAATGCTAGCGTACTTCTAAACAACACTAGCAGCTGCACATATACCGTGGCTTCTTATCTCGCACAATCTATCAGCAACTTCTGCATTACTGTTTCTCTACTCGAGATAATTTTTGTCTCGAGGCACTTTACTGCCAATCAGCCTGGTAACGTGACGCCCAAGAAACAGTGGAGCAGTACCGCCATGCGAAGAGCCGTAATCACGACTGATTACACCTGCTTGGAAAAGCTATAAAAAAATTCGTCACTTGCTCGTCCCGTGCAACACACACTTAACGCCGTTACCAAACTCTCGATTATAAATTTATCAAAAATGAAGAGCTACCATTCGTACATGATTCGTAGCTAATCGGAACACCAACTTGTCACCGGGTCTGAAATATCCATTTGAGAGCTCATAACGCCCGGTTTGGAATTTCACTTTTGAGAAATGACATGCTTTAGTTGGTGCAACAGCTTTTTTAGAACAATTAAAATATGCTATTCCCTTTAAGGTATTTTTGTTTGTACTTGGGCAGATGTCCAGTGATAATATTGTTATTCTATAGACAGAACGAAATCAAGAACCATTCTTATTAAAATCTTGAAAAAATCCTTGTGGAGCAGGGTGGTTAGCACTGAGTGAGATCATATATTTTTTGTCGTTTACTTTTGAGTTAAAATAGCTTTGCTGTTCATCCTTACTGATGAGTTCTATGCACAGATGGTTCACTGTTTGTTTAAGACTTTTGAGGTGGAATGAGAGCAAGACAGAGAACAAGTTTACTCGTGCAGACACTCTCGGTAGACCTCTTACACGAGTGCGACGTGTTGACTAACAATAGGAAGTTCTTGAGACAAAATTGTATTCTTAAAAACGGAAATCGTGAGGCAGTTTCGGAAACAACTAGCAACTATAGTGACTGTCTTAAGGTTCTTCTAGGTTTTGATCGGATACTCAATGCATATCTGGAGCTCTTTTCTTGCGATTTTACGTTCATCACCTCAAAGAGGTTACTCTGCGGTTTGATTATGTCATAGCACGTTAGGAGTCGGAATGCGCCTTAGAGTCCGGTGTTGATAGATGACATTGGAAACTTTATGGCTGGTCCATCGCTAATGACCCGACTGGCGCCAGTGAAAATGAGAAGTCTAAGTATTTGTTCAAGGAATGAACTATACGGGAAGAAAAAATGTTGTTACCTTACATGCAGTTGAATGTGTGAATAAATACTTATTGTGCGCGCGACTGAATAGTTTTTTTATTAGAGACTTTCTCATTAGTAGAGCTTAAAAACGTTTGCATGACTGGTTTTTGTGTATTATGGCGCGATAAAGATAATTCATAACGAACAATGTACTTGCTTTCCAGTAAGTCCAAGTTATGTCAATTTCAAAAATTGTGGGAGGAGTACGGAGATCAAAAAAAGCGAGTTAATTAGTGAAATTAGCGTCTTTCCTTTTTTATCCCAAATTGCTTGGTAAAATGAGTTTTACAGGTGGTAAAATCAAGTGCGAAAGGTTGGCAGAAATGCAAGCTGGTTTAGATTGTTTTCACAGAACAAATTGTCAACAGAGTCGTGGGTGGAGTTAGCTGCTTAGAATGCCTTTCTCTCCGGCCCTTCCCCGTTCAATTTCCAAAAGATGTTCTCTATTAATTTGCAATAATTTCACAATAAACAAACTCAACTTTGGCAATGTATGTGCGAGATGTGGCTGGGTCACCTTTGAGTGAAAAATAACGATCAGAACGCAAGTTCTTCTTCAGACATTTTCGAGCTAGAAGAAAAAAAGATAATACAAACAAACACACCTCACTCGCCCTTCTGCATGCGTCGTTTGCCTTTTAGGCGTTAATTTTGCCACTCAGTTCGATCACTCGAAACGGTTTACTTGTGAGGCGTGAAACAACTTAGATATAAAGCTCTGACAACCAGAACCTCCCACAGCCGTGTGTTTCACATTTAGCCAACAGCTCGGGAAAATGTTCGTGTGTTTAGGTAGCAAGTTACAGTACGTGCATGTAGGCTGGCGATTTTTTTACATTAAGGTCATGTCTGATACAGTCACTTCTAATGGATGTCGTGCACGCAAAACCCACATCGCTTAAAAGAAAGTACCAAAGGGGTAAATAAAATGTGGTATCAGATATTGAATGCTTTGATTTGTTTTTATTACTGTTGGTATTTTATCGTAAAATGGCACTGATTGTTGTTCAAACCACAAAATTCGTAACATATCGTGACAATGTGGTCTTCCTCTGATTGGTGTTCTAATATCGCTAGAACTGCACTGAAAACGGCAGGAGCTAGGATGAGCTGATCCGACTTAGCTACGTCAGGCTGACTTTTTCACAAATATCAAGAACTGATCTCTAAATACTCTCTGAGCTTGGATGAGTGCCTAAATCTACGGGGGTAACTTCGATCGAGTAAAACGTTCTGGAAATTCAAACTTAAAAGAAATCTTTCCAATTAAAAGAGATACGAATATGGCTATTCTCAGGATTGAAAAATACCATTGTTAAAAATGCACCATCGATCGAGGTATAAAAATTTCTACTCGCTTGGCGCATCTCGGCGAAAACGTAATAAGAAACTGTTCTTAAAGGAGTTAATTCAAAGGAGTGGCCATTTAAGTGAAAACTAACCAGTATAAATAATTGTCACATGAAACTGGGTTCCAAATTCGTTTTTTAAAGTCATTCTGACTGGAATAAGCGAAGAAACAATGGTCTATTAGTCTTTAGTTTTCGGCTTTTTTGTCTTTCTATCTCTGTGTATCTTAGTGCGTGTTGCACTGAAGCCTGAAGTATTTCTGCAGTATTCTGATGTACTGCCTTAGAACTCAGCAATCTTAAATTCCTTTGATATCATAAGCCTATCTTCAAACCGATTTATGGAACTGAATTCCACTGTTAAAGAATTTCCTTGCCCCTCTAGATCATTCTGTCCCTAAATGAAATGTAACGCATAATGATGCCGGCAAGAAAAAGCAGTTTCCCTTGCAATTCAGGCTTTGAGGCTTCTCCTGGACCTGAGCACGACTTAGGATTTTTTAAATCAAGCATGAAAGGGGAAGTAAATTTAGCGTGCTAAACATAAACTAAGATAATGCAACAAAAACATCCTAGTGATGGCTGTCAACTTAAAACCCCGGCGATCGGCATAACTAGATAAGTATTTAATGGATGGAAAGCTATTTACGAAAGCTCGCACGCAAAGAAGAAAAACGTCTAGTTATTCAAGGGCGTAGCCACGATTTTTTCAGATGGACGCCCATTTTTCGTAACTCTTTTGTTTTCTTTCTATAACTCGTTTTTTTAATTTTGTTTTATTCAGTAATCACTTTTTTTTTCATTTTGCGGCATTTCTCCAGACGCACGTGGGTCCGTGAGTACAGGTAGCTACGACCCTGTTATTCCAGAATACTGACATGCAAGGTAAGGGAAAATGAACACTGAAACCAGCATCATCCTTTGTGTTTAATGTTGAAAAAAAATAGTTCATTAATATCTCCTACAGCTTACACGCATTTTATTCCAAGTGTTCAGTATTTTATCTCAAACGCAGTGACATTCATTGCCATCATTGAATACAAGAACAGAATACAAAAGCCAGTTTTGTTGATAAAAATAGGTGAGGAATAACCAGCCCGTCACTATCGCCTCTTGGCTTCAAGTCGGTTTTCGATTCATTTTTGGTCTGAGTGAGGTAGTTGATGTACGAAGAGTTAACTGTACCTCTTAAGTTGAATAGAGCCAATATACTGAAGACGATGAAATGGATTTTTCCACCTGACGAGACTATGCCGTTGCTGCCTACACGAAATGAGCCACAGCGGAAATGATATCAAGTTAGGCCTCTGTCTTTATACAGTACTAAAAGATGTGGCTAATGCTTGCTAACAAGATTCAAACTCTCGTGAAATGTCCGGACAGTTTAAACCTCACTTATAAACTCACTCATATATGTCATATACGAAGACAGTTTTCCAAGTCACTTGTGATGATATGATGTGATTGTGAAACAAAGCCTCGTGCAATTTTAGCCATGCTATATGATTGTGCAACAATTGAATCATCTGCGGTCTCTTGCTTATTCTCTAATTCCATCATCAACTTCCTTTTGCATTACGGCGGTTCAACTAACATCATGATTATCAACTCATTTGATAAACCGTTTTTATGTGGTTGATCAATGCCAGTATCTGGGCAACTACGCACCTACCCCTCCCCTAACCCAAAACGTATAAGTTTTAGAGCAGGCTGGTTAGAGTTAATGTTGAGTTAGGGGAGGAGTAAGGGCACAGTTGCCCAGATACAGCTGACATTCATCCTGGTTATCATTTGCCACCAACGCAGCACCAGCTTCATTAATTTAGAAACCATCTCTTTTAAACTCACTAATGGCCGGCCAGCAATAAAATTCTAGTCTTCTTCGAGTCTTCGGCTTCCCTCTACGCAGCTCTTGTATATTCATAGCACCTAAGAACCTTGGCCAACGCGATTTGGGATTTTCTTGAAACTTCAAGCGATCCCTTAAGATTAGAAGCCCCTTTCCCACCCTCCCCACCCCCCACCTACTCATTTTTTGTTCAAACCCCGCCCATCCACCCATCCCCTGTAAATTCTGTTCCTGCAGGGAGTGAAATATTTAACAATTATTCCACGAAATCGAGTCGTATATTAGCTAATAGTCAGAGTTGGCTATAGTTCGTGTACGACGAGATTGAGTGGAATAATTGTTTTATTATGTCTCTAAGCCTTTGATTGTCAGGAGAAATTGGAACTAGTTTGCACGGCAAGAATTGACTTTGTTGTTGTTTGTAGACAGAACCTTGTTGTTATCGAGCCGACATGTTGTCGAGCCGATGTGCAAAAAAGTCTCAAACATGAGTCCGGCTCGTTCTTAAACATCTCTTTAATGTACTTGTCAACTTTTCGAGTAAAAAAACCTGAGTTTACGGGCTTCACAGATGTTTCAAAATGGCGGCTGTTGGTAAGAGTTTCACTTTAGTTCGTAATAAACAATTAAAATCGTGTCAGTTTCGTTATATAATTTGCTCACTTAACGCCGAATAATTTCATCCCATATTTATTTGCTTCAGAATTATTTTTCGGTTTATTTTTTTTGAGCAAGACTTGAATTTCTCCTCGTCTAATTCAGGAACTCTTCCCTCCATGATGGCCGTTTTCCGTGTACTAATGGTATATGAGCTGATAGCCTGTGAGTAGGGAACCAATCAGAGCGCGCGTTTGCTCATATCCATGGGTTGTGGATATAATAAATAGAGGACATAACACGATGGCGCAAAGATATGAATTTTATTTTAGAGTAGCGAACGAATAAAATGTTGTTTTTAACACCAGAAAATAAAATTCATATCTTCAAGCCACCATGTAGTGTTCTTTTTATTATATGGACAAGAGACTAGCGGGAAAATTTTGTTAAGACGCGAACGTAAATCTGGGACATTTGGTAGATAACGTTTTCATACACTGTATCTTCACTGGGTGAAAATATGGAAAATACGAGTGTTTTAGTTTCCGGTAAAACACTATTATCCATATAATAAATTTTGTTTTTAGACATTCAAAAGGAAAGGGAAAAATAGGGCGGTAGGTAATAGTCATTCGTTCACTGATCGAGACCTAACATCAACCGTGCAGACCATGACGAGAAGTCCTCAGCGTTAAAATCCCAGCATCATTTCAGGGGCACCCAACGAGAATATAGTTCAAAACCACTTAAACATAGCATTGTTAAAGTGTTTTAGTATTTAAAAGGTAGATATAAGCATATTTTTATCCCCTAAAATGTTTTAATCTGTTCGGATTTCCTAGCTGAAAGTCTTGTGATCCGAAAATTATAGCGATCAAAACTTACCTTTTCGAAAATTTCAGCCAGAAAAAAGGCTCCCGAAAATTCTAGGTGACCTTTTTACGTTAAAAATCCATTAAAAATGGGCAATAATACCCTTTTTAGATGTTCGAAAATCCTAGGAGAGGCAAGCAAGCAAGAATTTTTTTAACAAACGTTCCGAAAATTCTAGATCTCAATCGTCTTCCGAACAGATATTTTCCGAAAATTGACGTTGGGTGCCCCTGTCATTTGTCCTCAACTCGAACTCGTTGTCGATTTCGATTTCCAGTCAGAACTTGGTTTCAAACCAATTAGTTATTTTTAGAAGTTCAATCTGCTCTCTTGGCCTGAAATCGCATATTAATTTTAGGCCGTGTAAAAGAACTCTGTAACTTGCAACTCAATCGCAGTCTGGTAAACAGTTAATCAGCAGTGAACAAGTTTGCGCACAGTTCTGCTCTGTATCTTCGCCGGGTTCGATGCCTCCTCTGTTTCTGCACTTAAAGTGGCCGACAAACAAAAGGAGATTTATCAAACTGAAAAACGTTTCCCCAAACGGCTATCTAACTTAGAGACTCTACTCGCTGATTGACTCTTAAGTGACCAACTGCTGAGGTGTTTTGACTGAAATCATTATCAGCAATGAAATGATCCAAGATGCTCACTTATTCTATAGTATTTTCAATGTTAAATTGGCGTCCCTCGGGTGATGTCTACCAAGAAATACTGGAATAATCAGTGCCTCCGGTGTGATTTTGCATTGCTCCTTCCTCTTTCTTTTTTCCCTAATTAAAAAAACGGTTTGTTTTGTTATTTTTCTTCCGATCGCGGCGTGAGGTGAGAAAGTGACTACTGTGCCTTATCCACGCTTCGTTATGAAAAGCAATCATTTCGAGAAGCAGCAAAAATACTTCCTGCGGTCAAACATTTAAGTTTGCCATGGTTGTCAACTAACGTCTAACCAGTACGATTCTAGCTCACAAAGAAAAAAAGTAACGATCAAAAAAGAAAAAAAAAATGAACCAAAACAAAAAATGCGCTGAATAATTCACACCCACCTTCGTACGAATGGAAATTTTTTCATTCAACGAGGTGAATCGGTTAAGGATATGATTTGACCAGCAGGTTATAGGTACCTCTGCGCCTTCCGTGTGCAGGAGTCAATGTATTCTTTAATCAAGCCTCCGCTTCTCTGTTTCTGGGAGTTGACTGGTTGAGGAAAACCGTCAAGGCGTTGAAATTGCCGTAACACTTGTTTTGGCCATGTGTCACAGTGCTTGTCCTTTAACACTAAGGGTACAAACTGCGCCAATATTCAGTTCATTTTGCATAACATGTCAAACCAATCTTCGACCAGTATTGACAGGTTTGCCGATCGTAAGCCTGAAGAGACATCCGCTTATAACACCGGGGGTGTTAAAATATTTTGCGGCAGCGGATTCGACTGGTGTTCATTTGTTATTCGTTCGCGAACGTGCGCGCATTGTAAATAATTATTATTATAGGAATTCAATCACTAAGTGAGATTTTTCCTTATTCTGCCTCCTAGTTTTTAAGTGCAGTCAACAATACCAGTCATGTTTTGTGCCTCGAGAAGAAAGTTACGCACATTGTGTAATCTATTGGAGAGGGTAGCAGGTGTTACAGTTGCTTTTATTACCATCTTGTCTCTCATATCAGAAAAAAAAGTGGACTTTATAAGTCCTCTATAGATCATTGATGTTATGGATTGATGTAATTAGTGGGTGGTGCACGAATTTCCTTAAGTTTTCTTGGACATCGATATTTCTTTCAGTAGTTACATGAAATGGCTATGTAACTAAACATAAAGTTAACGAGCTTTTTGATCAAGGTAGATGTTACTCAGGTAAGAAAAAAAATCACGTCTCAAGTTGTCAAAATTGAAATGAGGTTGATTCACACACTGATGATAAATAGAAATGAATAATTTAACGCGACAGCCGCTTGCCATCTCAATGTATTTACGTAGAACGTAAATGGACTGCGCCACTTGACATCAACTAAACCAGGTGAAACAGTAAATGATTTCATCTTTTTAGTTACTAGTTCATAAATGTCTCCTAACTGAATTTTGGAATCAAAGATGGAGGAGTAATCGATCCGCTGGACTAGATAAATAATTTCCAAAAAAGTAATTGTATCGCTAAATTACTTCCGTTCCGATAACTAGTACAATTTCAGAATACGCCCACGGGTTTTCTATTTCATGACGAATTGTATTTCCTTATAGCTTCTTTGTACCCAAGGCACGTTTACTTCGAAAATTCCAATAAGATACTACAAGTTCCAGAGGGAGAGCATCACTGATTTGTAATTTGCTTTATGTCGCTTGGTGCTGTACTTTCATTTTTAAAGCTATCTCGTTTGCGTTTTTTCTTGGTTACATGATGATCACGGATTGCGATCAAACACTTGAGCAAATCGTTGCAGATGTATTCAGTGGTGACCGCAAGCAGGCTGTAATCATGTTGACAAATGTTCTAGAATTGAGAAGTCGTATTTTTACTTCTAAGTTAACGTTTGACTGTAAGCAACGTGACAGGAAGTGAGTTGGAAATAAATTTAACCTTTTGTCTCAAAGTTTATGGTCCAAATCTTTATCTGACAGTTTACCTTTTGTGATATTTAAGCTGCACAGCGTAAGCGATGCAACAATAGAACATGCATTTTCATGAGATGGGATGCCGTTGAAATATCGAATTCTGTTGAAGAAAATATTCAGAAATTACATCGGCAGGCTATAATTCTCCAATGACGGTTTACGAATTCCAAAGAAGGCTCTTTTCTTCTACTTTATATATGGGCACAGTATTACATAAATGTTCTTTTATACAAATGAAAATATTTCTCATATATGATTTTTAAACATTATGTATCTATCGTTTTTGTTCCTTATTGTTTAGCGCATTTGATCATTTGGTCATGTTAAAATGAACCACAGAAACAAAGAAATTATTCTTATTAATAATTTTTGCTGATGATAATATTAATAATTTTTAATTTTTAATAATTTTTAATGATAATTTTTGCTGTTGTTAGAAAGGATTGTGCAGTAGTAATTAAAGCAGTTCTGAGTGGAATGAAAACTGAGAAACCACAGGCTGACTTTGTATATACCCCACAATCCCGGTATAAAGTGGTTGGTTTCTAGAGAAACTGCGGTCAGCTGTGTCAGTAGAACATTGAAAGACACAAACTATGGTCTGTCAAGTGAGTTAACAATATGAGCGTCAGCCCTCCGTTCGGACATACAGCTGACGCTCCCCCACCCCCCTCCCCCTAATAAATTGATTGGAGGATTGTAGCTCGGCTTAGTATTTTTGCGAATGAGTCCATATATAAATGCCATAATTCTGTATCTGTTTGTTTAACAATATCTGTTTGAGAGAGTGATAAAAATACGGTTCTGGGACACAGAGATTTAATCAAGGATTTTTTAGCTTGTAACCTAAAGAAAAGAAGCAAGAATTTAATCAAGGATTTTTAGGTTACAAGCTAAAATTTTTGTTACAGACTTGTTATAGATTTATAAGTTGTCTTAGAATTTTATCAAAGATTTAACAGAGATTTACATGAGTTAGAGGGGCTAAGGCGCGCGAACGGGCGGGGCGCGCATTGACACATGTGAGAATGTTAAGTTCTGATAAATTTACAAGGTGTTATAAAGATTGCTAGTAATAGTTCTAAGACACAGAGATTTATTCAGCATTATTTCTAGGACGCGCTTAATAAAATTTTTTTTAAAAAATGAATTTAAAGAATAGAAAATATTTACAAAATTAAAGATGGAACAATTAAATAATTTGAATACAAAACAATTAAGCTCTTTGCTTACATTTTATAGAATTCCTGATAGATCAAAAATGACTAATAAGGAAGCTAAAATACAAGCATTGAATAATATACCTGAAATAATTAATAATGCGCAACAAATCGTTAATAATAGACAAGAAATTTTTAGAGCTATAGATAATATGCCAAGGAGAAGAGTAAACCAACCACAACCACCCCTTCCCTTACCGCAAACAAGACCAACAAATCGCCCAAATTTACAACCTCTAATTATCCCCAGATCAATTCCTGGGACACCACCAGGCTCTCCAGATAGATATAGGCCGGGTACACCACCAGGAACACCCCCTCCAAATCAACCCACAATAAATATTAGTAAAACTAAAAAACAAGCAATAAAAAATGAATCAGTTAAAAATACAAAACAAACTCCTTTTTTAGGAAATGTATTAAACAAGTTTTGGGATTTTTTAAAACCATATATTCCTGAAAAAGTAAAAAATAAAACAGAGGAACTAGCTAAAAATTTTATAGAAAGATATAAAAAAGTAAATGAAATAAAACAGCCTAAAAATCAACCAAAACAAACAAAATCAAAAAGAGATTATGAGAAGGAGGGAGCTAGACCAAAAACAAAAATAAATGTTAAAAAAGATGAAAAAGAAAATGATGAAGAGTTCGAAACTAATGAAAAAAAAGCATTAAAAGGATATTTGAAATCTTCTAGGATAAATGGAAAGAAAGGATATTTACCAGAAGATTTCATGAAAAAAATAAAACAAAAAGTTATAGATATAATTAATAAGGAAAAGAAACCAATCAAATGTAAATTTATATTAACATGTAAGTTTGTAAGATCATCTTTACTAAAAAAAGAAATTAAAGAAGAAATTGATAAATTCTTTCATTCTAAAACAAAAATAATTACTGAAGCAACTAATTTATCAGAATTATATGATGAAATGATTAAATATATACTTAATGAGATTGAAAAATTTATCGATAATAACCCATCAGGCGTTTATGAATTTGACTCCGCAGCATTCTTTGATGTAGGTTTAGCCCCCTATGATGCTATTTCTGGAAGTTCATATTTTCCATTACCAACAAGATTAGCATCAAAAAAGGCTGTTGTTAACCCTAAGAATTATAAAGATAAGGAATGTTTTAAGGATGCAGTAACAGAAGGAGTGTTTCCTAGAAAAAATCATAGAGAGAGAGTAAATGATGAATTGAGGGAAAATTCTAAAAAATTAAACTGGAAAGGAATGGAATTCCCCACTCCATTAAGTCAAATAAAAAAGTTTGAAAAACAAAATCCAAATATTGTTATTAATGTTTTGGGATATGAAAACGATGAAATATATCCTCTAAGAATAAGTGATAAATGCGATTGTAAGAAAAAACAAGAATGTAATAATTGTGGATGTAGTAAAAAAGAATGTAAGAAACAAGAATGCGAGAAAAAAGAATGTAATAAACAAGAATGTGAGAAATGTGGTTGTAAAAAATGCGATTGCAACAAAGAAAAATGTAAGATTTGTGATTGTAAAATTATAACATTACTTTTAGTTTCAAATGGTGAAGAAAGTCATTACTGTTTGGTAACTGATATTAGTAGACTTTTATCCTCCGAAATTGATAAAAATAAAAACAAAAAATATTTTTGCCTTAGATGCTTCAACTCATTCTATGAACAAAAATATTTAGATGAACATAAAATATACTGTGATTCAAATGGAGAAGTTATAATCAGTATGGTAAAGAATAAAGATGGAAGCCCAAAACTTATTTGCTTTAAAAATTTTAAAAATAAAATGAAGGCACCCTTTGTTATTTATGTAGACTTTGAGAGCCGTCTAATACCAATATATACATGTTCTCAAAATGAAATTAAAAGCTTTACTAAAAAATATCAACTACATAAAGCATCTGGATTTTGTTATTATATAAAGTGTTTTGATGATAGTATATTACCACCTGATTTTAAACAAATTGTGCAATATACCGCAAAATCAGATGATGAAGATGTTGCGCAGATATTTGTAGAATATTTAGAAAGAGATATTAGAAAAATTTATAAAATAATAGAAGAAAGAAAAGAAAAGTTTAGATTCTATGATAAGAATAAAATGCTAGAAAAAATTAAAAAAGAACAGGAAAATGCAACTCATTGTTATATATGTGAAGAAAAATTTACAGAAACTAATAATAGAGATTATAAAAAAGTAATAGATCATTGTCATCTTACAGGAAAATATAGAGGAGCTGCTCATAACAAGTGTAATCTAGGATATAAGATTCCTAATTTCATCCCAGTAATAGCTCATAATATGTCAGTATATGATTCTCATTTATTTATTAAGAATCTTGCTAAAACAAAAGGTGAAATAAGTTGTTTAGCTAATACTACTGAAAAGTATATTAGTTTCTCAAAGAAAATTTTAATGGGTTATGATGGTGATGGTAAACCTATTAATAGAATTATAAGATTCATTGATTCTTACAAATTTATGTCAAGCGGTCTTAGCAGTTTAGTTGATAATCTTACAAAATGTGGAAATTGCAAGACATGCAAACCAGGAGATTGTTTGAAGAGATATGAAAAAGATGGAAAATATATTGAGCATAAAAGTATTGGAAGATGCGGTAAATGCGAGAATTGCATGTTAGTTGGAAAAAGGTGCATTTTTCCAAAAAATGATAAACTAACCGAAACAAAAAAGGAATTTGGAGATAAAACATATTTGGTGATGAGAAAAGGAGTGTTTAATTATGATGATTTTACTGATCTTAATAAACTAAATGAAACAAAGCTTCCACCAAAGAAGGCATTTTATTCAAAATTAAATGATGAAGATATAAGCGATGATGATTATAAACACGCTGAAAAAATATTTGAGGTTTTTGGTATGAAATCAATGAGGGAATATCATGATTTATATCTAAAGACTGATGTTTTACTTTTAGCGGATGTATTTGAGAATTTTAGAGATGTTTGTCAAAATAATTATGGTTTAGATCCCGCTAACTATTTTACATCACCAGGACTATCTTGGGATGCAATGTTAAAATTAACTAAAGTTAAATTGGAGCTTTTTACTAATGTTGATATGCTAATTATGATTGAAAGAGGTATTAGGGGTGGTGTGTCTCAAATATCAAAAAGATATGCTAAAGCCAACAACCCATATATGGTAGACTTTGTAGAAAATCTAGTTAAAAGATATATTATATATCTTGATGCAAATAACTTATATGGCGCAGGAATGAGTGGAAATTTACCTACTCGCGGATTTAAATGGATGATTGATGAGGAGCTTAAAAATTGGAGAGATAATCCTTGTATAGTTATGGTTGATTTGAAATACCCAAAACATCTTCACGATGATCATAAAGATCTTCCTTTAGCCCCAGAAAAACTTACTGTTAATAAAGTTCAGAAATTAATACCAAATCTATTTGATAAGAAAAGGTATGTTGTTTATCATGAGACTTTAAAATTTTATGAAAGTATTGGATTGGAAATAACAAAAATTCATAAAGGTATTAAATTTGAAGAGTCTGCGTGGCTAAAGCCATACATTGATTTAAATACTAAATACAGATCCCAAGCAAAGAATGATTTTGAAAAGGACTTCTTCAAGTTAATGAATAATTCCGTATTTGGTAAAACAATGGAAAATATTAGAAAAAGGATAGATGTTAGATTAGTTAATGGTAAAAAAGAGGCTAAAAAATTAATAAAAAAACCAAACTTTGATTATTTTACTATCTTTTCTGAAGATCTAGTTGCTGTAAATATGAAAAAAATAAAAATAAAATTTAATAAACCAGTTTATGTGGGTTTTTGCATTTTAGATAGAAGTAAACAAATAATGTATGATTTTCATTATGAATATATTAAAAAGAAATATGGAGATAAGGTTAAATTACTTATGACTGATACTGACAGTCTTGTATATGAAATAGAAACTCCAGATTTCTACAAAGATATAAGTTCAGATGTTAGAGAAAAGTTTGACACCAGTAATTACCCTAAAGACCACCCATCTGGAATTGAGACAGACGTAAACAAAAAAGTAATTGGAATGTTCAAAGATGAGTTTGGTGGAATGATATCTAAAGAGTTTGTAGGTCTAGGAGCTAAACAATATAGTTTAAAAATGGATAATGACGATGAGATAAAAAAGATTAAAGGAACAAAGAAATCAGTTGTTAAGAAAACAATATGTTTTAATGACTTTAAAGATTGTTTATTCACCGGAAAAACGCAAATGAGATTACAGAATTTAATTGGATCAGATCTACATAATCTTTACTCAAAAACAGTTAATAAAAAAGCATTATCCTCAGACGATGATAAAAGGGTTATTTTAGAAGATGGAATAAATACTCTTCCATATGGTCATTATCTTTCCAAAACAGAATTAGATGATAATATGAACATCATCTTTCTAAAACAGAATTAGGAGGTAACACAGTATCATAAGGAATAACCTGTAATTCTTCTCTAACAAATCCACGTCTTGGCCCATCTAACAAATAATATAAAACAGGTTGATTAGGTGATATTACACTTCTAGAAATATCATAAACTTTGATACTCCAAATAGGATCTGTTGCTCTCCTTTTTTCACCACCTTCAAGTTCCCCAGGAGATAATAAATATCTAACTTTAACACTAGGAGGTAATCTAACCTCATCAAGACCAACAACTCGTCGGTAATTTTTGGGTTCAATATCAACCTCTTTCTGTTTTATAGCCTCATCAGGTTCTTTTCCAGTTATTCTAGTTTTTGTATTATTCAAAGTTTTCAAAATATGTGGTAATCTTTTCACCCATACTCTAGACCTTTCATCACTAACCATTTCTTGTGCATATTGATGACTAAATAATCTTTCACCCAATATTTTGTTTGCGTTTTCTACAAATGCTTGAGCTCTATGATTTCCAGCTTCACCTCTTTGTATTCTAACATTATGATAATTCATAAGTTTGGAAACTTCACCCATAAATTCTTTTCCCGGATCAACCATTAATGTTTTAGGGTATTTTAACTTCCTAGAATATATTTTTTCAAAAGCATTTGAAATTTCTCGACTTTCTTTTGAGGTTAATGGCTCGGCATCTTTATATCTAGAAGCAACATCAACCACAACTAATGCATATTTATATGTTTTTCTTCCAACTCTATCATGAGGTAAAAATAATAAATCTGCTTGGTGAATATGATTAGGTTTATCCAAAGTCCAGTGTGGCCTAGGTATATATTTAGGAGATGGAAGATAAATTTGCCATATTGCTTGTTTTTGTAACCATTGTTTTGCTACATCTTCACTTACTTTTGCTTTTTCAGCTAATTTATGAATTGCAGAATATCCTTTCCAATATCCCTCAGTTGAATAATATATCCGACTCAAAGTCGGGCCCGGCTCCGCTGATTTTTTCGATAATGTAGAACTCATTTAAAGATTAGTCAAAGTATTTTATAAATCAAATATGACGTCTGAAAAAATTAATCCAAACAGAATTCCAAAAGAACCATTTGGTTTGAAAGCAGAATCAACATTGAATCGAATTACTCTAAATCCATCCACAGCAAGTCCGGGTGAAACATTATATATAAATATTCCAAAACTTTCTGAGAATTTAGTAATTGTACCTGGAAGCGTATCTTTACTATTTGATTTGGATGTTGAGGGCCATGCTAATAATACAGTTGTTAATAATTTAGGAAGTAATCTTGTATCCAGACTAAAAGTTCTTTTTGGAGGTGAAACATTACAGGATACGCAAAGATATGATCTATTTCAAACATATCATGATTTATTCTTAACCGAAGAAGAGCGAGAAGATAGATTAAAACAAGGTATTTCTTCGTTAAATATTAGAAAACTTAGAACAAAAGCTGGTGATGCAAAAACTCAAGATGTAAAAGAAGTGGCTCTTGCCGCGGTTCATAATACAAAGTATAGAATACCAATAAATCACCCCATTTTAAATGATCATGGAGTTTTTTATCCAAAAGCATTAGAAAATCATTTAATATTTGAGATTACACTCGCTCCAGTTAATAATATTCTTATTTATTCTGATACAACTAAAACACCATCATATTCAATCAAAAATTTAGAATTAGAATATTCTTCAATTTCAAGCGAATACTTAGCCCGCGAGGCGCAATCAACATGCCAAATTGGTAAAGGATTCTTTTATGAAAATGTTACTTTACACAAAACTTTTACATTTTCCATAGGTGGTGATGGTGTTATTAATCAACATATTAATCTACCTAGAAGATCAATGAGTGGGGTATTATGTTTGTTTTTATTACCACAATCTGCAGGAGCGAGGGATTCTGAAAATTTTTATAATCCAGGTATATCTTCTGTTAATATTGATGTTGATGGTGTTCCAAATCGAATATACTCTAGGGGGATGATTCCATCTGATCTTTGGGAATCTGTGAAAAAAAGATTTAATAGAGATGATGGTTTACAAATTTCATTAAAAGAAAAGGATTTTTATGTTGATAAATTTGCTCTTTGGGTTGATACGAGAACTCACCCTGATAATGGTATTCATGGAGGAGGACTAGCTCTAAATAATACACACGATGGTGTAAAAATAGAAATTAAAAGGAAACAAGGTGGTTCAGGAACAATAACTTGTTATATGTTTGTTGTGGCCGATGCAATGATGGAAATAATGAATTCAAGTTTAAAATCAATTAAGTACTGAAACCCTCCAAGCCCGCGAAGCGACCAAACATAGTGAGGGAAGAATCTAACTTAAAAACCTTTAGTTATGATACAAAAATGGAAGAATTACGAGATAAAATTCCTTTTCATTGTATTATAACTGGACCAACAAATTGTGGAAAAACAAAATATCTAATTGATCAGCTTCGAGGTCCATTCCTAAAACTTTTTGATTACATTGTTCTAATATGCCCAACTTATTATAAAAATAAAACATATCATAATTTTGCCCGAGGAGATAAACGTTTTTTTGTATTATCACCTGATGCAAGTAATGTAGATGAGATTAATGATTTATTAACTGATTGTCAAACTTTATTTTCTGGAACAAATACATTAATAATTTTAGATGATTGTGCTGTTTCGAATGATCTTAAGAAAAGATCGAATAAGTTTATAGATTTAGCATTCTCTGGAAGGCATCATGGTTTATCAGTTTGGGTTCTAACTCAACAATTAACATCAATAGCAAAACCATTCAGAGAAAATGTTGCATGCGTTGTTACTTTCCATAATCCATCGCAAAAAGGTATGAAGATGCTATTCGAAGATTATGGTGGTGATTTAGACTATGAAACCAGTAAAAAGTTTGTTAAACTACTTAAAAACGAAAAATATTCTAGACTGTGTTTATCTTTACGTCATCCATTTAATTGTTATTTGGAGATACCTGAAGTGATTTACTCGTAGCCGGCAAAGCCGATTTAAAAATAACTAATGTAATATCACAAAAGATGACAAACGTTGAAGATTACATTGAAGAAAAGAAAGAGGTAAAATATGTTGTAAAAGATGATACTGAAATAGAAATAAAACAAGAATCTCTTGCTATTTTAGCAGCTCTTGGAACAACAAAAGAATATTTAGGAGTTGAAATGAGTTTGGGTGATATAAAAAAATTATCACAAAAAGATGTAGAAAAATATTTTAATCGTTATCAGGCAGTAATGGGTAAGAAAATTAATGGTGGTTTGGTAGATTCATCTCTTCAATTAATTTCTAAAATTATTTCATATTTAGTTCCGGTTGATGATATAGAATCTCTTTGTAATGATTTGAAGAAGGATGATTTGGTTAATCGCGAACTAACAAACATTGTAGGGATATTAGCATTGAAGGCGGGAAGATTGGCAGCACTTGCTAGCGGAGCATTTCAGGTTGCTAAACATGTTAAAATAGGTAAAATACAACAAGTTACAAGTACTAATACAGAGGATTCTAACAAAACTGAGCAAGGTGATGATGGGTATGATACTGTAAACTAAGCATGATTTAAAGATTTCTTAATGATATCTAAAAATAATGTCTACTCAAAATGAACAAAGTGGAGGAGAAAAAGAAGTTGTTGAGCAAATTACTAGAGAACCGCCCAAAGAAGAATTTGGTTCATCAAAAAAGAGGGAGAAAGACCCTAAAAAAGTAGCTGCTGGTAAAAAATTGGCAGAATATAATAAAAAAGCAAAAGAAGCATTGTCTAGGGAGATGAAAAGAGAAGAGAAAATAAGAGATGCGGAGAAAAATGAAAATACAGAAAATGAAAAGAGAGCTTGGCTTCCAGAGTTATCTTTTACAACTATATTATCAATTGTTGGATTAGGTTTTACAGCATTTGATATGTTTATGAGATACCGACAAAAGGAGGATAATAAAAATAGAATACCTGCTTGTCCAACGGTATCTCAAGTTCCTCAATTACCAAAACCACTAACACCTCAACAAGATCGGCCAAAAATTGGAATGATGTAAGGTAAAGAGGTCTAAAGATTTCTTACTGATGTAGTAAAAAAAAAATAATGTCAAACGAAAACAAACTTGTAAAAACTGTTACTGATTCTGCAGTCCTTATTGGATTGGGAGCTGGAGTTGGATATGTAGCTAAAAAAGTTATGAAAGAATCATTTTTGAATGACCCATCAGCAAGTATTACAAATTATGCAAAATGGGTGGTTGTATTGTCGGGTAGTATGTATCTAAAAACATATTTAGAGGAACAAAAGATATTACCAAATTAAAAAATGGCGTCAGTATTATTTATGGTTGGTGGAGCAGTATTGAATGCAACAGCATTTGTCGGTGGCTCATATCTTGCAAAATATCTCTCAGGAGATAAAACAGATACAGAAAAAATAAGACACGATAAAGCAATGGAAAAATATCAAAGAGATTACGCTGAATATCAGGAAAAAAGACAAAAATTTATTGATTGGCAAATGAAGAAAAAAGATGAAAAATACCAAGCATCAAAAAATATTTCTACAACAAATGAAGATTTTGAATTATATAGTCAATTAAATGAACCAAAATTTTCAGATTATTATAAACCAAATGATAACCAAAAAACTGGGGAAATTTTATATGTTAGTGTAGGTATGTTGACCTTAGGGTATACAATTAGTAAATTATTTTAAATTATAAAAACATTAATTGTTTTATAATTAAATCATATTATTACAAAGTTTCAGAATTAATATCATCATCCAATGTCTTTAAAATTTTTTCTATTTCTTTATTACTATTACAATTTGAAATTTCTTTACAAATCATTTTAATTAACGTAAATAATTGTTTTAGTTTTTCTTTATCTTTTAATTCAACTGCTATACTTCTTAACAATAACATGTTATCAATTGTAATTATTCTTTTTTCACTAATTCTTCTTAGTGTTTTAAACCAAAGATGTTCGCTATACTCTTTAATATTATTAAACATTTGAATTTCCATTTGTTATATTTTATTTTATATTTTCTTATCTTTAAATTATATAAATCAATTTTATAATTATAAAATATCTTTTAGGTCTAAAGATTTCTTAATGATGTAGTAAAAATCATGGATGAAGATATACCATTAGAAGATATACCAAAAGGGGCTGATGAAGATGATAATGATGAAGATGATACATTTTACCAAAGTCCAAACACATCTACGTCTATTGACCAAGGCTATCTTGGTTATTCTGAATATATGGCGGAAAGAAAAAGACTTCAATGGGAAATAAAAGATGAAGAGAAAAAACCAAAAAATATTAGAGAAAGAGATGAGGAATATGATAGAATGAGAGAAGCAAGACAACAACTAAAACGTTATTTACCAAATTACAATCCTGATGACGGAACATTTAATGTAAAATTTGGAGAAGATGGTAGTATAATGGGAAAATTAAGTAGTAAGAGTGATAATGTGTGGCATACAATAATTGATAAAGATGGCGCTATTAAACTTGAAGATTTACCAAAAACAATGAGAAAATCTCTAGGAATTGATTATGAAAGCATGTTGAATAAATATAATGATGTTGTATCTAAATTAAATGAAGAAAAAGAAAAACATAATGAATTACTTTCTGCAGTACAAGGAATAGATTCACTTTTAGCGACAAGAACGGAGGAGATTAGCCGATATGATGAAAGAGAAAAAGAACTGCGCCAATTCATTGAGAAACAACAGGTACAAAAAGCAGAAAATAAAAGTCTTTTCGATCAAACCGTTAAACAGAATATAGAATTAAAAATACAAGCAGAAAAACTTTTAGATGAAACAAAATTATACAAAGAGGAAATAGATAAATATAAGAAGGGAAAATCTAATTCATTAAAGTTAGTAGAAAGTAATGAACGGCTACAAGATGAGGTTGATAAATTAACAGAACAACTTAAAAATAAAAAAATTTCTATAGAAGAAAAATTATCAACTATAGATGGTAAAAAAGATGAAATAATTAAAAATTTACCGCTTAGGGAGCGATTAAAATATATCTTTAAAAAGTATGGTTTTACAGTTTTTGCTGTTTTAAGTGCAGTAGGTATAATAATTGGTGTTATAATTTCTAATCTTTCAAAAGGGTTAAATACTTTAGGTAAAGGAATTGGTAATGGTTTGAAAACTATAGGTAAGAAACTAGGCGAAATATTGCCAGGGATGGTTGGCGCTATTGTGAGTTTTCTATTTAAAACAGCTGGTGAGGTTATAGGATTTTTAGGTAAGAATGCATGGTTGTTGATAATGGCTGTAGTTCTATATTTTGTAGAAAATATAAAGAAGAGAAAGTAACAAATTTAAAGATAACACGCTGATCAGTAAAATACAATATGGATGACTACAATAGAATTTATCCTGGATTACCTAATAATTCAGATCCCAGTTCCTCCCTTCAGTCGGTTAATTTCAGACTACAAAAATCAAGCGAAGTATTACAAAATCTTGAGAAAGAAATTAAACATTATGAAGATGTAAGGAAAAAATACAATAGAGCAAGAGGAATATTTACAAAAATAAGTGTTTGTGGTGGTATGATTTCAGTTATTCTATCTGCAAGCGGACTTGGAACTTCTCTTACAGGTTTTGGTGCTGTTGTTGGTGTACCTTTAGGTGTTGTAGGTGGAGTTTTTGGTGGATTATCGGTTGGATTTGGTTATGCATCAAAAAAACTTTCTCATAAAGTTAGTAAACATGAACAAACCGCTGCAATTGCAAAATCAAAATTAAACACAATTAACGATTTGGTTTCAAAGGCTTTGAAAGATAATGTTATATCAGATCAAGAATTTTCTATAATTTTAGCAGAGTTGGAAAAGTTTCAAAAACTAAAAAGAGAAGTTCGACAAAAATTTAGGAGAGATACAGAAAAAAACTTCGACATGTCTCAAATAAGGAGAAAAGTTCGAGAAGATCTATTAAAAGAAATAACCACTCCAGGACATTAAAAATTTCATATGAAAGAACTGATGTTGGTTGTAATTGTTTTGCGGGAATTAGAAAAGAAATTAATTAACATATTATTCTAGATCTTCTGCTTTGCAGCGGACAGCTTGCTGGTTTAAAGACCAGATTATCAGAAACACAAAGAATAAGATGTTATTAAACGATTTCAAAACCAGGTATCCAAACGCCAATCTTGATAAATTTACATTTGTGTATGATTCATATGGTGGATATATTAAGTGGAAAGTTAATGGAACAACAGTTATGTCATATGATGATCCTACTGGAAAAACTTGGACTGATGGTCTTTCTAATAATTTGAAAACATTATTATGGGGAGATTTAGGTTTAGAAAATAAATTTAAGGTTAGTTCATTTCCAAAGAGTTTATCAATTACAAATCAATCTTACCCAATACCAGCTATTAAATTTGATGAATTTGCACCTGATGTAACAAAAATGCTAACAATGATAGATATATATGTTTCAGATACTAAGAAATTCACAGCAAATATGAGAAACATATTTAAATCACAAGTTGTAACATTTGATACTGGTAAAGAGAGTAGAAGTTGGTTGAATAAGCCCAATTTTAATTATTGGCCGCAATAACTTAACTTTGCAGTATGGTGTGCTTCATCTGGTTGTGGTGTAAGTCTTGTTGAAAGTCTAAATTATCCTAAAATTATTGGTAGTTTTATAAAGTTTCATATATATTTTACAATAAGAAGAATATTATATGAATTGAAATTACCAATGCCGGGAGAACAAACTTTTTCAATAAAAAATAACCCCTATAATAAAGTTGCATATAACAGATTGTGCTCAGAATTTAACATTAGTAATAATTCAGATTTTAGATGGAAAGGTGGTAGAAACAGGGGATTAGGTGATGTATTCATTGATTATGGTGAGGGATACAATCCATCAGGTAAAGCAGGAACTGTAGGAAAAGGTGGAGGTTATCAAAATGTACATGTTGTAAGAAATTATGACCCTGAAGCAGATCAATGGCCGGGTGAAGGAGGTAAATTTGCTGATGATGGTGGAAAGAAAATATATGGTAATTTAATATCTTTCCTTCGTAATGATGACTTTGCTGATTTCAAATATGTTTGGTTTATTCCAACAAGTGGACATGGATTAACAAAAGCTGGTTTAGGTAGATTAAATAGATCTGCTGAAGCTTTTGTTTACTGTATATTAGGAGCACAAGTTAACACAAGAAACTCAATTTATGGTAACGGTGGTGGTGCAATAGAAACACAACAAGAATTTTTAGATTTATTTGAAAGTAGTGTTATAGAAAATGATATTTCTAATTCCATTAAAAATTACCAACAATCTGTTTATGAAACTAAATTAAGGCTTGATTTAGCAATCGCTCCTGGCGTTTGGTTGATGCCAAGTAATATGATTATAAATACAGAAAGTGTTGTTGGTTATAATAATAAATTAATGAAAGCAACTGAAAATATGAAATTTGGAATAAATAATTCATTAAATAATGAAACAAAAACAGTTGGAATTAGCCATAGTTTAGGATCTACAAAAGTTTTTCTAACAAATAAAAATAAAACTAAAAAAATAATATCAACAGAAAAAGATGAAATTAAACCAGAAAATAATGATACAACACAACATCAAGATAATCTTATATTATTTATGGTTTTAGGCGGGGCATTGTCTTGGTTTTTATTTCGTTAATGTTTTGATTATATAAATCTAAAGATGAATATAATTTAATCAAAACAATATGTTCAGTATTACAATGTATGATTCTGAAACAAGGGTTTATTTAGAACCACCAATAAAATATGTTAGTGAGTTACAACTACTAGATTATAATATAAAACCTGAAAGATTGATTAATTTTAAGGATCAGCAGATATTAGTTGATGAAAGGCAAGGGCTTGTTTTAAGAATAGCCCCTGGCACATATTCATTGGTTGATATTCAATCAATTTTTCATAATTATACTGATAATCTTAAGTTAACAATAAATGGTAATAATAATGTTGGTTATCTATTTTCAAATAAGAACTATAAAATTAAACTTACTAGAGGTTTACAAGTTAATTTAGGTTTGCCAGAAATTATAAATCCGCGAAAAATATACTCAATAAATATAAATATTAAGGAACCATTGAGACTTATATGTAGTATAGTTGATAATAGAATGTCATATATGAATAATGGTAAAAACAGAGAAGATGTAAAACTCATGCCATCAAATTTACTAGCAAACATGCCATCAAAAGATTATCCAACAATTCCAGTTAGAAAATATGATAACTTAATTAACCACTTTGATTTAGTAATATTAGATTCTGAATGGAAAAAATTTGATTTAAGAGGATCACCAATAACTTAAAGTTTAAGATTTAAATAAAATTAAGGCTTTTTTTGTTATGTAACCATTATTTAGATTATATAACATAATTATATTTTACTATTCATCTGATAAAGAATTATAAATTGCTTTTTCCTCAATATCATAACACCAATCCACAACTCTTTTTGGGTGCCATGCTAGAACCATTAATTCATCATATAAACTTTTGTAGAATTTGTTTTTATGATCTAATTTATCTTTATTAATATATATAAAAAGATCCAAGTTTACAAAAGAATAATATTTTTTATCATAATAACGAATATTTTTTTTTTTTAAATCTTTTATCATGTCTTCAGAATTACATTTTAAAAAATTTTTTGTAAAATAACTCATAGACCCATGTTCATTTTCAAACATAAAAAAAGAACCAAAGGAACAATTTGAGTTATTTTCTTCGTCAATAAAACAATGATTTTTTGAAATATTTTTACATAAATCTTCTTTTATTTCATCCATAAAATCACAAATACTTAGTTTTTTTTTATTAATATATTTATAGCTAAAAAAATATTCTCCACTATGTTTAATAAATTTTAGTTTTTCCATTTCTTTTTTTAATTTTATATCTTTAAATCATATAAATCAATTTTATTCTACATTCCCTACAAGAAGCTTTTTGTTTACCATGTTCACATATTTGCTTTCCACCACATTCTTTACATTGTTGTTTTTGTTTACCATGTTCACATATTTGCTTTCCACCACATTCTTTACAACGGGACTTAATTCTTCCATGTAAACATATTTGTGCTCCTTTACATTGTTTACAATAATACTTAATTCTATCATGATCACATATTTGTGACCCTTTACATTCTTTACAAAAATATTTATGTTTTTCATGTATACAAACATATGGACAAGTAGTAGTAACTTTTTCAATTAAATTTATAATTTCATCTTCTTTAAATTTTTTAAACTCATTAATAAAATCTTCTTTTATATTAAGTTTTGATCTTCCCTTAATTTTTAACTCTCTTGCAATTCTTTTTAAATTTGTTTTACTCAAATTATTTAATTGTTCCATCTTTAATTTTGTAAATATTTTCTATTCTTTAAATTCATTTTTTTAAAAAAATTTTATTAAGCGCGTCCTAGAAATAATGCTGAATAAATCTCTGTGTCTTAGAACTATTACTAGCAATCTTTATAACACCTTGTAAATTTATCAGAACTTAACATTCTCACATGTGTCAATGCGCGCCCCGCCCGTTCGCGCGCCTTAGCCCCTCTAACTCATGTAAATCTCTGTTAAATCTTTGATAAAATTCTAAGACACCTTATAAATCTATAACAAGTCTATAACAAAAATTTTAGCTTGTAACCTAAAAATCCTTGATTAAATTCTTGCTTCTTTTCTTTAGGTTACAAGCTAAAAAATCCTTGATTAAATCTCTGTGTCCCAGAACCGTATTTTTATCACTCTCTGTTTGTTTAACAATTAATGTATAGATATCGCAAACGGATGTCTAATATTGTTCATTCAAGCTCTTGGCAGTAAAGAAGTTGACATTCCAAAGGGATGGGCCATACGAAAACGAAACTAATGGAATCCTTGTTGTAGATAGATATGTATTAAAAGCAGGAATACAAAGCTTGAAATCTTCGTAACTATGCTTCTTCTCTCTGTACAAGCGTGGCTTCATCTTATTAATTTTCTCTTTCCGGCAAATATGAAGTCTTACCATGTTTTCAGTGATCAAGCCACGTCTTGTGAGTTGCAAAACTGCGTTCTACTGATTTAACACATTTAAGTTTTCTCCTAAAAATAATACAAATGTTACAACTGCGTAATCTCTTTCATTGCCACAAAACGCTTATTCTGAGAAACTATCATATAGTCAAGTTTGTAATCGATGTCCCAGGAGATGGGAATCGACGCCATCTTGTAACCACCGCATGCGTACTGTTTTCAAGGTTTTACAAAATGATAACGAAATCAACTGTCTTTACCCTGGGACAAACACAAGATGCCAGAGCTTACGGACAGATTCAACATACCCTCTCTACCCAACCAATTCATTATCTTTATCCATTATTTGTGTAATGAAATTCAACCCACCCTATACACCCCACAGGTGGGAGTTGCCCTCCACCTCACTCTTCTTCCAGCCTCGTCGATGAGTAGGATGAGATCCATAGTCAGTAATCAAGATCAATGAATTAAATAGAAGATAATAGTGAGTGTGAGAATATATACAAGTCTTTATATCCAGAAAAGGAAAAGTCCTGATCTGGTTGATAAGAAGCACAGACTGAGCGGTCATCTGGACATGTGGATAATGGACTCCTGATTGCACTTTGTGCCATGGCATACGTTGATGGTTGTGACTTTTGAATCTATTACCGCCTTCTACGCCAGGTTCTTTTCTGACAAGTTCCCGCTATGGTACAAGTGACACCATAGCAGGGCTAACGCGGTAACCACTGTCCATGTTCCCAAGACACCAATAAAGACCCACAGGGGTACCCAATGTTTCCGCGATGTAACTGGCGTGGACGAGCCATTGGACTTGACGCCTTTGATTGCTGGTGAGAAAGCAGCACGTACATTTCGGTGGATTATTCTTAAGAAATAGAAAACATGTACTGTGTTTCTATCGAGTTATAGAAACATGAGTGGAAGTTTGGGAGAACGAGAAATGCTATTCCGAGTTCTCCCAAACTTTCACGAGTGTTTTTATAACTCAATAGAAACACGAAGAACATGTTTTCTATTTCTTTTAGAAAACACCGCGACGAAAAAAAGGAAAAGAACTTCTTAACTTTGATGACCAAAATGTAAATTCTCTTTGGTCGTGTCATCATTACGTCAACAGCTCGTGCTAGTTCTGTGTTTCTATCGAGCCTATAGAAACAGGAATCCTAACCAATCAGTGCGCGTATTTTCTTGGGACTGTTTTTTAAATTTTCTTTAGTAAATCACTTCAAACAACAATTGCGATGGTAAAGTAAAACTTAAGGCGCACACCAGTTCATGTACCCGAGTCAGAAGATCCATATATGGCTAAGACATGTATTGTTACTGCGCTAGGGACACTCCCCATTATATGGCTGAAGAAAGTCAATGTAGAGCGCGGGGTCTCCTGATTTGAAGTCCGGGACGCTCGCCACTACACAACTCTGCCTAAAATACTAATATGTCCAGACAGGAGCCCATCAAAATGGGCTCCTGGTCCAGAGCACTATCCAGGTGATCTAGTGATGTAGTGAAAAGGCTCGGGCCTGAGGTGTTATTTTCGAATTTAACATGGCGGTACATAGCGATAGAATTAGGCCATAATCTACGTAACGAACTATTCAGATTTGACAAAGCTGTGACACCCACGCCCGGAGGGGGGTACTCCCTTATATGGGCGATATACGTATGTGCGGCCCCAAAGGGTACTGAAGAGTTTGGGCGGCAGATGGCATTGTCAAGGTTAACGTATAACAAGCCTACGGAGAAGCAAACTTAACTTACACATTCGTCTTGACCGAGGATTGAGTTTTCTCACATACCTTCAAACTACAGACCTATTTATTTTCGTTAACTAGGTAGATCTCATGCGACCTCTCGCCGACTCTCTCATGACCCCCAACACCTTAAACTGACGTCATACGGAGAAGGAAAAAAATATAATTATATAAGACCGCATAAGAAAAAAGGGTGCAATGTTATCGCCACGTTGAGGTTCTGCTCCTGACTGCGAGGTAACAAAAAAGGAAATTTAAATTACAGTTTAAATTACCAAAGATAACCTTCATGGGCCACGTGATCTCTGACCAGGGTGTGGAACCAGACCCCAGCAAGGTGAAAGCCATAAATGGCATGCCTACCCCAGTCGACAAGCAGGGGGTAATGAGATTTTGTGGTATGGTCAACTACTTGAACACCTTCTGCCCTCACCTGTCACAGACGATTAGCCCTCTCTTTGAACTCACAAAGAAAGACCATGAATTCATTTGGTCGGAAACTCACCAATCAGCTTTCCTCGCCGCAAAGCAGCTCATCGCGCGAGCTCCATGCCTAGCCTATTTCGACCACACCAGGCCTATCACCCTCCAAGTGGACGCTTCCCGAGGAGGCCTTGGAGCTGCCCTTTTGCAACCAAATGACTCCGGTGATCTTCAACCTGTGGCCTACACCTCTTGCAAAATGCGACCAAATGAAGAAATGTGGGCTCAAATAGAGAAAGAATGTCTGGCCATAGTGTCAGCCTGTGATAAGTGGGACCTGTGGATCTATGGTCGCCAAGTTAATGTGCACACAGACCACCAGCCCTTGGAAACTATCTTTAAAAAACCACTTCACGCAGCTTCTTGTCGCCTACAGAAAATGATGATGCGCCTACAGCGATACAATATCAAAGTCAGCTACAAGAAAGGCACATCACTCCTTTTGGCCGACACACTCTCCAGAGCCCCACTGCCTACAACCAATGACTCCAAGCAAGCCAACTTCGAGGTCTTCAGAACTGACATAGATAACCATCCTGAAAACCCACGAATCAGCTCCCAAACACTCGAAGACATGAAGGCCTCAACCGCGAATGACCCGACTATGTGCACTTTAAACAAGATCATCATCAATGGCTGGTCTTCACAGAAGTCCCAACTACCTAAGAGCCTACAACCATTCTGGACCTATCGAGACGAACTCACCTCTCAAGATGGGATCATCTATAAGGGACGACAAGTGGTCATCCCCTTGGCTAAAAGGAACTATATGCTTCAGAAGGCCCACGTTGCACACTTTGGCCCCGAATCTAACACACGGCTGTGCAGGGATATATTTTGGCCTGGTATGCAAAGTGACATTCGGAATGCCTGCCAATCCTGTGGAAAATGCGCCCAGTTTCAGGCACAGAACTCAAAGGAACCCATGAAGAGCCAACCCATCCCACAATATCCCTGGCAATTTGTCAGCCAAGACCTCTGCATGTTTGAGTCGCACACCTATCTCATAACCGTAGATCATTACTCTGACTTTATTGAAGTTGACGAGGTTGAAAACACTCTGTCCAGCACAATCGTAGCCAAAACAGAAGCTCACATTGCTCGTCATGGGGTACCTGAGGCCATCCTATCCGACAATGGATCTCAATTCATCGCTTCTGAATTCAAAGCATTTTGTGAAAAATACCAAATTCAACACATCACAAGCTATTGGCCTAAAGGTAACGGGAAAGCAGAAGCCGCGGTTAAAATTGTCAAGCGTATTCTCAAAAAGTCGGGAAAATGCAATCTTCAAGCTCCCCGGTCTTACATTATTGAGACCCCCACCGGACTAACCAGACGGAACCGCCGGCACCTGCGACCAGCTGCACCTCCACCCCCAGAGACTCTAATTCCACGGTCATGGTTGAAGCAACTGTCTGCCAAAACACCCCCACCTGCTGTCAACCCTTCAGAACCAACCAAGCCTGTTCCGCTATCTTCCACACTCAAAGGGTCCAAACCAAGCACTCCTGCCAAGCCAACTCAGCCAAGTCCCACTGACACACCCTCTGCACCAATGCCAACTTCATCTCCAAATGTTTCACAGGGTAAATCTAACCCATTGGAGTTGGTGTCACACCCTCGGACTGGATCAAACACCCACCTACCGTTGAAAGAAGGAACTGTGACAAAGACCAGATCAGGTCGGGTGTCCAAACCAGCGGCACGTCTTGACTTGTGAACTGTCTCTTCCCCAAAGAGCCATGTTGAACTCATGCTATAATGACATTACAAAGTCACAACATTGTTAAAAAAAAAAAATTATTTTATTTTGACTTTATTAATTTTTAGTTCATTTTTTTTTCTTTCTCAGTTGCCTACTAGGCCTGTGTACTGCTAGACTAAGAACATTGTTGTATACACTAGCTTTCTGGTTGAGGGCAAACTCGGAGCTCCAGCTCACTTTGCAGTACATTTCATTGCTGTTGTTGTTATGGAGCCGTAATTGTTGTGCTCTGCACAAAAAAAAGAAAAAAAAAAAAAACAGAGAAAGGAAGATGTTACGGTGCGCAATGCATCAGGGGAAGGACAATAAAGTTTGCTGTAGTTCTGGCACACAACATGACGTCGGTCTAGTTCGCTCTGCGTCTAGACTTAAGGTTACCGTAAACCTTCGCAGGTGTCTTTAGCCAAAACATTATTACCGCGCTGTCTTAAATACAACCACTACAAATTATATATCAATGTCAAGGTTATAGAATGCTCTATTCGATAAAAATTGTTTCGCTTTAATTGTTCTTAATAGTAAGGCGAGCGCGACCTAAAAGCGCGAAACGACCGACGTCCCTTTGAGCGAATTTATCGGGTATCAAACTCAACCGCGTAAACAAAACTACTGCATTATATCATTCACAAGGCATCAATCATCAAAACCGTGTCAGGGATTTCCGTTTTTTTAAAATTGATCTCCCGCAATGGCCATTGTTGTGAAGGGTATCGGTAAATTTTTGATCATCGAAATTGACAGAAAAATTGAGAAGCAACCAATGGGAATATCAAAAAAGCCTCACACGGTGTTGAAGATTAGTGCCTTGTGATTTAGATAATGCAGAAGTTTAGATTCTGCGGTCGAATTCCATACACGATAAATTCGCTCAAAGAGATGTCAGCCGTTTTGTGCTTGTGGGACGCACTCTCCTTGCGGTTTGAAAAAATAAAAGCGAAATAATTTTTGGCGGATAGTGCATTTAATTAGCTTTTTATTGATATATAGTTTGTGGTTGTTGCGTTTTAAGCAGCGCGCAGATGATTTTTTTCGCGAAGGACACTCACGAAGGTATACGGTAACCTTAACTATTCCCAAGTGGAAACATTTAATTCTCTCTTCTTAGACGTGTTGGATCAGCATGCGCCTATCAAACGTTTAAAGATCAAATCCCGCTCTAATCCGTTCGTAACACCTGAAATAAAGCAGCTCATGAAAACCAGGGACTGCTGGCATAAGAAAGTCATTCAAACCAATCACAAACTATGCTGGAACGGATATCGCTTCTTTCGACAAGAAGTGAAACGAGAACTGAAGCTTGCTGAAAAAATCCATGTAAGGAACGAAATAGCTAACAGCAGAGGAAATACAAATGCCATGATTTGGAAGATCTTAAATCGATGCATGTCTCGAGGTGTTGCTAAAGGTCCAAGTACTTTGGAGGACCATAAGACGTTGGCAAATAAATTCAACAAGTATTTCACATCAGTAGGCGAACTTACTGCCTATAAAGCGAACTTGCTAACAAAGGAACAAGGTTTCGATAAAGAATGTGGTCCTAGGGAGGAAAGTGTGGAAACCGGCCTACATGCTGAACAAGAAGGATTTGAGTTTAAAAAAGTAAAAGAAGCTGATGTCAAGTCTGTTATTAAGAGTTTAGCTTCTAACAAAGCGTCAGGATATGATAAAATCTCTGCTCGAGTCCTGAAAGACAGTTGTGAATGCATCGCACCTGTGATCTCTAGACTGGTAAATGGTTCGTTTCAAATGGCTGCCTTTCCCAAAGCATGGAAAATTGCTGAGGTGATACCGGTACCTAAAGAAGGCAATTCAGAAGAACCGGCTAATAGACCGATATCATTGTTACCCATTCTATCGAAAGTAAGTGAGACACTGGCACACAAGCAGTTTGTGGAATTTTTAACAACGAATGATAAACTGTCGCTCTACCAAAGTGGTAACAGGAAAATGCATTCGACAGAAACTGCCCTCATTAATGTTTCAGACAATCTTTTTGAAAGCAATTGACGAAAAATCAGCCTCGTTACTTGTACTGCTTGATATGTCAAAAGCTTTTGACAGTCTTAATCATAATCTATTGTTAGAAAAACTACGAAAACTTGGCCTTAAAGCTTCGGCGGTTTCCTGGTTTAGCAGCTATCTATCTAGTAGATATCAAAGGGTACGATACGAAGATTCAGTTTCAGAAATGTTACCCTTAACAAATGGAGTACCTCAGGGATCAATCTTGGGTCCAGTGCTTTTTACAATTTATATTAATGATTTAATTAGTGAGGGGGTACATTGGGGGGTACCCAATACCGCAATACCGTAAGAAAAAAAATGCAAATACCGAAACCGAGTGCAAAATCTACAAAATACCGATACCGCACTTTTAATCGGCCACGCTTAAAGTTGTATCCACCTAGTGCGTTCAGTTATCCCTCTTATGTGCCGATGTTTTCGTATCAAAGAAATTTTTGTAGAGCAACAATGATATGAAGCAAATCACGATTGGTTTGCTATGTTACGCGAACTTCGGAGCTAGTTATGACGAGAAGTGTGAACACCGTGACTTCAACTGAACCGCAATACCGCGAAATATGTTTTTTTACCGATTACCGTCAGTCAAAACGACGAAAAACCGCATACCGTAGTTCTACCGCATACCGCAATACCGTAGCTTGGGACTTGAATTACCGAAATACCGCCTGAAAATAAGCCCAATACCGCAATACCGTAAACCCCAATGTCCCCCTCTTAGTGCTATTACCTACAGTCAAGCTGCCGCGTATGTTGATGATAGTCAATTGTACTTTAAATTTTCTGTATCAGCTTTATCAAGTGCTATGGCAGCTGTAAACCAAGATCTTAGGAATATCAGCAAATGGTGCGCAACAAATGCTCTAATCATAAACCCTGACAAGACAAAACTAGTGGTTGTTGGCTCAACACAACTTATTAAGAGGCTACCTCCTATTTCATTGTCTTTGTTAGGCAAAACTATTTCACCAGTTCCGTTTGCCAAGGATCTAGGGGTATATATTGACCATTGTCTTACTTATGATGTACATATCTATAAGACAGCTTCTAGTTGCATGAACCAGTTGGTACATATCAGAAGAATTAAACATCTCTTAGACAAGAAAACACTTTTATTACTTATAAATAGCTTCGTTTTCAGTAAATTGTTTTATTGTTCCTCAGTGTGGGGGAACACATCTAAACGTAATCTACACAAACTGCAGTTGGTGCAGAACTTTGCAGCCAGAGTTGTATTAGGGTTAAGGAAGTTTGACCATATATCTCAGGGTCAGAGATCTCTTAGATGGTTAGATGTTACAGAGAAAGTTTTATTTAATGATTTAGTTTTAGCATTCAAATGTGTAAATGGTCTAGCTCCAGATTATTTAGTTAAATATTTTGTTAAACGTTCAGCAGTTCACAATAGGAACACAAGGGGATGTAATAATTTTGTGGTTCCCCGATGTAGACTGTCAACAGGACAAAGGGCGTTTTCCTATCGGGGTCCAAGGGAATGGAATGGGCTAGCTGAGAACATTAAGAATATCAAAGAAATTAATAGTTTTAAGAAGACTCTTTTTAAGAATATGTTTTATAACAATTAATTGAATTTTAAATTTAAATTGTTATTGTAAATAAGTTTTAGTATTTTTTAATAGCTAGTATATTGTGACTGAAAAGCCCTGTTAAAGGGAGTTCCAATAAAGTATGTATATGTATGTATATGTATATATTTTGAGTATGCTAGCCAGGGAAATCTCTTCAGCCAGCTCCACACAAAATGACGTTAGAATTCGAACATTCCACTGCCAATGGGAAGTCCAATAGCCCACCTGGTTTCCACACATTCTCTATGAACTTAAATTTGCCCACTCCTGGTCTGAATATAAGCTGATTTCCTTGAAAACCAAGCCAACATCATACTGAGAACAGTCCTCCTTCCGACAAACTGAATCGCCGCGAACCATAATTTATAATTTAAATTCCCCTGTCTTTCTCCGTAGCGATGAACTCTAATCCGAACAAGAACAACCGAAGCCACTTTCAGGGAGAGGGTTCCCTTTAAAAACTATTGAATTTGTGAGTAGTTTGCACGGTAGTTTGCGTCCTGGATAGCCAATCACAACCGAGTTTGAGTAGTTCGCAAAACAATGTGTGTGATTCTGGCCAATAGAGGAGGATTTTGAGTGATTTGTGAAAAGATCCATGAACCATCCAGTCCCACCCACTGCGTACAAATTTTGTTCGGTCGTGCCTACAATTTTTTTCGTTCGGCAAAGTGCGTGAACGGAGACTCGTCAAGCTCGCTTGGGGCGGACTGGGTTTGCTGTCTAATCGACGGTATGACGAGATTCGAATTGCTTTTTGTTTTATTTCATAACAAACATTACAGCAAGAGGGGTACTTGATTTCTTTAGCTACAAGAAAGAACCTGAGAAATAACAAACGCATAAGTGATTTCCGCAAATCACGTGAACTACTCTGGATCCACTCCTGAGAAGTTTCTTTAATAAAAAAATAATATCAAGTACTGTTGAGAGAATCCTTGTAGAATGTTTAGGAAACCACGGTATTTCAAATTCTTTATTAACACGTGGGATTCGGTAATATTCGGTAAGGCCTTTTTTTTAATGACTTGGTTTACGGGACATTTCTGGAAAAAACTAATGTCGGAGGCGGGAATAAAAATAAAAATAAAATAGAGTATTCAACCCTTTTTTTTCAGGCAACGTGTACAATTTTATATCGGAGGGAAAAATAAGATGTTTCGTAGCCAATGTAACACAAACCTCGTACCTAGGGCTCAGTTTGGTGCTCTAATACATTACAGTCCTGAGTGTAACTCGGCACTGGGTGCGAGGTTGTGTTGGTAGACAATTACATCTCACGAAAATGAATGAAAATAAAACACACCTTGGCCATTTGAATAGTTTTATTTCCGAAAATATGACAATTTATTATATGGCAAAGCCAGTCTTAGGCAAATCCCTGTGCTCTGATTGGTTCTTTCTCGGTCAGGATTTTGCAGTACGGACCGTTTCCATGGAAACGGTCCAACCCGTGTATTTTTGTTTTGGAGCGAAGCCGGCAAATTCAAAATTTGCAACAAAACAGCGAAAAAAACTGAATATTGTCATTCTTCACAGTGAAACTACCAGAAGAAGCTAAGAAGATTGAAATTTTTCCGAAATTTCAAAGATGGATGAAGAAGACGAACATTAACTATCAGAAATAGAGTACCATATAATAAACAACTTACTAACCGAGCTTGCTCGGGCCGTACTGGAGAATATTGGCTCCCTTTGCAAGGTTGTTATCCAAGATTCGTTATTTTCAGATGCCACACACCTTCTGTCCTCCTGAGAATTGTCAGTGGTTATGGATATTCATTGGAACCATATAATTCCACTTTCAAAACTACTGTATCTACACTTACACTAAATAGTAATTTTAAATACTTTTTATTTTAAAGTATTGAAATCTTGAACAGACTGACAGTAATAGTTATGGATATTTATTGGAACCACATAATTCCACTTTCAAAACTACTGTATCTACACTTACACTAAATAGTAATTTTAAATACTTTTTATTTTAAAGTATTGAAATCTTGAACAGACTGACAGTAATAGTTATGGATATTCATTGGAACCACATAATTCCACTTTCAAAACTACTGTATCTACACTTACACTAAATAGTAATTTTAAATACTTTTTATTTTAAAGTATTGAAATCTTGAACAGACTGACAGTAATATACAGTCTGGCTTCACAATGCCAAAACACAGCCATTGATCTCATGCGTTACATTACCAGTAAATTCAAAGTTTTCTTTGTACTAACCATTAGAAGGAGATACAGTAGATTTTTCAAACCTACTCAAGAGAGCACTACTGTAGTTTACGCCAATGTGATTACTAACGTAGCAGGTGTAGAGTCCTAAATCCTCCTCTGTAACATTAACAATCACCAATTCAACACCATAGTGATCTCCCTCTTTAATAGTTGTGTAGTGAATTGGGTTAATGAGGTGATAGATTCCATTATCTGTACCATCCTCTTTTATCTTAGGATTTGCTGTTATGAAGTTATCCCATTTGAGCCATCTAAAATCTGGAAGGGTACCACTGATTATCACAACACATTTCATTGTGGCATTGCCTCCAAGTTGAACAGATGTGTTTTTACGAAAGCTGCTGTGAAGGATAGGTTTTGATCGTGGCTTGGCTGTTTAGGGAGAAAATTGTTATAATGCTTATAAGCACATGATAATCAGTGTTCACTGCACTTATGATGAAAGTAATCAAGCATATTAAATTCCTGATACAGAACAGTACCTCAATATAAAATTTCAGGAACATATTCATCTTGATAAAAAGTAAAGCCAATGGAATGACAATTTAACAACACTGACAATAATTCCTTCTGTATATAAAAAATGGTAGGGGGGGTGGGATATAGCTTGAAATGACAACGTCAAAATGTAGAAAAGGTATGTTAAAGCCACACATATGCGAATTGAGGTGACAGTGGTAGAAGGGATAAAACCCTATTGCTACCAAAAAGAAGAAGAAAATTGAGCTCAAAAGCCAGCAGCCATGGACAGCATGGCAGAGCTAGCAGATGAGCTCTGAGTTCCCACATTATAAATGTCAAGGTGATGAAAAATGGTAGGGTTGTCAAATACATCTGCTAGCTGTGCCATGCTGATGAGGCCTAACAATGCCAAAACAGCTGTCCACGGCTGCTGGCTTTTGAGATCAATTTTTCATTTTTTTTTTGGTAGCAATAGGGTTTTATCCCTTCTACCACTGTCGCCTTAGTGCACATATGTGTGGCTTTAACATACCCTTGCTACCTATACATAGTGCACTACTTGACAGTCACCTAAATCTTACAAATTGTGGTTAACAATTAATTGCAGGCCCAAGAGAGGCCCGCAACCCTAATCTCAACAGTGACCAGCGGGTTGCGTTTTACGCGTGCGCGCCATGTTAATAACAGGCAAGCACAAAGGGAAGTTTGAAATTTTGTTCTTCCACTAAGAACGATTGGAATGCGAAAAATTTGTCAATCACGACAGTTTGTCGTATCACCGGAAGAGAAAAATCAGTTCTCCAAGAACGATAAGAATGCGAAAAATGAGTCAATCTTAACAGTTTGTTACAAAATCGAGGCAGGGAAGATTGCAAACGTTAAGTTTTGCAGAATTAAGTTGTTTGCTTTTGAGAAGATTTGTTGTGATTGTGAAGAATGTGTCAATCACCAAAGTTTGTCACCTGAGATCGATCGAGCCTTCTGTCACATGAAAAGTCTTTTCCGACGTTGTTCAAGTGTTGGTTTCGAGAAGGTTTTCTGTGATGTCGACATTGTCTCGGAAGTTCAGTGTCATGATCTTTTTTACTTATTTCTCCGAACATAAGGTGAGTTAAGTTATATTCCACAGTTTTCTTGGCGGTTTAACTATTCTGGAAGAGTCAAATTAATTCAATATTTCAAGGGGCATCTCTGTTGTTTTGATCTTTGAAGCTCTTCGCTCGTGGCCCGACCTGTCACTTGGAAGATCGAAGGACGTTTTGGTGAAGATAAGGTGAGTTGCGTTATATTTTATACTGTTAACGTTTTAGGCAGTCAATATTTCTAGTAAACCACTTTCAGTTTTTGAAGGAGCAGTTTGACATGTTGCGATTTACGGAGCTCATCTACTAACTTCCCATAAATCGTCCACACGAATGTATTTTAATGTAATCTAATATTATACACTAGTGTATCTAGGGCACGCACTTTCTAACCTGTGGTTACCACTAGTAGATAAAAATAAATGCAATGATATGAGACGATTTGCTGACCATAATTATCCTGTTAGCAAATACTCTTTGGTGTTTTATAGTAATTATAATTTGAAGATCAACGTGCACCTAAATTAAGAGATAAAAAAGTCATGTCTTTTAACAATTGCATCTCCACAACTTTTAACAAAAGCCACAACAGTTGCTATCTCAGGCTGTCAGAGCCTGTTATTAAAGCTATAGGTTGTATTTATTGTGGTAATGATTTTGACTTATAATATTTTTTGTTTTGTGTTTTCCTCCCAAAATTAATGCTACATCACTGCACTTTGCAGAACAACACAATAACCAATCAAGCTATGTTTGTATAGGTAATATAGCATGACTTGCAGTGGTATTTGGCAATAATACCGCCAGTAATATTTCAAAATTGTACAAAATACCACAAGGGAGAATTTTGAAATATTATGAACCAGTATTATTTCCAAATACCATGTACAGGTCATGCTATTATTTGTTTATAATAGAAGTCGAGACATTTTCGCTTCATATCTGACAATGTCGTCATTGAGTTGAGGCTGTTGCTTTCTGTCCACGACTTCCAAACGTTCATCCATGTCTTGATAGTTTTGACTGCATTTTTATTTACCACGTTTTTTGGCAAGCATTTGTATTTCCTCACTGGAATTTTCCAGGAATCTCCGCCACTTTCCGTTGAAAACAAAAGTAAAAAGGTAATTGTGTTCAGTGTTGTCAAGGTAACAATATACCATCCAATTTTGCTGTTATACCACTATTACGCAGAAACAGTGATACTATCATCCAATCAAATCTCTCCAAACATTTCTCAGCTTATATTAGAACTAATCAAGAGTATTGTTGGGTTACATAGTGTAAAGTTACCTATAACTTATCTACATGCATCCAACAATAATGATTTACAACAGTTATAAGGCCTACTGTATAACATTATTTCAAATACAGTGTATACACTTACCAACGACTTCAAGGGTGTATGTGTGATTTATACTGCCATAAGGATTTGATACATAACAGGTGTATTTTCCTGAGTCATTTGGTACTAGCTCTTTAAGTCGTAAGAACCAAACTGTAGTGTTTATGTAAGGATCCAATAGCCGTGAGGTAATCCTTTTTCCATCTTTCAGCCATGTGTACTTAAGAGGCGGGGCTCCTGTTGCTTTACACTTAAGTCTAATGGTATGTGATGCAGACAAAGCTATAAATGCTCTCTTCAGTTTCTCTGGTTCAGCAAATCTTGGTGCACCAAGGTCTGAATTCAAGTCATAAAAACCCAGTGAATCAATCAATCAACCAGTATTAATTCGCGACATACAGTGCACATGTAGTTTTCAGTGTATTAATCTATACCATGCCCAGAACATGAGGAGAACATGCCATTTTATAACATATATAGTAGCATATTGACAAGACACAACAAATCTGAGTCAAAAAAGCTGATTCATAAAGTGTTAATCCAGTGTTTAAACAAAGAGTTACATGCATACCTCTTACTAACCGAGTTCGAGGTCTGTACTGCAAGTTACGGACCAAGTTTTCCGGTCTGATTTATGGCCCAAGCACGAAGCGTGCGGGCCATAAGTCCAAGCGGAAAAACGAGGATCCATAACTTACACTATGGACCAAGAAAACAAGGCTTGTAAGATATTTATTATATCTCAAAACAAACTTTTGAATTTAGCGGGCCGTACAGTGAAGTACTGCCTGATAAATTGACCAATCACAGAACACATACTAACTGAGAGATATAATAAAGTCACTTATTAACCCTGGATTAACCATCAGCTTTCAAACAATTCAGCCTTGAAGTACAAAATAAAGATACCCTTGTCTACATAGAATGTGAAGCTGTATACAGGCCTTGGCTGCATATTTTTTAAATTGGTAAATGGAACACGAGATGGCAGAGCCCTACAGGCCTTTCTTGATTAAATTATTTGAATGAGTTCTGACATCTAAAATTCTCCTCATGTGTCACCGAATGCATTCATGAGTTTGTTCATAGAAGCCTTTGATTAACTCCTTGTACACTTCTCTTATTGAACACAACTCACACTGCGAACTAAAATGGATTGACAAAACAGTTTAAAAAAATTGAGCCGGCCGTTTGCATACTAAGGGTTCACAAAGGCAACCCAGTGAAGGTTTTTGTACCCTCTTGTTCCACTTTCAAAACTACTGTATCTACACTTACACTAAATAGTAATTTTAAATACTTTTTATTTTAAAGTATTGAAATCTTGAACAGACTGACAGTAACATACAGTCTGGCTTCACAATGCCAAAACACAGCCGTTGATCTCATGCGTTACATTACCAGTAAATTCAAAGTTTTCTTTGTACTAACCATTAGAAGGAGATACAGTAGATTTTTCAAACCTACTCAAGAGAGCACTCCTATAGTCTACGCCAATGTGATTACCAACGTAGCAGGTGTAGAGTCCTAAATCCTCCTCTCTAACATTAACAATCACCAATTCAACACCATACCCTTACCAAAGCTGGTGATATGGGACATATGTGGCCCAAGTATGGAAAATACATGGGATGATCTATGGTCCATATATGATATTTCTATGGCCTTGATATGGGCTATTGCCTTCCATATCAAACCCATACATGGTCACTGTTTCTTCTCAAGAGACATTATATTGTCTACTTCTATGGGAATGCTACGTATTTCGTAAAGTTCCATACATTCCCCATATGATTTGTATGGAAACTGCATGGGACTACCCCATAGCAAAACCATATGATCCTGTCTTGTGTCTATGGGATTTCTATGTATTTCGCAAAGTTCCATAGAACTTCCATAGCATTTTAGTATTGTTATTTGATATGGGAATGCTATGGGCCCGTTTTATTTTTCAGTTCCGTACCAAATCCATATGTTCCAGGAATTACTATTATTACTATGGGAAATCTATGGTACACTGAAAAAAGAAAATGTACCCATATTAAACCCATAGCTTGGTTCCCATGCACTGGAGAAACCCATAGGATTCCCATTTAGCTTAGAAATAAGCTCTCTGATCATGTTGGCAGCACAGGGGAGCTGAGAATGCCCCTGCTGCTATCCTTTCCCCCTACGTTTTTTTAAGAAAACGTTAACTCACACTTTGAACATAATTTCATCAGTTTAATTGTAAGGTGACCAAGCCATTGTTTGGAATTCTTCACACATCTTTGTCTTATCTAGTGATCATGCAGTTAGATTTCCAAAAATCTCTCAAATTGCATAATAAAAACAGCTAGCAGCTTGACAACTTAACTTTATAAGTCAATACTATTACATTAAATTATTCTTGAAAACTGACAAGTAAAAGAAATGTAAAAAAGAGAACACTATTAAAAATATGTACATGTAGATGATAAAACCCTCCTGGGTAAAATGTAGCTTAAGAATATGAAAATCTGTTAACTGTCCATATTTACTCATGTCTGAAAGCTCGAATTCGTGGAGGTCTTCTTGCCTCCACGCATTTCATATTAATTTTCTGAACCACACTGCTTGGAAGTGGCGAGTCCCTAGAAAAAGAAAAGAAAACACCTGCAGTTAAAGGTCTGTCATGTTGTAATCTTTTTTGTTAGAAACTCCTCCTATGTCAACAATGACTGAATGTAACATTCTGGTGTCACAGCACCAAAATGTTACAAAGTTAATACAAGGGTTTGCTTTTGTTCTCCATAGCATACAAGGTACCAAATGATTTAACCAAGTCTTTGAATATTCATTGCAAGCAAATTATGATTCAACGGTGTGAATTAAACTTTAATACAACCTTAGTATAAACATGCATTTTGGATTGTTTTGCCCACATGGTAACATAAAAAGGTTTTTAGGAAGTCTACCTGCATTTCCTCAGCATAATTATTAACTGGAAAGTGTTTCATGTGTTTGCATGCATGCAGCTAACAGTTAAAAAAGTGAAGATCAGTCATTCACATGTATTAAAGTGTCTCTAGCATTTCATCAGTCTAGGTAAATTGCCAGTACACTGGTTGGTAATAACTTTTGACAAAACTTTTGACAAAACTAGACTGTTCGTGCAATATAGACTTTCTGTAACTTCTCGCTTTGTCAAAGAGTGACGAGTAGCACCTGGATCGTACTTGAATAACTTGCATGTATTGTTTTAGTCAAGTAAGATCATGTGCTTAAACGGCTTTTACTGGTTAGTATAGTGTAAGTCCATCAAATAAACACTGGAATCTTCGTTTGTTGATGACAGAAAATGATCGTTTATGTCTGAGAAACAGAAGCTAAAGTTTATAAATGCATACATGCGAATCCCATGTCCACATGCTTTTCAATGTACTGAGAACAACTTACCTTCTCTGAGACATGCTGGGATGCTTCTCTTTCTTGAGTTTCGTACCGACATTGTGGGTTTTTCTTTCCTCTTATATTTCCGTCCATCCCTTTTAAAGAAAGTACTTCTTCTGTGAAAGGCACAGGAAAAACAATCGCTTATCGAGCTTGATGAATATCCAGGCTGGAATCTCTGAAGAAAGTGACAGATTTGAAAGGGACGCGCTTGGCTAGATGCAGTCACGTTTTATTGGTTGACAAAAGACCATGTGATCCTTTGCTGAAAGGCGACAAAGGATCGCGGGCTCAAACGCATCACAAACAAACATGGCCGGCGAATGTTCAGGCGATGGTATTCGAAAACAAAGAGGGCGCTATAGACAATTTCTGCGTCATTCTAATCCTTATAAGTTTGCAGCAGCATGGACGCGAAAAACAGGCAGAAGTAGCCTCCATAAAACGGGTCGATCACGAACCGTTTCTCAAAATGGCTCCGACAGAACTGAGTGCGTGTTCAGTGTTGCAGAGGAGCCCACAGTATTCGAGCCGTTCACAAGTGAGCTTACCAACTTGCCAGATGATGAGAAGAGCTGTCGTGAATAAGTTCAGGAAACAGACAACACTTTAAGTGATGATTTCTGCTGCTTTGAGGTAGAGCAAGACGAAGATGAAATAAGTCGATCAGTTCGAATTTGAAGAGACACATGATGCCGTGACGTTGGGTATGCAGCACATTTCCCAAATCATTTTGAAAAAGATTGATTTCATACAAAATAATTGAGTCAGCAAAGCTTTAAGTAGTTTTAAGTAAAGTTCTGCCCTCCAAATGAAATTGTTGTTTCCCATTTGATTGAGACTCTAACAAGTTTGTGCTGGGTTCAGTAGTTTAACATGACATGTTAGTAAATAAAAAGTACTTCAATTATTATGGTTTGTGTAATTTATTATATAAAGCCCTTTTAATTTTTGATGGTCAACACTTCTTGTTTTTGCTCTCTCAAGTAATAATAGACACATGATGTGTTTACTGCAGAGGACTGGTCATCATAAGTTGGGCCCAGTATTCACAGTCATAATGATTGCAGTCTTATTGTTTCAGATTCCTTTAAGGCCATCCTCAGCATAACTGATAGCTTCCACGTAATGCAAATTATATCGCATGTAACAAGAGGCTGTTTGAAATGGAAAATGATATTTTTCTGAGGTGTCAATTATGGGTGCTTCTTGCCACTGGAATTTTGTAACCAGCCCATAGAATATCCATAGCAAGTGATATTTGGAAAGTTGCTGGGTGACAAAAACTGAATAAAATATAACAAAGACTTTTCTGCCCCATAGAGATTCCATATAAATTCAAATGGAAAACCTATGGTACTTGCAGCAGTGTTTTATTTGCTGGTATGGATAATCTATGGAGCATTACAATGTGTACATCCCATATCACTACCATAGATGAGGTGGAGCAAGCAAATGTCTCATTTCTATGGAATACATATGGGCATCTTAGTCCCATAGTTCCCCCATACAGTGGATGGCATAGTCTTTCCTTCCCATGCATTTTCCATAGCTTGAAATTTGATAAAAATAGGGCCCATATCAGTTCCATACCATCATCCAACCTTCCCATACCATTTCCACATATGGGTCAGATATGGCCCAACATTTGCCATATCATTCCCATATTTTTGCTTTGGTAAGGGTAGTGATCTCCCTCTTTAATAGTTGTGTAGTGAATTGGCTTAATGAGGTGATAGCTGATGCCATTATCTGTACCATCCTCTTTTATCTTAGGATTTGCTGTTGTGAAGTTATCCCATTTGAGCCATCTAAAATCTGGAAAGGTACCACTGATTATCACAACACATTTCATTGTGGCATTGCCTCCAAGTTGAACAGATGTTTTTTTCGGAAAGCTGCTGTGAAGGATAGGTTTTGATTTTGGCTTGGCTGTTTAGGGAGAAAATTGTTACAATGCTTATAAGCACATGATAATCAGTGTTCACTGCACTTATGATGAAAGTAATCAAGCATATTAAATTCCTAATACAGAACAGTACCTCAATATAAAATTTCAGGAACATATTCATCTTGATAAAAAGTAAAGCCAATGGAATGACAATTTAACAACACTGACAATAATTCCTTCTGTATATAAAAAATGGTAGGGGGTGGGATATAGCTTGAAATGAAAACGTCAAAATGTAGAAAGGGTATGTTAAAGCCACACATATGCGCACTGAGGTGACAGTGGCAGAAGGGATAAAACCCTATTGCTACCAAAAAAGAAGAAGAAAATTGAGCTCAAAAGCCAGTAGCCATGGACAGCTGTTTTGGCCTTGTTAGGCCTCATCAGCATGGCACAGCTAGCAGATGAGCTCTAAGTTCCCACATTATAAATGTCAAGGTGATGAAAAATGGTAGGGTTGTCAAATACATCTGCTAGCTGTGCCATGCTGATGAGGCCTAACAATGCCAAAACAGCTGTCCATGGCTGCTGGCTTTTGAGATCAATTTTTCATTTTTTTTTGGTAGCAATAGGGTTTTATCCCTTCTACCACTGTCGCCTTAGTGCACATATGTGTGGCTTTAACATACCCTTTCTACCTATACATAGTGCACTACTTGACAGTCACCTAAATCTTACAAATTGTGGTTAACAATTAATTGCAGGCCCAAGAGAGGCCTGCAACCCTAATCTCAACAGTGACCAGCGGGTTGCGTTTTACGCGTGCGCGCCATGTTAATAACAGGCAAGCACAAAGGGAAGTTTGAAATTTTGTTCTTCCACTAAGAACGATTGGAATGCGAAAAATTTGTCAATCACGACAGTTTGTCATATCACCGGAAGAGAAAAATCAGTTCTCCAAGAACGATAAGAATGTGAAAAAACAGTCAATCTTAACAGTTTGTTACAAAATCGAGGCAGGGAAGATTGCAAACGTTAAGTTTTGCAGAATTAAGTTGTTTGCTTTTGAGAAGATTTGTTGTGATTGTGAAGAATGTGTCAATCACCAAAGTTTGTCACCTGAGATCGATCGAGCCTTCTGTCACATGAAAAGTCTTTTCCGACGTTGTTCAAGTGTTGGTTTCGAGAAGGTTTTCTGTGATGTCGACATTGTCTCGGAAGTTCAGTGTCATGATCTTTTTGACTTATTTCTCTGAACATAAGGTGAGTTAAGTTATATTCCACAGTTTTCTTGGCAGTTAATTATTCTGGTAGAGCCAAATTAATTCAATATTTCAAGGGGCATCTCTGTTGTTTTGATCTTTGAAGCTCTTCGCTCGTGGCTCGACCTGTCACTTGGAAGATCGAAGGACGTTTTGGTGAAGATAAGGTGAGTTGCGTTATATTTTATACTGTTAACGTTTTGGGCGGTCAATATTTCTAGTAAACCACTTTCAGTTTTTGAAGGAGCAGTTTGACATGTTGCCATTTACGGAGCTCATCTACTAACTTCCCATAAATCGTCCACACGAATGTATTTTAATGTAATATTCTAATATTATACACTAGTGTATCTAGGGCACGCACTTTCTAACCTGTGGTTACCACTAGTTGATAAAAATAAATGCAATGATATGAGACGATTTGCTGACCATAATTATCCTGTTAGCAAATACTCTTTGGTGTTTTATAGTAATTATAATTTGAAGATCAACGTGCACCTAAATTAAGAGATAAAAAAGTCATGTCTTTTAACAATTGCATCTCCACAACTTTTAACAAAAGCCACAACAGTTGCTATCTCAGGCTGTCAGAGCCTGTTATTAAAGCTATAGGTTGTATTTATTGTGGTAATGATTTTGACTTATAATATTTTTTGTTTTGTGTTTTCCTCCCAAAATTAATGCTACATCACTGCACTTTGCAGAACAACACAATAACCAATCAACTATGTTTGTATAGGTAATATAGCATGACTTGCAGTGGTATTTGGCAATAATACCGCCAGTAATATTTCAAAATTGTACAAAATACCACAAGGGAGAATTTTGAAATATTATGAACCAGTATTATTTCCAAATACCATGTACAGGTCATGCTATTATTTGTTTATAATAAAAGTCGAGACATTTTCGCTTCATATCTGACAATGTCGTCATTGAGTTTTGCATTCTGTCCACGACTTCCAAACGTTCATCCATGTCTTGATAGTTTTGACTGTATTTTTATTTACCACGTTTTTTGGCAAGCATTTGTATTTCCTCACTGGAATTTTCCAGGAATCTCCGCCACTTTCCGTTGAAAACAAAAGTAAAAAGGTAATTGTGTTCAGTGTTGTCAAGGTAACAATATACCATCCAATTTTGCTGTTATACCACTATTACGCAGAAACAGTGATACTATCATCCAATCAAATCTCTCCAAACATTTCTCAGCTTATATTAGAACTAATTAAGAGTATTGTTGGGTTACATAGTGTAAACTTACCTATAACTTATCTACATGCATCCAACAATAATGATTTACAACAGTTATAAGGCCTACTGTATAACATTATTTCAAATACAGTGTATACACTTACCAACGACTTCAAGGGTGTATGTGTGATTTATACTGCCATAAGGATTTGATACATAACAGGTGTATTTTCCTGAGTCATTTGGTACTAGCTCTTTAAGTCGTAAGAACCAAACTGTAGTGTTTATGTAAGGATCCAATAGCCGTGAGGTAATCCTTTTTCCATCTTTCAGCCATGTGTACTTAAGAGGCGGGGCTCCTGTTGCTTTACACTTAAGTCTAATGGTATGTGATGCAGGCCAAGCTATAAATGCTCTCTTCAGTTTCTCTGGTTCAGCAAATCTTGGTGCACCAAGGTCTGAATTCAAGTCATAAAAACCCAGTGAATCAATCAATCAACCAGTATTAATTCGCCACAAACAGTGCACATGTAGTTTTCAGTGTATTAATCTATACCATGCCCAGAACATGAGGAGAACATGCCATTTTATAACATATATAGTAGCATATTGACAAGACACAACAAATCTGAGTCAAAAAAGCTGATTCATAAAGTGTTAATCTTTAAACAAAGAGTTACATGCATACCTCTTACTAACCGAGTTCGAGGTCTGTACTGCAAGTTACGGACCAAGTTTTCCGGTCTGATTTATGGCCCAAGGACGAAGCGTGCGGGCCATAAATCCAAGCGGAAAAACGAGGATCCATAACTTACACTATGGACCAAGAAAACAAGGTTTGTAAGATATTTATTATATCTCAAAACAAACTTTTGAATTTAGCGGGCCGTACAGTGAAGTACGGCCTGCTAAATTGACCGATCACAGCACACATACTAACTGAGAGATATAATAAAGTCACTTATTAACCCTGGATTAACCATCAGCTTTCAAACAATTCAGCCTTGAAGTGCAAAATAAAATAATAATAATATAAATCAAATAAAAAAATAATGGTTTCTGACTGATCTTGTTTACCTATAACCACAAATAGACCTTTGAGTAAGTTATGAAAGATCTGTTGAGTACGTACTTTATTTAGTGGTAGTATAACCATAGTTAGTAGAGGGGACTGGTTATGAAACCCGGCAAACTTCAAAGAGAACAACAATAGGCCCGTTCTCGATGTTGAACTTGTCGGTCACGTGATCACGAGAGTGCACACTCAACAACAAATACAACAAGAAGAAGAAATGGAGGAGCACTTTACTGTCTCAGATAAAGACGTGAGTATAAACTTTGTGAATGGATTCGTTGTGTATGAAAACCACATGATTTATTGACCCAAGATCGAAGTTTCTCTCCAACAACTGGGGTACAGTATTATCGAGCTCTATATTAACTAAACATAAAAGTTTGCACTTTAGTCAAGCATATCTCTCACAAGCCTTTCAGCATGTTAACGGTGGAATCTCGCTTTAGGGCGTTTTGAATCAGAAGCTGTCTTGATCGTTTTTATACAATATTCAAACTTAATTTTGACGAGTCTGGACATGTTTCAATTTTACAATATTGATTGTAGTTAGCACAATTGTTTTAAGTTACTTTTACCCCGTTTGCAGCTGCAATCGCTAGAAATATTGTGCCATTAACGTGGCAAAAAATATAAGACCAGAGGAGAAGGGTTCTGCAGACATACGGCTGCGATGCACAACAACATCCCAACACCAGTCATCAACACCAAGCATTATTTAAGAAATTGTTAACTCTACCTTACTTAATGTGAAAGGATCCAAAGTTTTTGCCAAAAGGTTAAGGAATGAATTGGACTTGTATTTATTTAGAAAACCTGATAAAGAGACTGTAGAATTTTCTCTCATATAGTCCATGTTTGATACACATTGCAAGGATGGAGTTGCTGAAACGTTTTATGGCAAATACTATGTTAAACTATTCAAACTTTTATTAAAGGACCGTCTCAAAATACTGCAACATTACTAGCAAGCAAGGTGACAGGTTGTATGCTAGCACACTGCAAGCACATTAGGCTTCCTTAAGTCAACAGCCCACTTTCATAATCCATGCTTTCAGAGACAGAAAAAACTGGTCTGCCTTGTCTAGGAGGGCATGTGCTGCACAATCTCTACAAAGAGAGTGGCAGAATAAACTCACTTGAGAACAAGGAGGCAATGGCTGTTTTGAAAAATGGGAAAATGGAGGATGGCTGGTTGCAAGTCTCAGTCGCAGAGGTCTATGGCACATTAATAGGCCAGCAGAACACATTTTTAGCAATACAGAAACTTATTTCAGGCAGTTCACCTCCAAAGCCAGTGTACAAATATGATATTGAGGATATCATTCATAAATCAATTACTGACTGTGAAGTGCTATCAAATTTTTATTTGATGATTTCTGATCCAGAGCTGGTACCAGATGCATGTGTCTTGACAGATATTTTGCATGAAATAGTGAACTTGAAATACAGGGTAAAAATTAGGTGCTTAAAAGCCAAAGGGTTGCGCATGGAAATTAAACAATGTTGTGACAAGCACATTTATAGACAGACTTAACTGACCATTTTGTTACTTTTCAATTCTGTGAATTAATGTTTTGTGTCTACATAGTAAAGAAGACTCTCAACGTCTTGTTTGCATGATTCGTAAAGTTTCACGGTCAACAGAATGCAATGTCAAAGTGGAAAATGCTCTTTTCAACTGGAAACTGAGAATGTTTTGTCGCTCTGAGAACTGTTCCCAGCCTTGGCCAATAAGGGAGCATGAAATCACATTCATTCGTAAAGGAGAAACAGTTCTCAGTATCCACCAATCAGAACGGGTGAATTTTTCATTGAAAACAAAATGTCTGGTAAGCATCTGTCATGAATCACCGATAAGAAATTATTTTCGAACGTTTGTTTGTCATCATCTATTAACCACACATGAATGAGTTTACACAATGGTCTTTTATCAATAATAGCCGAGTTGAATTTTTGCGAATATCGACTCTCTACAAGAATGGTGTTTACGTTGTTCTTTAACTAAGATTAGCGACAAAAAAGGAAATGTACTGGGGATATTAAATTAAAAATTTTCTGGTTCAGCCGCACAAGGTCCACGTAATTGCGTTGCGGACGATACAACGTGAAGTTCTGCTTTTCCATTTTTCTTTTCTAACAAGCATATTAAGGAAGACGGCAACTTACCATCAGTGCGTCGATCCGTCGTCCAAATGCAAATTTCATTAACTTTTTCCTGGGTCCATAAATCTTGAAAGCGAGTAATCGTTTTCCCTGAAATTCGCGCCAAAATTTTCCCACACTTGTTTAGTCACTGTTTCATTACGATCTCTTTGAGTATTCCTCGGCAGTTTGGAGGATACCTTGTCACTTTTGATAATTTACCGTTTGGTGCGATCATTTTGATTCGTTCTTCGGCGCAACTCCAAGCTCCTTTCTCTGAAATCTATCCTTAGCGCGCGCCAACCCGCCACGCCGGACGATATTTCCGATTTATGGCTACTTTATCTGAGCATATCAGACATTGAAAGGTCACCGGCGGGCGATTTAGGTCAAGATATTTTTAGAATTGAGAACTGTTCTCGTTTTCTACCAATCGACATGGTTTATATTGCTTGTATATTCGCTTGAAACAGCTTTATAAACGGATGATCAGTAATTCTCCGGAATTACAGAGCAATTATGAAATCTTACGCATAGAAAGCAATAATTAACTTTTTCTCAAACCAACGAAATGACCGAAATGGTGAAACGCGACTAGGGCTTTCGAGGTGTCATGTTACAAAATCACGAGCGTTTTGTGGCGTTTTGTTTATCCGAGAACTGTTCGCAAATTCAGCCACTTAGCGTCAGAAAAGCATGACATATTGTGAGAACTGTTCTCAGTCTTAGCCAGTAGGCTAATGTCAGTGTAGCTTTGCATGAAAGAAAAGGAGTAATTTAGTTAGTTGTGAAAATCCTATACTCCCCGAGGACCCTGTTTGAAAATCCGAGACCGAGACCAAAACAAGACTTCTACACCGAAATAAATGCAATATAAACGAGACTTGAAGACTCTTCGCAAAGGCTTTCGAGATTTCGAGATCGCATAAAAAGTCTGCTAGACTCAAGAGTTTGAAAGTACCATTCGCCACCCGTTTTGATGGATTATGGGGACAACGAGTGAAATAAACTTGGCCGACAATTTCTTGCCTGCGAAAAGGCTTTAATTTGAATGCTGGTTGTTTTTCTTAATTCTTTCACGCTCTACACCGGGATGACTCGGCATTGAATTGTCGCTGAACGGTTTTCGCGCCCGAGCAGAGCTTTCTTGTTAAACATTCCTGTAACTGTTCTCGCTTTCAGCCGATTGGCGTTTTCTTTGGCCGAGAACTGTTCATAAATTCAGCCACTTGGCGTCAAAACAGACGATGGTATAATTTTGACAGGTTCCGACTCAATTGCCTTTGTTTATTCTTGATCTTGGCTAATCGGCACCCTTGAAAGCTAAAGCAGCACTACCGACAAGCGTTACAATGTACTAAAAGTTTCTCACATGAGACATTTGGTCGTGTTTCGTCGTTCCTGTACCCCTTTCCCTTCATATACGTCTAACTAAGAAGCTGTCATTGATTCATTGATTCATGGATTCAACTGGTCGGGAAAAATTCCACAAAATTGTGCACGCATGGAAACGGCATGCAGATAAAATGAGGTATTTACGAGTGAACAATTTGCGAATCAAAAGGACTTATTGTTAATGTGAGAACTGTTCTCAGTCTTAGCCAATAGATGGAAGTGTAAATGTTTTACATTCTGGGAACCGAGTAATTTAGTTTTGCTCTCTACCAGTTCTATTATATCAAGTTTAATAAATGATGAGGACAACGCGCGGGAAAATTAACTCTTGTCTGTGAAAAGGCTTTGAATTCTCGCTGGCTCTTATTTCGTTGACTCCGGCTAATTCGAATCTTCAAGTTAAACCAGAAAGGGTTCGAGTTAGCGGGAGTTGGAGTTTGCGAGAGATGGGAGCAATGCCCGGATATGATACAATGTGATGATACAACTGGTTATTTTGCTTAGAAAACGACGTAACATAAGGAAAATGTGTTCAAAATACGAAATGGCCAGCCGACAGGAACACTAACGTGAGAAACCGTGCAATATATCGATGCTGACTCGATTCAGACAAAAATAATTCAATTTTTGGGAGTATGGTTTTACGCGTTACACCTTGGAGAAGGAGTTCAAGTTATCATGAGTAAAATCATAGAGAATTTGACCTGAAGAAAGAATAGCCCACTTCGAGTTAGCGGAAGGTTCGAGTTATCACGGGTTTCTTTCGCGCTCTCCAAGGGTGACTCGGCATTGAATTGTTGCTAAACGATTTTTTCGTGCCGCAGAACTCTTTTGTTTTTAAAACATTCTCCTCTGTTCTCGGTTTTAGCGAATCGGCGATCTGTTTGTCCGAGAACTGTTCTCGAATCCAGCCACTAGCTTTCCGCCCATTGAAATGAATGTGCCTTTGTGCGAAAGATATAAGAAAACTCTATGCCCCTAATGGGCCACCATACATCTGGAATTTACTTTAGCTATCTCAAAGGCTTCCTTCTCTAGGTCGAGCTTGCAAACATTCACATGGAAGCTTCTATTGTCATGTTGGCTTTTCAGATCTCAGAAACACACGGTGACTCAATGTTTTCATTTACATGACATGATTGTGAGCAGCCATCTTCATGTCACGCACTGTGAAAAACTGCTATATTTTCAAAACAAAGTACGCTACCGAGATGAAAACATACAAGCTGCTACATTTCTAAAACGTATTTCTCGTGATGGAGATATAAATAAAAAAGTCTATTTACATTTGATTTTTTTTTAATGATGGCACTTGAAAACCGAGAATACCTTACGCCAAAGTTTAAGAAAAGATAACCACAAAACAGCGATGGATGCGACTCAACCAGAACAACGCTTTATTCACTGACAAAACCAAAAACCATGGGAAAATACACGTACCGACTTTTAGACCAATCAGTACACGGTATACCAGCATGTACACGCACACGGTAAACATTCCGACGTGAGTGGGCTTTGGGAATAAGTACACTAAATATATGAGAGTAGTACAGTTTGGGACAAGTGGCTGTACACATATACTGGCGTGACTTCTTTTCTTCTTCTTCGTCTTCTAAGTCTTTGATCGGCAATGAGAGTAGTGCACTATGATAAGAAGGCAAATGTGAGTCATGTTATTTCCATTTGCGGTGATTGGGATTCGCTTACACCCATGCACACACAAATTAGTGTGGCACATAGCCCTTTTGCGAGGCTGGTGGTTTCCTAGGGCGGTCAGGCAAAGCCCTCTTGGCTGGGGTCACTAAGGGACGTGGTGTAACAGTAGTAGGGAGATGTGCCTCCTCTTCTGGAGGGGCGTTCTGGGACCGCATCATATTGGCCAAGAGGCTTCACACCCTTAGGCGCTGGAGGGGTGGCGACGATGTCAGGCATATCAGTGGCTACTGTGGGTGGTTCGCCTTCCTCATCTTGGTCATCATCTGTGTATCCTGGTGGTGGTAAGGGTGCGACTTGGCCAGGAAAAGGGTAGCACTCACGGGTGGCGACTCTATAGGTGTGGTCGCGAAGTTGGTTTCCTGTGAACTTCTTCAGAGAGCACCAGCCATTATCACATTGGGTGACAAGGTATTTGGGTCTTGCCGATGTCTTGTAGCGGTCGGAGTTTACATAGACTAGGGTGCCAGGTGCTATGTCTGGAACTGGGGCAAATGATGCTCTGGGGGCCTTGGAGGAGGCACTGGGAAGGTGGTTGGCCTCGCGGAGTTCATGTTGTTTGGAGATGAGTACGTCATCTGAGAATGGTCGCTGTGTTCCAGTGAACTGGTCACGCTGGAATAGTGCCTAACGAGCAGACAGGCCATGATGTCGGATTCGGCCATTGATGATGGCAGTTGCCAAGGCCGGTGTTGATGTGCTGACAGAGCTACCTTCTGGGTCCCTCTTTTGTAATTCAATCCTTAGCTCCTGTACAGCTCTCTCTGCAACAGGGTTCTTGTTAACGTTCTTGGGATAACCAATTTCCACTTGTAAGCGGGCCTCTTGCATGGTTGGGTCTAAGCGTAATGCCATGAATCCTGGGCCTGGGTCACAGCGGAAGGAGGCAGGGGGCCATGGGCCAAACGGATAGGAAGGCAGGCAGCAATGAGAGCCGGTTTAAGGTCTTCCGCTCGCTCTGAATCTATCAGGCAGGTGGTGGTGTAGGAGGTTGCACACACTCGAACAACTAGTACGTTTGAACCGCGTCACAGTCAAGTAGAAAGAAGTAACGCTGAATCAGTTGTTTTAGCTGGTGGGCTGTTGGATGGCTCAGTCTAAGGTGAACAGTAGTGGGGAGGCCATGTGCCACTTGGTGCGGGACAACAATACGTGGTCAGCCGGAGGTCGAGGCATTGATGGGAGGTGCAGTCAAGAGGCCGTCACTTTCAACGATGGCAGTCTGCAGGTTACGCTTGATGTCACGGATGTAAGTTTGTTTTCTGCCTAGTCTAGTTCCTTGATGCAGGTGGGCCTTAACTCTACGTAGTTCAACGCAAGAGTTCTGGATGTTGATCCATGCTGGGTGGCTGGTGAAGAGTGGTCCGTCTAGGGGATCCTCCACAGGAGCATGTCGTAACACTGGAGTGTTACAGACTTGACACGTATCCTCTCCGCACTCAGTGGGATGACGACTGGCAAAGTCCGCGTGGAGGTTGCGGTATCCACTAAGGTGGTGTACGGCAACATTGTACCTACTAGCGGTGTTGATGAATTTGGGCACTCGGGGACTGTAAGAAAATTCGCCTCTCTGTAACTTTTGGAGGGCCTGGACACATGGTTTCGAATCGGTCAGAACATGGGTCTGTTTAGCGGATTGGACAAGGGCAAGGGCTTCCACTTCACAAGGACGGTAGCCACAAGCACTGGTGAATTTTTAAGGGAGCACTGTAGCAACCTGCAAGGGTCAAGCCTTCCTTGGTCTTGATGTACATGTTGGCTGCTATCCCTGTTGCTCCCATACCAGCATCAGTGGCTATCCACAGCTCATCTGATGGGGCTGGGAGTTTTATGGTCACTGTGCACTTTATCGCCTCCTGTACGTCATGGAAGGCACGGGTGGCCTCATCAGACCATACTAGCGGGGTTTTAGGCTCACAGTTCTTGATGGCATCGTCCAAGGTGCTCAGAAGAGACGCACATCCCGGGATAACTCTTACTATCGCCTTGACAGATCCAGCAAAGGACTTCAGGTCTGTGGTGGTCTTCGGGAGTGGGCATGTGGCTAGGGTGTTGGCCGTATGAGGGGAAGCAGCTAGGGTGCCTTGTTCCCAAGGCCATCCAAGGATGGTAGCGGATCTTGGGCAGATGATGGTCTTGGCAGTGGAGATGCGAAGAGAGGACTTGTCCAGAGCCGTGAGTACCAGTGACCAATTGTCAGCTAGCTCCGTAATGGTGTCTCCTCCACAATACAAGTCATCAGCGACTTTGGCTACTCGGTTTTCCATGAGAAGGTTCTTCAGCACACGGGACATCAGCTCCTCCAAAGCTGTCTCACTGCCCAGCATTCCCATTGCACAGCGCTGATAGACCCGCACACCCTTAAAAGGGGTGGCAATTCCGCAAAATGTTTGGGACTTTCTCGACAGCAGGATCTGGTGGAAGGCTGATGTGAGATCAGTGACAATAAGGTACTTCCACTTGGAGATGATCCGAAGAGTGTTGTTGACATCTGGCTTGAGGGACGGCTGGGGTTTGCAGTATTTGGCGACCTCTGAGAATGCAGTGACTAGACGGTGACCACCATTTGGCTTAGTAACCAGGAAAGATGGGTTAAGGTACCCAACAGAGACGCCCACAATCTCGGGCTTAGCGACAACGCCAGCCTCCTCTAACTGATCCAGCTTCTCCTGGAGAAGCACAAGTTTGTCACGACTGTATTGCGGAGCACAGCCTTTCCTCTGTGGGGGAAGTGAGGGGCCTATGTTAACAACTGCCTGAAATAGGCCCACCGCTCCGTTGTACCCCTTGAAATCAGGTTCGAAGATTGATGGAAAACGACGAGTGATTTCACGGAGGAGGCCTTTATATTGTTCTGGGAGAATGTTGTCCGGGTCAATTCTCATTGTGTCAACCGGGTGTTCAGTAGGGGTGGATGCCATCACTACTGGGGCCTTATAGAAGCCCATGAGTACTTCCGGGACTTCTGGAGAATCCACGGAGATAGACAGGCACACATTGAAGAGATGGGAGTGACGATGGACAGTAATGGGGCCATCAAGGTCGGGGGACAGTGCCACTGTGCCATATTCAGCGACGACCGCCATGGTGGGTTTCAGGATCGCTGCAACTGAGGGGTCACAATCATGTCTACGATCCAGCAGTACTTCATCACCAGGAAAGAAGGAACAAGCGCTCAGGAAGTTGTCTTGCCTTGGTCGACTAGCTTGTTGACACAGAGGGCAGATCCTCATGTTGGGGGTCCACTCCTTGGAGAGGGGCCAGGGCGGGGCTGAGAGATGCTCAGTGACTTAACATCTTCTGTTAGTTTGAGTTCATGCAGAGCCAGAGAGATCTCTGGTTTGATACTGGCGACGGAGCGTTGACGCAGCTCTGGGCCGTAGCTTTGTTTGATTAAAGCTGGGAGGTCTTTGTCTAGGAGGCAACAAAGTTCTCTAGTGTTGGTGTGAGTTCTTCATCGACATCTATTACCTAGCCATGATGAGTAATGCCGCCATTTTGCGTGAGCAGATTGTCCTCGACGGCAGCAAGGATGCGTTGGTATAGGTCCTCAGGTATCTCCTCAGGTCTCTGTTCGATGTATGCAAGGTCTATAAATCGGGCACCAGTAGTGTGAAATCCGAAATGTAGTCTAATGGCCTGCCAAACGTCGTTAAGGGAAACTGAGTCATGGATGACACGATTTCTGCTCATAATAGGACAAAAGTTGGCAATCTGACCTAACATCAACTCCAATCTGTATAGCTTCTGGGCCGCCATAACACGTGGGTTTGTCGCTTCCGGGTCATCGGTAAGGACGCGGTTGGGGTTAGCAGTCGTACGCTTCAGCCAGGTAGCGCCAGGTTCGAGGAAAAGTGGCGATATTTTAGTCCAGGGACAGAATATACATGAGGTTAGCCCTCCAGTCTTCAAAGCTGTTTACCATCTCTTTGGTGGTGAGTGGCCATTGTTTCGGTGCACGAGTTCCTGCATGCGCCATAGTGATCTTGAGTTACAACTCCGACGTTTGAAAGAGAACTCCAAGGCTTGGGTCCAATACCGCTGCCACCACGGAAAAGTTTAAGAAAAGATAACCACAAAACAGCGATGGATGCGACTCAACCAGAACAACGCTTTATTCACTGACAAAACCAAAAACCATGGGAAAATACACGTGCCGACTTTTAGACCAATCAGTACATGGCATACCAGACTGTGAACGCACACAGTAAACATTCCGACGTGAGTGGGCTTTGGGAATAAGTACACTAAAGAAATGAGAGTAGTACAGTTTGGGACAAGTGGCTGTACACATATGCTGGCGTTAAAGTGGTTGCAAAGTCGAGCGAAGTTTCTGCAAAATGTTTGTAAAAGCCAGTTTCTCTGAAAAAGTCTTACAGTCTCTCCACTTAACTTGATTACTGAACAAAACGAACAGTGGCAAATCTTATTACGTAATATCAGTGATTTTCTATAGAAACGCAAATGGTCGACTCAGAATTGCATCCTGCTTTCATGCTATATCGCGTGCACAATTTTGCGTAAGTTTGCCCGACCTCACATGAAAGGCGTATATGAAGGGAAAGGCGCAGAGAAAGAGCAAAACAAGGCCTAATGTGTCATTCGACAAAGTTCACTTTAATTGTGCCGCTTGTAATGCTCTTTTCGCTTTCCATGAAAATATTTCTTGATTGGCCACGACCGAGATATAGAGATTCTCGGAGATAGAGATAATCAGGGTTTCACATTCAAATTGTTGACTGCCGGCATTGAATGCCCTTTTCATCTCTGCCAAATTTTCTGGAGCCTTCCAGTGGAGTAAGAGCATAATTTCTGTTTACAGGGACACTTGGAAGAAGAAATAAGGTGATAAGAGGATGAAAATTTTTATTTAGTAACACATTTGAGTCAGCTCGTGATCACTACGTCCATTGTTTGAGTGAGTGTGAGATGAAGCAACCCTGACAAGGAAGTCGGCCGCTTCAGTATTTCAATAAATGCTGGTTTCAAATTTGCCAAACGCGATACAATAGATGAAAACTTACACGATTTCCATGAATTAGCCAGTATACACCGCCGAGGTAGGCTCTCTGGCTAGACTGAGTGCACAAAGCCACATTCATTTCAAGGGGTGGGAAGCTAGTGGTTGAATTCGAGAACAGTTCTCGGACAAACAGATCGCCTATTGGTTGAAACCGAGAACAGTTATGGAAATGTTTAAACAAGAAAGCTCTGCGGTACGAAAAAATCGTTCAGCGACAATGCAATGCTGAATCACTCTTAGAATGCCCGAAAGAAACCTGCGATTGTTGCAAGCGTGGCCATTTGTTCTTCGGTGGATTGAAGACTCCAAGATCAACTGTAACCAAACATTTATTGTTCTTCTTTCACTGACATTCGCACTAACTAGAAGTTACACGTGGCTATGAAATATATACATGGTGGCTGATGCAATACAGCCTCGATTTAATGTTAACTTGAATGATATTTCCTGTACGTAAATACTTCCGCTTTATGTAAGTTGGGTTTGCATCCAACACCCCCACTCAATCACAACTTTACAACATTTATGGAAGTAGTCTATTAAGTTTAACCCTAGTTACAGGCTTAGTAAAAATGTCTGCAACATTATTTTCTGTTGGTACATATGTCAGCTTGAGGTTTCCATTCTGGATCTCTAATCTTAAGAAGTGGTATTTAACATCAATATGCTTTGATCTCTTATGATGCACAGGATTATTAGCCAGTGCTATTGCCCCTTGATTATCTACATACATGCGAATAACCTCACAAGGGGGACCCACTAGATCAGCTAATAGTTGCCTAAGAAATTTAGCTTCCTGGGTAGCCATGGCTAATGCTACATACTCAGCTTCACAAGAAGACAGTGCTACCACTGACTGCTTTGCACTCTTCCACGATATCAGTGAGCTTGCACTACATAACTTAAAAGCATATCCACTGATGCTTCGTCTATCACTGGATGTTGCCCAGTCTGAATCACTGTACCCCTCTAGTTTCACTTCAGGCCCTTTTACAAACTTTAAGCATCTATCTTGAGTACCCTTTAGATACCTCAGCACTTGTTTTGATATGGCATAATTGTGACCATCCCTTGACCCTGGTGTGACAGGACCTGCTAAGTCAGTGTGTACTAACTCGAGAGGTGCAGTTGCACGACTATCTGGCTCTCTATTTCGAAACTGTGACATCTTTCCCTTTACACAAGTGTCACATTCAGGCTTACCCTTGGGCTTTGTTGTTATTTTCATCCCCTCAACAACATTTTCTAGTTTAAAAACATCATGCATGTTGCAATGCCCCAATATTTTGTGCCAAGTTTCCGCACTGTGCGCACCATTACTGGAATCGGCATAGTTGAGGTAATACAACTTCCCATATTTCTTCATAGCAAATTTGGTGTCACCTGGTGTACTTAGCTCAGCAGAATCTGGTGTCAAGTGTATGGAATTTCCCCTATAAACGGCAGATTGAACAGAAAATATGTTCTGTTTATAACTAGGTATATATAAAGCGTCTTCAAGAAAGACTTCATAGGGAACACCCCCTACATCATGCAGAGTAACTTGTGCCCTGCCCCTGGCAGACACAACACCACATGCCCTACTGCCATCAGCTAACTCTATGTAATGATTTTCGGGTTTGAAATCATCATCAAAATGTAAAAACTTGGACTTATCATTGAGAATATGAGCAGTAGCTCCTGTATCTACTAATAAGGAATTTTCTCTTGTTACGTTAAGAGAGTCTACAGTCACTTTGAACGCAAATGAAGCGCCCCTCTTATCGTCACTCACGGTTTTCGCTGTGTCCTTCTTGCGACAAACATCTGTGTTGTGTGTCTTGGACTTGCAGTGTCTGCACCATCGGTGATTAATCTTCTTCCTTTGTTCCTTTATGCGACATTCACTTGATTTGTGACCAGGTTGACCGCAGGAGTAACATGTTATATGTCCGTTCGATGCTGAATGTTTCTGTTTACAGTTCATAACATTGTCCTCTCCAATTTGTGGCGGCATATGAGATCTTTCGGTCTCTTCATAACTCCTAAGGGCTACTTTGAATTCTTGAAACTGAATCTTGTCGTCGCGCTGCGAAACAATGGCGGAAAAGGTTTTGTATTCCACAGGTAATCCTTTCAGTACCATGGCAATCAAAAGGCTGTCGCTCACTGTCTCCCCGGCGGATTTGAGCGATGCAGCTGCTGTTTCAGCACGTAGAACATAATCTGTTATGCATTCGTCTTGGGCTTTCTGCAGTGAAGTTAGTTCTGTATACAATGCAAGAACACGTGGTTTGCTTTTTCCCATGTAATGGTTCCTCAATATTTGGAGGGCTCTTCTGCCATCGTCCCTCGCATCCCTCATAATTAAGGACAGGCTTCGATCGTCCAGGTACTGGATCAGTTGAGCGAAGGCATCAATGTTCTTTTCCGTTTCTGTGTCATCTAGCTCACCTTCGGCTAGGAGAACATCGTACAACTTTTGAAGTCTCATAAGTCCCAGGAATTTTACTTCCCAAAGTTCGTATTTCGTAACATCACCGTCGAACATGAGCCTTCTGCTGGGCCCATAACCTGTTGCAAGCGTGGCCATTTGTTCTTCGGTGGATTGAAGACTCCAAGATCAACTGTAACCAAACATTTATTGTTCTTCTTTCACTGACATTCGCACTAACTAGAAGTTACACGTGGCTATGAAATATATACATGGTGGCTGATGCAATACAGCCTCGATTTAATGTTAACTTGAATGATATTTCCTGTACGTAAATACTTCCGCTTTATGTAAGTTGGGTTTGCATCCAACAGCGATAACTCGAACCTTCCGAAAACTCGAACAGTCGAAGTAGTCTATTTTTCTTGCAGGTCATGCATCATTTTCTATAATTTTACCCGAACTCCTTCTCCAAGGTGTATTGAGTAAAAACTTACTAATTTCTGCTTTGAGAAACTTTTAATACATTGTGACGCTTGTAGTGCTGTTTTAGCTTTCATAAAAAGGGTGCGGATTAGCCAAGATCAAGAATAAACAATTAAGGCAATTGAGCCAGAACCTGTCAAAATTATCCCATCGTGTGTTCTCACGCCACGGTGGCTGAATAGTTCTCGGCCAAAGAAAACGCCAGTTGGCTGAAAGCGAGAACAGTTACAGGAATGTTAAACAAGAAAGCTCTGCGGCGCGAAAATCGTTTAGCGACAGTTCAATGCTGAGTCATCCCAGTGTAGAGCGTGAAAGAATTAAGAAAAACAACCAGCATTCAAATTAAAGCCTTTTCGCAGGCAAGAAATTGTCGGCCAAGTTTATTTCACTCGTTGTCCCCATAATCCATCAAAACGGGTGGCGAATGGTACTTTCAAACTCTTGAGTCTAGCAGACTTTTTATGCGATCTCGAAATCTCGAAAGCCTTTGCGAAGAGTCTTCAAGTCTCGTTTATATTGCATTTATTTCGGTGTAGAAGTCTTGTTTTGGTCTCGGTCTCGGATTTTCAAACAGGGTCCTCGGCGAGTATAGGATTTTCACAACTAACTAAATTACTCCTTTTCTTTCATGCAAAGCTACACTGACATTAGCCTACTGGCTAAGACTGAGAACAGTTCTCACAATATGTCATGCTTTTCTGACGCTAAGTGGCTGAATTTGCGAACAGTTCTCGGATAAACAAAACGCCACAAAACGCTCGTGATTTTGTAACATGACACCTCGAAAGCCCTAGTCGCGTTTCACCATTTCGGTCATTTCGTTGGTTTGAGAAAAAGTTAATTATTGCTTTCTATGCGTAAGATTTCATAATTGCTCTGTAATTCCGGAGAATTACTGATCATCCGTTTATAAAGCTGTTTCAAGCGAATATACAAGCAATATAAACCATGTCGATTGGTAGAAAACGAGAACAGTTCTCAATTCTAAAAATATCTTGACCTAAATCGCCCGCCGGTGACCTTTCAATGTCTGATATGCTCAGATAAAGTAGCCATAAATCGGAAATATCGTCCGGCGTGGCGGGTTGGCGCGCGCTAAGGATAGATTTCAGAGAAAGGAGCTTGGAGTTGCGCCGAAGAACGAATCAAAATGATCGCACCAAACGGTAAATTATCAAAAGTGACAAGGTATCCTCCAAACTGCCGAGGAATACTCAAAGAGATCGTAATGAAACAGTGACTAAACAAGTGTGGGAAAATTTTGGCGCGAATTTCAGGGAAAACGATTACTCGCTTTCAAGATTTATGGACCCAGGAAAAAGTTAATGAAATTTGCATTTGGACGACGGATCGACGCACTGATGGTAAGTTGCCGTCTTCCTTAATATGCTTGTTAGAAAAGAAAAATGGAAAAGCAGAACTTCACGTTGTATCGTCCGCAACGCAATTACGTGGACCTTGTGTGGCTGAACCAGAAAATTTTTAATTTAATATCCCCAGTACATTTTCTTTTTTGTCGCTAATCTTAGTTAAAGAACAACGTAAACACCATTCTTGTAGAGAGTCGATATTCGCAAAAATTCAACTCGGCTATTATTGATAAAAGACCATTGTGTAAACTCATTCATGTGTGGTTAATAGATGATGACAAACAAACGTTCGAAAATAATTTCTTATCGGTGATTCATGACAGATGCTTACCAGACATTTTGTTTTCAATGAAAAATTCACCCGTTCTGATTGGTGGATACTGAGAACTGTTTCTCCTTTACGAATGAATGTGATTTCATGCTCCCTTATTGGCCAAGGCTGGGAACAGTTCTCAGAGCGACAAAACATTCTCAGTTTCCAGTTGAAAAGTGCATTTTCCACTTTGACATTGCACTCTGTTCGTCACAAATTCACTCTCTCAACCAGAAAGCAGATCATGCAATTTGAGTAAGTGACTTATCCTTCCAATTTGAATTGTGTCTTGTCTCCACAACTGATCTTGACCATAGAAGAGACAACAGCTCCAGAATCCAGTGAAGAGGATTTCAAAACAGATGTCTTTCCATGGAGAAGTTTCCCTGTGGAAAATGTTTGCCGAACATTGTGTTCGCTGGCCGTACCTGACGAAAGGGCACCACATCCTACTAAGTCCTCCAATTCTTGCTTAGTAAGGTGATACTGATTGTGACTGGAGGGAGTTTCCTATATGTCGTGTTCCATTAATATTTGGAGGTCGGAGCTACAAGAAGAACAGCTGGATAAATTTTCATCACTTCCACTATCACCGTCGCTGAACCCCAGCTAAATCACAATCAGTATTATTGCCATCCAGTGGAAAAAACTGTGCCCTTGGTCTTGAGTACAGCCCTCGGCCTTTGGCCTCGGGCCGTACGCAAGACCTCATGCGCAGTTTTTTCCCATACGGACCTCCCGCCCGGTAAATAACATATATATCAGCTGAATACCGGCCAAACACTTGTAGATGTCTCTGTAGTAACTTAACCGATTGGACACATTTGGATTTGCAATTTTTACAAGGACAAATAAGGTCTTTGCTCCTACTTCTCTTTGCCGTGCTAGCTGTCGCACTTTTGTGCTGCTCAGAGTATGGCATCTCCCACGACTCCACCACATAACCTTCTCAAAACATCGTTCGTGATGGTCTAACAGTGGCAAATCACAAGTTAAAATTTTACCTTTTTTGCCAAAATGGTGTGTTGACGTCAGTAAATTGCCACCATATTTGCCATGTATGTAATTTCCCGCAGTTTCAAGACGTGACACTTTCTCGTCCAATCGTAAAACGCGCTAGTGTCGAGCTTCAAAACAAAAGGCGTGAAAACGTGTAGTTTTTTATTCATCATTTTCTTGGCTTCTTTATTTATAAAATGGCAGCTAACTGTAGTGTTTCTATTGTGACGTGTGAGTCACATGATCCCTAGTGCATTATGGGATGCAGAACGGGAGCATGTGCTCGGAGACAGAGAAATAAAAATTGTTATCGTTGTTTAAGTGCCGGAATCTTTTATTCTACTTGGGCCCGAAACACCACATTTGGCGACGAGTATAAAGACGAAAAGCGGATAAAAAGTGGTTAACGAGTTTAAACGGTGGAAAACTCGCACAGATGGCCGTATCCTTGAGCGGACTGCCAGGTTTACAAGCGTTCGACGCTGTGGGCGAGCCAGCTACACTCGCACAACGATGGTTAACTTGGAAAGACGAATTCGAATTGTACGTGACTGCCTCGGGAATCAGCGACCCAACACAGAAGAGGGCGCTTCTACTTCACCTCGCAGGGCCCCAAGTTAGAGACGTTTTTAATAACTCAATTCCTGCCGACAAACGAGGCGAAGCGAAGGATTACAAGAAAGCTATGGACAGCCTATCCGAACATTTCAAACCGAGAAAAAACGCGCCGATGGCAAGACAGGCGTTTCTCGCAGCTCAACCAACCGCTGGAGAAACCATTAACAATTTCATCACACGCTTGCAGAAATTAGCCGAACATTGTGAATACGAAGGTGAAAGGGATAACCAGGTGAGAGATCGTGCGATTTCTTTCATTCAAGACAAAAACCTCAAGGCCAAGTTGTATCGCGAAGAAACATTAACATTGAGCAAACTAATTGAAATCGTTAGCCAATACCATGACAAAGAAGCACTCGTTCTTAACCGTAATGGCCAAGTAAATAACATATCTCCAAGCGTCAAAAAAGGGGGAAAATGTTGGCGGTGCGATAAAGCGGGACACTTCGCGAGGGAATGCTTTCGTTCACGTGACCACAAATGCGGGAAATGTGGCAACGTGGGTCATTTCGAAGTGTGCTGTCACTCCAAACAGAGTAAAGGGCGAGATTCTAGTCGGAGTTCGAGTCGCGGTCGTGGAAACTCTGGCAGAAAACAAAGTCGTGGAGGAAGTTCACAGTGCCAACGTGATGTACGCCAAGTAACTGAGGACGAGACTGCTGGGAACTCTGCAAGAAAGGATGATTTCTACGTGTTTTACACTGGGGAGACAGATGACAGGAACACTCTAAAGCTGGAGATTGCAGATAAGACTATTAATGTCATTATAGACTCTGGTGCTAGTTGTAATTTGATGTCCGAGGAAGTATTTAACCTTGTAACGGGGGGTAATGTTAAATTGTTGGAGTGCAACAAAAGAGTTTTTGCTTATGCATCTGAAGAGCCACTCCAAATCAAAGGAAAATGTAATCTTGATGTACGTGTACCGCAAACCCAAAAGTCCCTGAGCGTTGAGTTTTATGTTACGCATAGTAAAGCTGCCACGCTATTAGGCCGCGATGCATCTGAATTGCTTGGTGTTTTAAGGGTTGGTATCCCTGTTAACAGCTGTGATGTTGAATCTGATGGTGCTAGTAACAATCCAAAACAAGCAGATAGAAAGGCCTCCCTAAGGGCAAAGTTTCCCAAAGTCTTCCAAGGCCTGGGGAAGCTCAAAGGATACCAACTCAAGTTACACATTGACGAAAAGATGCAGCCAGTTGCTCAACCCCCACGCAGAATTCCTTTTAGTAGACGAAAAAAAGTCACAGAGAAATTGGAGGAGTTACTGAAGCTTGATGTTATCGAGAAAGTAGAGGGACCTACCAGCTGGGTCAACCCCTTGGTAGTGGTTGAGAAACCTAACGGGGACATTAGAATCTGTCTGGATATGAGACAAGCGAACCAGGCCATTGTGCGGGAGAAACACCCAGTCCCCACCGTAGAAGAAACACTCCAAGAAGTCTCAAATGCCAAAGTTTTCTCTAAATTAGATTGAAATATGGCTTTCCATCAAATTGAGTTACACCCAGACTCAAGGGACATTACAACCTTTGCTGCCCCTAATGGCCTTTACAGATACAAGCGCCTGCTTTTCGGTGTAAACATGGCCACGGAAAAATTCCAGCAAATTGTGTGGCAGATCATCCAAGACTGCCCAGGGGCATACAACCTCCATGATGACCTGCGAGTTGTTGGCACAAATGATGAAGAGCATGATAAAAACTTACAGAGGGTCATGCGCAAGCTTAACGAAAGTGGGCTTACACTTAACTATGAAAAATGTGAAATTGGTGTCGGCAGCATGATCTACATGGGTGATGTGCTCTCTGGGGAAGGGCTGAAAGTGTCTAGTGAACGTGTGAAAGCTATTGTTGAGGCACCAGCACCCCAAAACCCATCAGAAGTAAGAAGTTTTCTTGGCTCCGTGCAGTTCTGTTCAAAGTTCATTCCTAACTTTGCAACAATATCGAGTCCATTGTGGGACCTCACTACGAAACATGGAAAGTGGAAGTGGGGAGTAAAGGAAGCAAAGTCAGTCCAAGAGATAAAAGACCGGTTGACTCATGCACCAGTGATGGCATATTTCAGACAGGGCGCAGAAACTCGTCTGACAACTGACGCTTCACCCGTGGGAGTTGGGGCGATTCTGGAACAGGAGCAAGAAGATGGAAGCTACAGGTCAATATATTATGCCAGCAGGAAGCTGAGTAAGGTTGAAATGAGGTACTCCCAATTTGAAAGAGAAGCCCTAGCTGTAAGGTGGGCTTGTGAAAAATTCTACTTGTACCTCTATGGCATTAGCTTTGAAATCTGCACTGATCACAAGCCTCTTCTCATCGTACTCGGAGCAAAGTCAAAGCCCCCATCTGCAAGAATAGAAAGATGGCTTCTCTATTTACAGCAGTTCCAATACAAGTTGACACATATCCGGGGCAAGGACAATGCTGCAGATGTCCTCAGCCACCTACCAGTTGGTTCTACCCATGATCACGAAACTCAAGCTACAGAAGAGTTTGCGTACAGCGTAGTAAGTGAGGCTGTACCAGCTGCGTTGGTACCAAAGGAAGTTGAAATCGCTTCTGAAAAAGACCCAACACTAAAGATGCTACGTCAGGCTGTAATGACAGATGATTGGAGCCAGTTACAAGGCACAATTTACAAAGCAGTTAAAGATGAACTGTGGGTGATAGGGCAGGTGGTGATGAGAGGAAGCCGCATCATCATCCCACAGAACCTTCAAAAGCGCACCATAATGCTGGCTCACGAAGGACACCAAGGTATGGTCCGAACTAAAGCCAGGTTGCGAGAAAAAGTATGGTGGCCGCGAATGGACAAGCAAGTAGAGCAAGTAGTACGAACATGTCACCCCTGCCAGCTTGTCGGACCCCGATCCAAACCAGAGCCAGTGAGATCAACCAGACTACCAGACTCCCCATGGCAAGAAATCTCGGTTGATCTTCTAGAGATTACAGGTGGAGATCACCTCCTGGTAGTTGTAGACTACTATTCTCGCTGGATCGAAGCTGTCCTTCTCAAGACAACAGATGCAAAACATGTAATCAAGTCCATGGAGGCTATTTTTAGAACACATGGTCTACCAGAGACTGTCCGTAGTGACAACGGACCTCCATTTGCATCCAAGGAATTTGAGGGATTCCTAGAATATCTAGCAATCGAGCACAAAAAGGGCGTGCCCTTTTGGCCCCAAAGCAATGGCGAAGTAGAGCGTTGCAATGAGACCTTACTGAAAATCGTGAGAATCGCACGTCTAGAGGGTAAAGATTGGCGAAAAGCACTTGCAGACTTTCTCTTCCAGTACAGAGTTACCCCTCACACTGTTACCGGGATATCACCTGCAGAACTACTGATGGGGAGGAAGCTGCGTGACAAACTTCCAAAAGTTCAAATCCCCAAGGATCGAGCCACTGAAGCACAATGGCAACTGCTCTTAAAAGACAGGGATGCTCGTGCTAAACTTAGACAGAAGGAATATGCAGACAGAACACGCGCTGCCAAATTCAGCGACATTGAAGAGGGTGATCAAGTCCTACTGAAACAGGCTCGAGAGAACAAACTTTCACCCAATTATGAACCTGAGCCATACAAAGTTATTCACAAGGATGGAAATGCTGTCATACTGGAAGATACAAATGGAAACAATAAAATGCGAAACATAGCCCACATGAAGAAATTTGTTGCACCTGAAACCACTGAAAGGGAAGACCAAGTACAGCCAACACAACAACCCCAAGAACCAGACCAGGTGAAACAAGCGCATCCAATGACAGTCGCAAGCCAGCCAGCAGCAGAGGTGCAAGAGACTCCACCCAACCCTTTGCCAGGCGATTCAGTTGTTTTGCGACCTGCGCGCTCTTGACAACACCCCGCCTATTTGAAAGACTACGTATGCACTTAGTTTTTTAGATTGTGCAAGAGACATTAAGAGAGAGACTGTATGTTTGTTTTAAAGACTTCAATTAGGTTCGTAATACCTTTCATTTAGCTTTTCTCTAGTACTAACATTTGTAATAACTTAGGGGGAGATGTAGTGTTTCTATTGTGACGTGTGAGTCACATGATCCCTAGTGCATTATGGGATGCAGAACGGGAGCATGTGCTCGGAGACAGAGAAATAAAAATTGTTATCGTTGTTTAAGTGCCGGAATCTTTTATTCTACTTGGGCCCGAAACACCACACTAACGAGCAAGTCTTGGCTAGAGAATTTCTTGCTTTATTGAAAAGAAACCCAAGTGTGTTGTCCAGGGTTTTGCAAGCGGCACAGACAGGAATTACCTCCAACAACGAGCAAACGGACGCGTTGAACTCAAGTACGAGCTCTAGCGCTAGCTCATCATCCTCTACTTCTGACAAGGAGTGTCCACAGAATAGAACGGTCAATGTCGTTTCCACTGCTTATACATCAGAAGATCTCCTGGCTAAACGAGGGGCAAAGGGCAAAGGATCAAGAGCCCAACAAACATTCCGCGTAAGTTGACTTATTTTATCAGCCATTGTTAAGCTTAATTTAATTTGCGACGACCGATCAATTCTATCTTCAATATTATTTTTGTTGTGCCCTTTTCGATCCTGAGCCTTAATTAACGTAAACCATACACATAAACTAAATTTCTCTCAGACAAAACACAAAATAATCTCGATTGTATGTGTTAGCTACCTGGTTTAATTTGTGCGGCTGATTGAAGATCTTCGTACGTAACCTAGCTGCTATATATGTACCTAGTAATGATAATTATTATCAAATTGTAGGAGTAAATACGTACTCGAGCTCTGAAATATGTATCGCAATGGGAAGATAAATGCAGCCGACGTTTTTTTGCTGGAAAGCGATTTTATCCACAACATAAAAGCAGTTTCTCTCATACACTTTATAATTCAAGTTGGATTTTCAGTAATTTTGGAGAGCAAATAGCCTACAGATCTAGAGTGCAGAAAATCATTTTTTTTGTGTGTTACATTAAAGGTGATTATGTGAAGCTTGTACTTCAGGCTTCATACATGAAAGATGATCATGAAAAGATTAAGTTAAGTGGCCCTAACAAAGACCACAAATTTCTTCAGGACGTCAAGGTAAATTGGCAATTAATCAGTTGTTACTGAAAATTATCCTAATTAAGAGTTAGGTTTCATAAATTTAAATGCTTCTACTATACATGATGTTTTTTTCCTCTCTTAAAAATCTTAAATCATACATGCTGTTTTTATTGCTTATTCATACTAGGTTGGCCAGAAATTTCACTGGCCTGAAAACCAGCTCTTGTCTAAAGAAATGGAGAGGAAGGCTAAGAAACGCCCAGGGCAACCACAATTAGGAGTGATCCATCACAAGTCAGTGTTTCTGCCACCTCATCCTCACCTGACCATGATCAACCACAAGTCAGTTCCACCTCGATCACCTGCACATGCAACACTAACAACCGCAAGTACTCCTACAGTACTTCTACTGAAACATGTATAGCCAATAGCTAGCTTAAGTGTTCAACCACCTGTTGCAAAGAGGTATAAAGGATATGTGTGTGTTGCAATTGATGATCATGAAGAGCCAGCTGACAACCTTCCTAGTGAGACACCTGCTACCATAAATGGAAAATCCCGATGTAAATGAGTGCCTAAAAAGAGTTTGGACTTTTTCTATGAATAATGTTTTTGCTAAACATAAGAACTATGTTTTACGTGGCCATTGAACGTTAACCAAGGCAACTATTTTATAAAGTCAGATGAAAATTAGATCAGGCCAATAGTATATTATTATTACTCATTATAATTAGCTAGATATATATAGGTCTACATGATTTTGTTCCATCCTTCTTGTTCAATTTGTCATTATAATTTATTATCTCCTTGAGCTGCTCTTCTACATATTTGATAATGAAATTTTAAATACAGTTAAACATGTTTTAACATTTGTATCTGAAGTTACCTGCATTTATGATTTTGTATGTACATATACAATATATAATAAATTGCAGTCTTCTTTCACATTGTTTTCACAGCATTTCTTACATGAATCTTCCATATTTTCACATACACTTTCACACCAATTCAGCTAACTTTGTGCTAGCTATAGGTAGCTAGCTATACTAGTCTCTCATATATTTTAATTTGCTATGTACACCATCCATGCCATATATATATTTATTATTCCACTATTATGTTATTTTACCATATAAGGTCAAGAGAAGGCGCAAAATACGTGGGTGTAATACATTGTAGTGTCCTAGTTTAACTGGTTTACAACAGGGCGAATACCAGCGGATGAATTGGAGCAATTATGGCTAAACTGGACGAACCAGGGGACGAACCTAATTTTGACTTGTTTGACAATTTTTTTTTGCCATGGAATAATATACATGTTATTCTATGGTTTAGCATATAATACATGTGGATATTTTGCGAGTTGCGTAGTATTTTTCCGAGCCCTGCAGGAGCGAGGAAAAATACGAGCAATGAGCAAAATGTCCGCTCGTATTATATGCTAAACCATCGAATAAGAGGTTTATTATAATTGTGTATGTACGTACGTACATATACCAGGGCATACTTTTACTAAGTTTCACATACGTTTTCACGTCAACATTTCACTTGCTAAAAAATGCATTGGGCAAATGTCCTTTTCACATGCTTTTTCACGTTGTCCCATAATGTGAAAAGGAGAACCCCATTTCATTTGGTTTTCACATTTTATTTCACACTAAATTTCACAGGTATTCATGTGAAAAAACGGATGTATTTTTCACATGTATTTCACACTATCTTCACACATATTTCACATGGTTGACTCCAGTAGTGTAGGGAGATAAAACATGATTTCATAGTTATTATTAGTATAAATACTCAGGTGATTATACAAAATCGCGCGCTCTGATTGGTTCGCTATCTTGGATTATCAGCCGATAATCACCTAGACGAACAAAATGGCTGCCAGTCATTTGCGCGCTTTTGATGAAATAAATTTTTTTCCTGTTGTCCAATGCTTTTTCTTTCCTTTTTTTGAAATAATCACCTGTGTATTTATACTAAAACAATTATTCGCCTCAGGCTCAGAGATTACCGGTGATTATTCACCGATAATCACTTTGCCTTCGGCGAATAGTTTTTAAATAACATTATTTTTAACAAAAACACTCATTAATAATTCATAAGGTACATACAAAGGAAATAAATTATCAATTTCATGTTCACTTACTGTATTAGATTGTACACTTATTAAATTATAATCATTGTTCTTCTTTTAATATCATTATAACTGTAATAATTTAAGCAATTAAGAAGTGATAATAAAAAAAGAACAATGATTGTAATTCAACAAGACGATCTAAGATCGTAAGTGGGGCAACAGGTAGACGTGCTGTTATGAGTGTTGACCACTTATGGTGCGGAGTGGTCTAAAAAAGAAATGCTAAGGGTACCAAGGTCCTGGTTTCCAACGTGCCATCTTTGTTGTCGTGTCTTCGAGTTTCACCGCGAGGCACCTTGTGTTTATCAGCAAATGCTCTTGTGTCACTCTGTCCACATTTTCTGTTCACTGGTAACTCGTTTGATTTCTGGTTTGATTCTAGTGTGACATTCGCTAAATCATTTGATTCTTTTGCTGTTTTCAGTTCGCGGAACGACCCGTATCGAAATATGCGCTCATTACACACGCGATCTTTTAGAACTGGGTCTACGCGAACGGTGTGTGGGTGTGTATGTTTGAGCGTAGAAAAGATGACACCATTTGTTTTCGACATATTCCCCATCGACTTCGACATCGTAGAAAGAAGGTTGCGCCCGTATTACGTGTGTCTGCGGTATTCCCCATTGCACGTGACTGCGATTTGCGATGAAACTCAAGTGTAAACCTATAGTCTGTTGCCCGACTAATAAGTGAACAATCTAATAAGTGAACATGAAATTTTTCTATCAACATTAATAATATTAATACTGATAATAATTTCCTTTGTATATGCCTTATGAATTATAACACTAATAATAGCAATAATAATGATGAATGGATAATGATAATCAGTAATAAGTAATGGTAATAGGACTGAGTGGAGTCCAATTCGGTCTGTAATCATACGAGTGATTAACAAAATCGGACGCCCGCATAGCGGCAGTCCGATTTGTTTAATCACGAGTATGATTACAGACCGAATTGGACGACACGAAGTCTTATTACCAATTAATCATAACTTTAACAAAATTTGTGATGTATAAACTTCTTTTTTTTTAAATCTAAGCACATGAAATTCCAAGATTTTTTATGCCAGCAGTGACAAAAAAATCATTTAAGTGCACGCGTGATGGCGCGTACTGTCCAATTACTCAGGCATGACGCGTACTGTCCAATTTAACTGTCCTATTAAGGCTGAAATCAGGGCAGTTGATAGCCAATCAGATTTGAGAATTTTGTCATAGTTATGATTATATATTTAATAGTTTTTATGGTCGGTGAATGGTACAATAACAAAGTTATATTACATTTCTAATACATTATACAATGTCAACCATAACACAAAGGTACACAAATACCTTCCACAACATCAAGAAAAGGATTATGCCACTCCACTAAAAACACTCAAAAGTTTCAAACTGTTGACTATTACTATTTAAAACCCCACAGGTATTCCTGCTATTCTCTTATGTAGAAATATAGTTGTAAAAAGGTGGATTCATAAAGGAGGAAGGAGCTTAAATAAATATTGAATAAACCTTACCTCTAACTGTTAGCTGCATTGTCATGTTAATTTTGCCAAAAAGATTTTCAACAAAACATGAATAGTTCCCTTGATCACTGGGAATTGCTCCCTTTATTCTCACTGTTCTGTTGTTCGATGTCTTAATTCTGTTGGATAGTTGCAAAGGCTTTTCATTTTTAGTCCATGTGATGGTTGGTTGTGGTTTACCCTTGACTATACAACGCAACCGCACAACTTGTCCAACAACAGCCCTGTACTGAACCTTTTGAGCTCCATCAAACTGAGGGGGGAATCCATCTATAATAAAAAGATCAATGGAGATCACTCACAGGCTACAGTGCAAAATTAAAGAAATGCAAAGCAAAATAATTTTGCTGTATAAATAATAATTTGTTTGTTTGTTCTTCTTTCTGGGGAAGGACATATAGAAACAATAACTATACTCTATGAAAGCAAAAGGGAAAACCTTTCAATGGCCAAGTTTTATTTTTTCAATTCCTGGAACCCACATAGACCATATGCATAAATCCATGAATCTGAGATGTTTGAGAGTGCCCAGTTTAACAATATTTTCTGAGAAATCAGTCAACAGTTTAACATTGAACAGGCTGGTTACATCTTTAATCATTGCAAACTTCAGTACAGCCTGTAGGATTAACAGGAATAAAATTGTTTCTCACTAATGATAAGGAACTTATGCAGGGAAAAGTCAAACCCTGTCAGCCTCACTTTTGTGCTGAAAAAGACACTGAAATCCTTTTGACTTTTCCTATTGAAGTGTAGTCTCAAGACAAGCACAGTGAGAGTTATTTTGACCCTATTTCTTACTTTACTTGGTGTTGGCTCTTACCAGGTATTCATGAAAAACATTAGCAGCCATCAATGTAATGACATGTACTAAAGGCTGAAAACACTGGATGAAAAATACACATATTTTGTGTAACCACAATATGTATGGAATTAGTTCCAACGTTTTTTAACAAGCTTGAAAAGAGTATCAAATGATAGAGGGCTAGCATCTGCAGACCTTTTTGATCTCAGGGCAAAATTCTTAGAGGACAAAAAGTGACCTGGCATTCCTATGGGAGTATTGATGGCTGTCCCATTATCAGCACGTGTATGACTGCATGCCTTTGTATTCCGAATTTGTACAGATGGTTTGCTGCCCATGAAAAGGAACAGCACTACAGTGTTTGTGTTATTGTCTGGGAAGCCTGCATGATTGTCAGCAGAGGTAAACTACACTGCAGCGTGTTTGAATCACCAACATGTGACAACCAAAGGATATGCCGAAACAAGATATACTGGGAAAAAATCTCTTTCCTATAAACAGGTCAAAGTTAACTGTAAATGCTGATAGTAGATCAATGGTATCACCGAAAACCTCCGCTGAAATGAAATTATCAATATTGTGTATCGAAGATTTCCGACTCGCATAAAACATTTGTGACAATCTGGTGTTAATCCTTTGTCAAATTGGTTTGTGCTTTGAGAAATTGGTTTGTGTTTCGGGAAATCATTTTGTGTTTCGGTAAACTGAATTGTGTTTCTGGAATTTGGTTTGTGCTTTGTGACATTGTTTTGTGTTTTGGCAAATTGATTTGTGATTGACCCTTTTGGGCCACCGTATATTTGCGATGGAAACAAGACAGCATAGCTAATCACGAATGCCAGGAACAAACAAGTCTGTCTAGAGCAACGAGTGGCTTCAGAAATGACTTGCTTTACTTAAACGCCAACCTTGTGCTTTCTTCAAACAACAAATCAATAAGTGCATGCACGTAACAGCTGGATCAGCTAGAAATATTATAAGTCACAATGACTCGTGTAACTCGTACACAAAAGAAATGATAAACAGCAGCTTAGAGTGACTCTAACGTCTTATTTACTCTCCGCAGTACCGTGTTTAAAGAGCTGAACAAACACTCTGAGCTACTTGATGAACAATTCAGACAGACTTTTATTGTCGTGGCAAGCTACGTGCAAGTTTTTATTCTAGTACGGTACAGATGAATAGGGCCATTCATCTTGACATATTATCGAGAACTGTCTCCTCGAGCGTGACGGGATCTCGAACGCACTTTCTTTGCCTTGGCGGAAACCACATTTCGTTGTGGTAGCTGAGACAAAGATCGATCCGATTTAAACAATTTGACGGCGACCTAAACAACAGAGAACCGGTCAAACTAAAGACCACTGGTTGTAGAATGTAGAGTGTTGCAAACTTAGTAGAGGAATTTAGATATCCACTTACCAGGCTGAGCAGTCAGCGTATTGATAATAAGGTTCACCAGCAATATCAGCCAGCTCTGCTTTCCTTGCATGGTCACATTAGCCAAGGATCACTCTACCTAACATTCTGTTCTTTGGTTGAAATTTGTGTGAAATTTTAATAGTTTCAAGTGACAATTGGCTCCGCCTCCATCTATCATGTCAAGAAAACAAGGGTTGTCAAGTACAATTGTATTTCCGGTTGAATAGGGCTATGTACCCTAGGGGTGAATTATTCAATTCATAATTAGTTCATCTGATTTACAACACCATTAACAGAGTCGTTGCGAATGTAGTAAAGCATCTCGCCTTGTTAGCTAGTGTCGTCGAACTGCAAAGTAAATGATGACCAACAGAGGGTCTAAATTCCCCATCCGGTGCCCAGATCTGTACGTACAGGCCCGCAAATGATCCCGGCCTGCAAATGATCCCTGGACCGTAAATGATCCCCAAATTGGACCGCAAATGATCCCAGGACCGGAAATGATCCCCAGATTGTTCTGCAAATGATCCCCGGACCGGAAATTATGGCCTCCCCATAAAAGAGAAAAAGTGGGGACTCACGAATTTGAAGAGTGGATTGAAATTGACATAATCCATTTTATTTTCTTTAAGGCGGACCATTAGAAATATCCGGAGGGGGGGGGGGGGGGACTTTTCCCCAAGAGAAATTCCTGCAAGGGAGACTTGTCTAAGAAATTTCCTACAAGCGGTTGTGCCTAAATAATATTCGTACAACGGAGAAAAAATCCATGGACACAAGTAGGACGTAAAAAAATGCCTGCACCAATAATTGTTTACCTCCCCCCACCCCCCCCCCCCCCGATAATTTCTATTGGTCCTTCCCTTAAAACACAACAATTATTAAAGGTAAGGCAAGCAAAATGAGCAAAGTCACAAAATATTAAAGAGTATTTGAACATAAATTCCATATCCAACGTCAGGGATTACAATAAAGCCGTAACATATTTTTTTCTTACTAGTGTTACTATAGCTCCTCAATATGCACTGATTTTTTAAAAACGAAAAATAAAGTTTTAACACGGTCCAACAAACGTTTTAACGGTCCAATGTGTTCAGTGCCTAATATGTTCATCAGTTTTGTTTTCATGGTTTGACTTTCAGCTCAAATAATCGTTACCAAACTCTCGATTGACTATAAATTTATCAAAAATGAAGAGCTACCATTCGTACATGATTCGTAGCTAATCGGAACACCAACTTGTCACCGGGTCTGAAATATCCATTTGAGAGCTCATAACGCCAGGTTTATAATTTCACTTTTGAGAAATGACATGCTTTAGTTGGTACAACAGCTTGTTTAGAACAATTAAAATATGCTATTCCCTTTAAGGTATTTTTGTTTGTACTTGGGCAGATGTCCAGTGATAATATTGTTATTCTATAGGCAGAACGAAATCAAGAACCATTCCCATTAAAATCTTGAAAAAATCCTTGTGACGCAGGGTGGTTAGCACTGAGTGAGATCATATATTTTTTGTCGTTTACTTTTGAGCTAAAATAGCTTTGCTATTCATCCTTCATGATGAGTTCCATGCACAGATGGTTCACTGTTTGTTTAAGACTTTTGAGGTGGAATGAGAGCAAGACAGAGAACAAGTTTACTCGTGCAGACAGACACTCTCGGTAGACCTCTTACACGAGTGCGACGTGTTGACTAACAATAGGAAGTTCTTGAGACAAAATTATATTCTTTTCTTAAAAACGGAAATCGTGAGGCATATCCGGAGCTCTTTTCTTGCGATTTTACGTTCGTCACCTCGAAGAGGTTACTCTGCGGTTTGATTGTGTCATAGCACGTTAGGAGTCGGAATGCGCCTTAGAGTCCGGTGTTGATAGATGATATTGGAAACTTTATGGCTGGTCCATCGGTAATGACCCGACTGGCGCCAGTGAAAATGAGAAGTCTAAGTACTTGATTCCTTCATTTGTAAGAAACTAGGTTATTTTGTATACGAAGCATTACATATAAGAGAAACTTGTAATCTTATCTAGTCTGATGTGATTAGTGTTATTGTAATTTTACATAATTGTTATTAGGGTAATTCCGCATATTGTTATTTTAGGAAATACCATCTGTATATGGGAATACCAATAAATTTGTTGTTGTTGTTGTTGTTGTTCAAGGAATGAACTATACGGGAAGAAAAAATGTTGTTACTTTACATGCAGTTGAATGTGTGAATAAATACTTATTGTGCGCGCGAGTGAGTAGTTTTTTATTAGAGACTTTGTCATTAGTAAAACTTAAAAAAGTTTGCATGACTGGATTTTGAGTATTATGGCGCGATAAAGATAATTCATAACGAACAATGTACTTGCTTTCCAGTAAGTCCAAGTTATGTTAATTTCAAAAATTGTGGGAGGAGTACGGAGATAAAAAAAGCGAGTTAATTAGTGAAATTAGCGTATTTCCTTTTTATGCCAAATTGCTTGGTAAAATGAGTTTTACAGGTGGTAAAATCAAGTGCGAAAGGTTGGCAGAAATGAAAGCTGGTTTAGATTGTTTTCACAGAACAAATTGTCAACAGAGTCGTGGGTGGAGTTGGTATCCGGTCACTTCGTTCCATGACCACCTCGTTCCAAACCACTTCGTTCCATCCTTTGGTCACTTCGTTCCACCATATAGTCACTTCGTTCCAAGTATAACCTAAGCGAAAAATCAATAATAAACAAAGCGAAAAATCTTACAAAACTATAAAATGTTATCCGCTGTCTATGTCGACGGCCATTTTGAAACTTGTGAAACAACTTTACGTTGATCATAGCAACCAGACCTAACAAACACCTTGATGTCATCATTACAACACCGCTTAACTTTTTAATGAGACTTGAGTAAATGCGAACCGGCTTTGATATTACTAACCTTATTTAACTTTAGCTATTAGTTTTAGACTGATGAAGATGCGAAATCATGTGTAGATTGAACACGAACACGAGAAGGCGTGAAACCACGCGTTGATCATAGCCACCAGAATAGAGAAGATGCAAAACCACGCTTTCATCATGACATCTCGCTTTGATCATAACCTCGCTTAACTATTTTTTTCTCTTTACACTTAAAAAGTTATAAACTACACTTTGACTAAAGAAGATGCAAAGATGAGAATCCTCGTTTTGATCATTGTCATAACAACATCTCTTCAATTTTTTATTAAGACTGAATAAGAAACGGACCGCTTCGCTAAACTTAAATTCGAACAAACGACGTTTTAACAACGGATGAGCAAGCGACATGAGCACATGAGCACATGACAATACCGCTTGACTTTTTTCCCTTGATTTGTGAATAACCCTTTGATGCTGTTGGTAATTATTATTCCATCCATTATTATTCCATTGCGTCATAACCGGTGATAAAATGTGCGTTAATGGAACAATAGGCAACTAACGTTTTAAAAGTGCAGTCAACAATACCAGTCATGTTTTGTGCCTCGAGAAGAAAGTTACGCACATTGTGTAATCTATTAGAGAGGGTAGCAGGTGTTACAGTTCCTTTTATTACCATCTTGTCTCTCATATCAGAAAAAAAAGTGGACTTTATAAGTCCTCTATAGATCATTGATGTTATGGATTGATGTAATTAGTGGGTGGTGCACGAATTTCCTTAAGTTTTCTTGGACATCGATATTTCTTTCAGTAGTTACATGAAATGGCTATGTAACTAAACATAAAGTTAACGAGCTTTTTGATCAAGGTAGATTTTACTCAGGTAAGAAAAAAATCACGTCTCAAGTTGTCAAAATTGAAATGAGGTTGATTCACATACTGATGATAAATAGAAATGAATAATTTAACGCGACAGCCGCTTGCCATCTCAATGTAATTGCGTAGAACGTAAATCCCGGGGGGGGGACTCCCATATGGAGTGGACGGGGATGCTCGTCGGAAATTTTGAATTTAACCCCTAAAAGAGACCAATTTGGGCGGACCCCTAAAAGAGACCAAGACAAAATCATTTTGTTACAGTGGACTTAAATGGTATGGAAAACTTTGTTTATATGAATTTAGTAAATATGAAGAATCAAAATTCTTTCTGTTTTGTTATTTCTTCGCGTGCAACCCTTAACGAGACCTTGACGGCTAAAAATAAGGACATTTTGCCCAGAACACCCTAAGCGAGACCAAAATCCGAAATTTACACCCCTAAGCGAGACGACGAGCATCCCCGTCCATTCCATATGGGAGTCCCCCCCCCGGGACGTAAATGGACTGCGCCACTTGACATCAACTAAACCAGGTGAAACGGTAAATGATTTCATCTTTTTAGTTACTAGTTCATAAATGTCTCCTAACTGAATTCTGGAATCAAAGATGGAGGAGTACGTAATCGATCCGCTGGACTAGATAAATAATTTCCAAAAAAGTAATTGTATCGCTAAATTACTTCCGTTCCGATAACTAGTACAATTTCAGCTACGCCCACGGGTTTTCTATTTCATGACGAATTGTATTTCCTTATAGCTTCTTTGTACCCAAGGCACGTTTACTTCGAAAATTGCAATAAGATACTACGAGTTCCAGAGGGAGAGCATCACTGATTTGTAATTTGCTTTATGTCGCTTGGTGCTGTACTTTCATTTTTAAAGCTATCTCGTTTGCGTTTTTTCTTGGTTACATGATGATCACGGATTGCGATCAAACACTTGAGCAAATCGTTGCAGATGTATTCAGTGGTGACCGCAAGCAGGCTGTAATCATGTTGACAAATGTTTTAGAATTGAGAAGTCGTATTTTTACTTCTAAGTTAACGTTTGACTGTAAGCAACGTGACAGGAAGTGAGTTGGAAATAAATTTAACCTTTTGTCTCAAAGTTTATGGTCCAAATCTTTATCTGACAGTTTACCTTTTGTGATATTTAAGCTGCAGAGCGTAAGGACCGTAAGCGATGCAACAATAGAAAATGCATTTTCATGAGATGCGATGCCGTTGAAATATCGAATTCTGTACGTTGAAGAAAATATTCAGAAATTACATTGGCAGGCTATAATTCTCCAATGACGGTTTACGAATTCCAAAGAAGGCTCTTTTCTTCTACTTTATATATAGGCACAGTATTACATAAATGTTCTTTTATACAAATGTAAATATTTCTCATATATGATTTTTAAACATTATGTATCTATCGTTTTTGTTCCTTATTGTTTAGTGCATTTGATCAATTCGTCATGTTAAAATGAACCACAGAAACAAAGAAATTATTCTTATTAATAATTTTTGCTGATGATAATATTAATAATTTTTAATTTTTAATAATTTTTAATGATAATTTTTGCTGTTGTTAGAAAGGATTGTGCAGTAGTAATTAAAGCAGTTCTGAGTGGAATGAAAAGTGAGAAACCACAGGCTGACTTTGTATATACCCCACAATCCCGGTATAAAGTGGTTGGTTTCTAGAGAAACTGCGGTCAGCTGTGTCAGTAGAACATTAAAAGATCAAGACACAAACTATGGTCTATCAAGTGAGTTAACAATATGCGCGTCAGCCCTCCGATCGGACATACAGCTGACGCTCCCCCACCCCCCTCCCCCTAAAAAAATTGATTGGAGGATTGTAGCTCGGCTTAGTATTTTTGCGAATGGGTCGATATATAAATGTCATAATTCTGTATCTGTTTGTTTAACAATATCTGTTTGTTTAACAATTAATGTATAGATATCGCAAACGGATGTCTAATATTGTTCATTCAAGCTCTTGGCAGTAAGGAAGTTCACATTCCAAAGGGATGGGCCATACGAAGACGAAACTAATGGAATCCTTGTTGTAGATAGATATGTATTAAAAGCAGGAATACAAAGCTTGAAATCTTCGTAACTATGCTTCTTCTCTCTGTACAAGCGTGGCTTCATCTTATTAATTTTCTCTTTCCGGCAAATATGAAGTCTTACCATGTTTTCAGTGATCAAGCTACGTCTTGTGAGTTGCAAAACTGCGTTCTACTGATTTAACACATTTAAGTTTTCTCCTAAAAATAATGCAAATGTTACAACTGCGTAATCTCTTTCATTGCCACAAAAAGCTTATTCTGAGAAACTATCTTATAGTCAAGTTTGTAATCGATGTCCCAGGAGATGGGAATCGACGCCATCTTGTAACCACCGCATGCGTACTGTTTTCAAGGTTTTACAAAATGATAACGAAATCAACTGTCTTTACCCTGGGACAAACACAAGATGCCAGAGCTTACGGACAGATTCAACATACCCTCTCTACCCAACCAATTCATTATCTTTATCCATTATTTGTGTAATGAAATTCAAGCCACCCTCTACACCCCACAGGTGGGAGTTGCCCTCCACCTCACTGTTCTTCTAGCCTCGTCGATGAGTAGGATGAGATCCATAGTCAATAATCAAGATCAATGAATTAAATAGAAGATAATAGTGAGTGTGAGAATATATACAAGTCTTTATATCCAGAAAAGGAAAAGTCCTGATCTGGTTGATAAGAAGCACAGACTGAGCGGTCATGTGGACATGTGGATAATGGACTCCTGATTGCACTTTGTGCCATGGCATACGTTGATGGTTGTGACTTTTGAATCTATTACCGCTTTCTACGCCAGGTTCTTTTCTGACAAGTTCCCGCTATGGTACAAGTGACACCATAGCAGGGCTAACGCGGTAACCACTGTCCATGTTCCCAAGACACCAATAAAGACCCACAGGGGTACCCAAGGTTTCCGCGATGTAACTGGCGTGGACGAGCCATTGGACTTGACGCCTTTGATTGCTGGTGAGAAAGCAGCACGTACATTTCGGTGGATTATTCTTAAGAAATAGAAAACATGTACTGTGTTTCTATCGAGTTATAGAAACATGAGTGGAAGTTTGGGAGAACGAGAAATGCTATTCCGAGTTCTCCCAAACTTTCACGAGTGTTTTTATAACTCAATAGAAACACGAAGAACATGTTTTCTATTACTTTTAGAAAACACCGCGACGAAAAAAAGGAAAAGAACTTCTTAACTTTGATGACCAAAATGTAAATTCTCTTTGGTCGTGTCATCATTACGTCAACAGCTCGTGCTAGTTCTGTGTTTCTAGCGAGCCTATAGAAACAGGAATTCTAACGAATCAGTGCGCGTATTTTCTTGGGACTGTTTTTTTAATTTTCTTTAGTAAATCACTTCAAACAACAATTGTGATGGTAAAGTAAAACTTAAGGCGCACACCAGTTCATGTACCCGAGTCAGGAGACCCATATATGGCTACTACAGATATTGGTTACTGCGCAAGGGACACTCCCCATTATATGGCTGAAGAAAGTCAACGTGGTAATAAATGTAGAGCGCGGGGTCTCCGGGACGGACCATTAGAAAAGTGACTGGGGGGGGGGGGGGTGGGGAATTTTCAGCTTGCAAGAATTTTTTTTTTCGCTCACTGCTTGTGCAGGAATTTTTTTTTCAGGTGAACCCCTCTGCACGAATTTTTTTACTACGTGTGACAGTCACAATTGGACTTTCCTTCTGCACGAATTTTTTTTTACCTTCGTCTTTGCATGAATGTTTTTTTTGGCATTTTCCCTTGCATTAATTTTTTTTTTGTTTTTTTCCCACCCCCCCCCCCCCACTCCATCACTTTTCTAATGGTCCGTCCCTAATATGTCCAGAGCACAGAGCACTATCCAGGTGATCTGGTGATTTAGTGAAAAGGCTCGGGCCTGAGGTGCTATTTCCAATCTCAAATGGCGGTACATGGCGATAGAATTAGGCCATAATCTACGTAACGAATTATTCAGATTTGACAAAACTGTGACACCCACGCCCGGGGGGGGGGGGGTGGGTACTCCCTTATATGGGCGATATAGGTATGTGCGGCCCCAAAGGTATGGTTTTTAGCCATTTTGCCGCCATTTTGGTAATAAATAGAGTGTCGATTTTTGCACTCGCGTTATAGTGTGGAATTCTGAGCTCGAAACTGCACATACAGTCTTAACCTATGAAACAGATAAACATTGTTAACATTGGTCTGAACTCGGGAAATAATTATGAAGCAGGTCTGAAACAGGTTATTTATTCAAGGTTCAGCTCATAATTTGGGTGGGGAAAATCGCTGGTTTTTGTCAAAAACAGGGTAAGGGTTTTGGGAAGCGGGCCGCACATCCCTACCCAATTTTTATGGTAGTACCCCCCCCCGGGCACCCGCGGTTTCGTTCAACTATACTATTGGAATGAACTTTAAGGTTTAAATAACAAGGACGACAGCTTTGTAAAGGTTCTGTAATTCCTGGCTCAACAGGTCAACACAATTTTAACTCGTGGTCGATTCTGACTAAAAGCGCTGGGCGACCAGGCCGTATTACATAATATCGTTACATCGTCCTCTTTCTTAAATGCAACATGACACAAACTCCAAGTGGCAACAAATAAAACAATATCACGATTAAGTCTGTAAAATAAAGAATGAAAGATGTCCACAAAGGCAAATTTAAATGCCCTGCACAAAGTCCATCCTAACATAGTTCAAATGGAAAACACAACAAAGTTACAGTTCTGCTTGACTGCACCCCTCAGGGTGGGCAGTAGTCTTTGAAACGGATTGGGATCCTAATTGAACGCCCTCTGGTGGATCTTCTTTCAGATGGCTGTGGGATCTCTGGCGGCCTTTGAGGGATCCCTGGTTGCTCTGGAGTTGTGTGGGCAGGCAAAGGCGTGCCTGGCTGAACTGGGTCAATGACTCTCTGGGACTGGTCGTCCGACGGGAGTGGCTCATCTGGTTCCTCTACGTGGCTATCGATTGCAGGACTCTCTTGTGTCGCTATCAAATCCTTTCTGTTTCTCCTGTATCTCTTCCCTTCGATGACTACTTCATAGGATCTTGGCGCAACTTCCTGGAGACATGTTGCTTTCTTCCACAGCTTTGTTCGATCTTTTGGATCTGGCTTCATTCTTACTATATCTCCAGGTTTGAGCTCTTTTAGTAGTTTGGCCCCTCTGTTGTAGTAATGTGCTTGTTTCTGCCTTTTCTTTATTATGAGTTTCTTGACAGGCTTTGGAAGTTTGGGTTTCAATAATCTTGCTGAAGTTGGGAGGAGAGTCCTGGTTCTCCTTCCCATCAGCCTCTGTACTGGGGAGGAATCGAGCCCTTCGGTTGGAGTGTTCCTCCAGTCGAGAAGAGCCAGGTAGGGATCTTTGTGGTCTAGCTTTGCTTTCTTGAGGATTCGTTTGGCCGTGTTAACTGCATTCTCGACTTTGCCGTTTGATCGAGCATGGTATGGAGAGGAAGTGATATGCTCAAAGTCCCATTCTCGAGAAAATGTTTTGAAATCTGATGAGGAGAATTGAGAACCATTATCACTTCTGACTGTGTTGGGGATGCCGTGCCTGGCAAACTGCGATTTCAGACTTGTAATTACTGACGAAGCTCTCGTATCGGACAGGGCTCGTAACTCAAAGAAGTTGGAGTAGTCATCCACTATAATGACATACTCTGTCTTATCCAGTGTAAACAGATCCACCGCAACCTTTGACCAGGGCCTGTCGGGTACTTTCTGTGGCATGAGGGGCTCTTTGGGTTGTTCCATGCGAAATGAATTGCATGTCCCGCAGGAAGAGACACAGTCCTTGATGGCTGAAGTCATTCCAGGCCAATACAGGATTTCCCTTGCTCGCCGAAGGCAGCCCTCAATGCCAATGTGGCTTGCGTGGATTTTCTTTAGCATCTCAGATCTCATAGCTGCTGGCACTACGACTCTGTTGCCTCTGAAGAGTATTTCATCTTGTACTGTCAGTTCATCTCGGTAAGAGTAATATGCACGGATTTCTGAAGGGACTGCTTCTCTTCTCTCTGGCCACCCCAGCTCAATAGTCTGCTTCAGCTGCTGCAGGACTGCATCATCCTTTGTTTTCTGTTGAAATTCTGCGAGACGCTCTCTGGTCACAGCAAGATGTTTGGTCATGTCGACTTCCTCTACAGATCAAATGAATTCTAGTTCACTTTGTGAGATATGGTTTGGTAAGGGTAGGTATGCCCTGCTCAAGGTGTCTGCGATGTACATCTCTTGGCCTTTTTTGTAGACAACTTTAAGCTGGTAGTTCTGCAAGTATAGCATCATTCGCTGGAGTCTCTTTGGGGCTGTGAGTAGTGGTTTCTTTAGTATAGCCTCCAGGGGCTTGTGGTCAGTCTCGACGGTGACCTCTCGGCCGAACAGGTACTGATCAAACCGCTCACACGCGTGTACAATCGCGAAAAGTTCCGTCTCAATCTGAGCATAATTTCTCTCTGAGGTTGTTAGCGCCCTTGATGTGAAAGCTACTGGCTGGCCCTCCTGCAACAGAGCGGCCCCAAGACCTGATTGAGATGCGTCGCACTGCAGGGTGACCTCTTTTGACACATCATAGTAGCGTAGCACGGGATGATTAGTGATGAGTTGCTTTACGTCTGTGAAGGCTCTTTCGTGGACTTCATTCCAGTGCCATCCAACATGTTTGTCTTCTAGTCGCCTCAGTGGTTCCGTGACTGTGGACAAATGCGGCAAGAACTTTGAGAGGTAATTTGCCATTCCCAGGAACCTCTTTACTGACTTTACATCAGTGGGCTTTGGCATCATCAGGATTGCCTCTACTTTCTTTGGGTCTGGTTTCAGTCCATCGGCTGTGAGCAAATGGCCGATGTAAGGTACTTCAGTAAGTCTCAAGCGGACTTTGTCTTTGTTGAGGGTGAGATTTCTCTCTCTGGCTCTTTCAAGGACGATCCTTAGGTTCTTGTCATGATCTGAGGTGGCAGTCTCCATGTCGTCACCTTCTCCGTACACCAAAAGGTCATCAGCAATCACTGCAGTGCCTTTAATATCTCCAAAGGTATCATTCATCCTTTTCTGGAATTCCTCGGGTGCTGAGGAGATGCCAAAGGGCATGCGCAACCAGCGGTACCGACCAAATGGGGTATTAAAGGTCGTAAGTCTGCTGGAAGCGTCATCTAGCGGCACCTGCCAGAACCCACTTTTGGCATCAAGTACAGAGAACACCTTTGCTTTGCTTAGACTGGTGGCAACTTCTTCAACAGTAGGGAGAGGGTAGTGAGGCCGCTTGATGGCTCTGTTTAGATCTTTAGGATCGATACATATTCTGAGCTTGTTGGGCTTGACCACTGTAACCATACTTGATACCCAATCTGTTGCTTCGCTCACTGGGGCCAGGATGTTCTCATTTACCATCCTTTCCAATTCCAGTCTTAATGGCTCTCTTAGGGTAACAGGTACCTTGCGGGGTGGGTGTATCACTGGTTGTGCTGTTGGGTCGATCTCTATGTGGTAAGGGTCTGCGAGGCATCCAAGGCCTTCAAAAACATCTGCATACTCTGTCAAGAGGTCATCATCAATGACTGTCTTCAACGTTGATGGTGTAAACTGGCTGTCTTGAGTCACTGTATCCACATGATGGAAGGAGTCTTTCACCAGCACTTTTAAGAAATTCAACCTTTGGCATGTTTCTGCACTCAGAAGTGGTCTCACATCTCCGTCAACAACTTGGAACTCAAGGACATGGGACGAGCCATCTCTCGTGCACTTGAGCTTGCACTTCCCCACTGGGTACATAACGGATCCGTTGTACATGGTTAACTTGGCCTTGCTTTTCTCAATATAGAGGTCATCAGGATCTCCCATAACTTTTGCATAGTCCTTCAGTGGTAGAAGGTTACAGGTTGCTCCACAGTCAAGCTGGAATTTGACATATGCATTGTCGTTTACCATCATCGTCACAAACAACTGACTTGCAACCTTATCATTACTCTCGGTGTGTAGTGCTCCGATTTTGTGAGTGACCATGTCGATAGCGAATTCGTCTTCAGTATCATCTTCTATTTCAACCAGGTGGAGTCGTTTGCCTGTTTTCGGTGGTCTTGTTTCCCTTGTTTTGCACTTTATTGCAAAATGGTTTGCTAGACCACACTTCTGGCACTTTGAACCATATGCAGGGTAAAGATTCTTGTTTCTTGGATGTCTTCTGCCACAAAATTTGCAATCAATCACAGTTAATTTACTAGGCTGTTTTTCAGGCGGTTTCTCAGTGTTAATGGCACTAATTGATTCATCGGTTGTTTTGTCTGCTGCCATTTGCTTCAGTTGGATTTGAGTGAGCTCGGCTGACCTGACTTTCTCGGTTGCACTTTCCAAGGTTAGCTTTGCATCTCTCAGGAGTCGTTCTCTTACTGAGGAGTCTCGTATTCCAAAAACGATCCGATCGCGGATAAGCGACTCTTTGAGTGCTCCAAATTCACAAGTGTCCGCTAAGTTCTTCAATACAGTCACGTAGTGGTCGATGGACTCACCATTGTCTTGATTTCTCGAGAAAAAAACATAGCGTTCATAGATAGTGTTCTTCCTCGGGTTGCAAAACAGCTCGAACTTCTCCAAGACTTTTTCAATTTTGAGCTCGTCGCCTTCTTCATCCCACGTGAGCGTGTTGTAAACATCGACAGCCTCTTCGCCGATTACGGTAAGTAGAGTCGCGACACGTGTTGGTTCATCTTTCTGTGCTACGCCGGTTGCTATTTCATAATTGCTCCATTTCTGTCTGAATTTCTTCCACTTCTGGGCTGTGTTCCTTTGCTGGAGTTGTAGAGGCTCCGGTGGAGGCAAACCAAATGAAGCGGCGGCCATGTTGGTTTTCTAGGTAAGCTTGTTCGGTTTTGTTAGTTCGTGGCGTTCACGAGTTCACGCGAATCTTTATGTGTAAATCCAAGGTAACCACACTCCTGACACCATGTAATGAACTTTAAGGTTTAAATAACAAGGACGACAGCTTTGTAAAGGTTCTGTAATTCCTGGCTCAACAGGTCAACACAATTTTAACTCGTGGTCGATTCTGACTAAAAGCGCTGGGCGACCAGGCCGTATTACATAATATCGTTACAACTATTACATCAAGTTTACATTTCAAACGTGGTTTATCTACGAGCAGTTAAAATAAGCTTAACAAAAGACAAAATCCACACATTATTAAGCAAAAAGAAGCTTTTTAAAAGCAAACAAATGCAGTTGGAAGTAATGGAAACCAAAATAACCAAATAAAACCGTGCAGATTTGTGCTTACAGTTCAACAGCATGGCCGCAATCTGGGTAGGTACGTGGTGTAAGCATCATATAGTGGTTCCCCGTTAGTGAATATATGGCATACATTGCTCTCCATAGCCATACACGATGCTTACACCACGTACCTACCGCAATCTGATTGGCTGAGCTACTGACTCAGATGAGATTTTCAACATCAACACCAACGATCCGACGCATCCAACTCTTTGATTCCAAATTTCCTGTAGTGTTTCCATTGCCAAAACGTAACAGATCATTCCCCGTGTCTCCCATATTTCTTGTTACTGAATGCAGAGAGTAAAAGACGAGATCTGCCATTGCGACTGTCATCGACCGCCATGTTAAATTTCGAAAACAATGCCTCAGGCCGCGCGCGGCTCTGGGATAAGGTCGTTTAAGAAAGTTTTTGTGCCCAGGCCTCTTCATTACGTCACCAGATCACCTGGATAATGCACCTATCAATGTTAAGCCGGCGGGGGGCGCAGGGCATGGGGTTGGGATTTGATTGTCTTTGTTGGCCCTGGGGTAGGGCATTTGACCGACCTTGTTCTCCCGGGGGAGGGAATATTTGGATCTTTCTTTGTCAGCCTTGGGATATTTGACAGCGATGTGCAGCCCGGGGTGGGGAAATTTGGTTGCATTTGACTGGAATGATTTGCCCGTGGGCAGGGAATTTGACGGCAAATTTTTCAAAAATGTCAAATCCCCACCCCATGCCCTGACTCCCCTCCCCCCCCCCCCCCCCGCCGGCTTAACATTGATAGGTGCATAATAACTGCACTCTAAATGTCTACCTGATAAACTGACATTGTACTCAACGTTCGGCGATTCCTGATCATTAAAGCTAAGAATAAATTCAATATGGATTTATGTCATTTCTAACGTAGACACTCACAACGGGACTGTTACCTTTGGAGAGAACTGTACTCGTTGTGCTTTGATGTTCCAATGGTGTGGATGTTGATACCACCTCTGCAAGAAGAAAAGGCATAAATGTTTATTCGACTCAAGGTGCCTACACCATTAATGAAGGCCGCGATCCAAAATAGTCTGAACGGACTCTAAAGGAGAACACTTATCCCTCTGTTTAATACTACATTTTATTCAGAGAATACTCTTCCGGAAAAGCCGACTTAATGTAGACATAGAATATTAATCAAGTGATCTAGGGGTCGAATTTTGGTTTGTTATGATCTCCGATCGTCTTGATAGACTCTTGAGTTGGGCGGACGCGGTACTCTGTATTAACATTTGTATAAGCAAAGGCTGTGCTGGATATAACATTAGGCGTATATAACGTGTAAGGACAGACAGATCAAATCAGTGTACCACGGCGAGACAGGGAGAACACTATACAGCCGGCTCAAGAACAAAACATATTCTTAATTAGTACATGGAAAGTTCGACGTTTGAAACGAGCCCGGCTAAGCTCCTATCACGTCACAGCTTGGCTGCTTGCGAATCTAGTCTTTTTCCGTAGGCGCACGAAAAAACCATGGAAAAGGAAGGGTTACGCTTATATAAAACATATATATACTGAAATAAATGCCACTGCGTAGATGATGATTTTTAAGGCGCTCTGATAAAAGCGTTGTCTTTTTGCCGTGCAGCTTAGTTAAGTTTGGCACACGAGGAGTTAGGAACTAAACATTACCCGTCTTTTAGGTGTTTAATTTTTTTCTTGAGGGACTGAAGAGCTGGCATGTCTGCTATTGGCAGCAGTTTGAATTGATTTGAAATGCTAAAGTCAGGTAAAGAAGACCAAGGGCCCAACACGAAGAGCCTCTATCTCCATTAATTCCTTGAGTCAACCGTTTCCTGAGTAGATTGATTTTTAGAACGACCCTCTCCCGCGAAAAGTATCATGTTCGCGTCGAAGCTTGTATGTAACCACGGAAAAAAATGGCGGACGAAGGGGGAAAGGTGTATTCCGTCCTTCCTATGTTTTCCTTTTGCCGTGCACTCCTTTTACTAACTTTACAGCCGTTGGGATCTGGGTGTCAATAAAGAGAAGTTATTGAATAACCTTACTAAACATGCCTTTTAAATCCGTTTTCTTTTAAATTAAAAACCCACGTATACTGAACCAATTCGACACTAAACTTTGGAATGAGGGCATATATGTCACTCACTAAGAAAGAGTACTGAGGTGCTGGCATGGAACCTCATGTGGCCGGGCTCGTGTCCCGGGGGGTACTACCATAACTGATTGGGTAGGGATGTGCGGCCCGCTTCCCAAAACCCTTACCCTATTTTTCCTACCCAAATTATGACCTGGCCCTTAAACAAATAACCTGTTTCATACCTGCCTCATAATTATTTCCCAAGTTCAGATGTGTTAAAGTCAATGTTTATCTGCTTCATAGGTTACAAGACTGCATGTGCAAAGTTTCGAGCTCAGAATTCCACACTATAACGGGAGTGCAAAAATCGACACCCTATAGATTACCAAAAAGGGAGAAAACTGTATTCCGTCTTTCCTATGTTTTCCTTTTGCCACGCACTCCTTTTACTAATTTTACAGCCGATGAGATCTGGGTGTCAATAAAGGGAAGTTATTGAATAAGCTTACTGTTCGAGAATTTCTTCAACTGAACACTCTAAGGACTGTATCTTTCTCTGTTACCTTTAATTCTCAAACTTAACGATCATTTCTCACATTAACATAAACTCTGGCATCCTTTCTGCCTCCTTCCTTTTACAGCTATTTAAAATTCTTTGTCATTTTTGTCCCCTACCTATATTTCCGGTGTCCCATTACTGTACCTTGCACTTGGTAACAATGCGTTTCACGTGTAGAACATTTGTGATGTACGTGTAAAAATTTGTGACAAGGAAATCGTAGCCGCATGCTGCTACGCGTTGCGTTACGCGGCAATGTTTCCGACACTTACTAAGGGACGGACCATTAGAAAAGTGATGGGGGGGGGGGGGGGTGGGGAATTTTCAGCTTGCACGAATTTTTTTTTTCGCTCACTGCTTGTGCAGGAATTTTTTTTTAGGTGAACCCCTCTGCACGAATTTTTTTTTATTACGTGTGAAAAAGTCACAATTGGACCTTCCTTCTGCATGAATTTTTTTTTTACCTTCTTCTTTGCATGAATTTTTTTTCTTGGCATTTTCCCTTGCAGGAACTTTTTTTTTAGGTGAACCCCTCTGCACGAATTTTTTTTACTACGTGTGAAAAAGTCACAATTGGACCTTCCTTCTGCATGAATTTTTTTTTTTACCTTCTTCTTTGCATGAATTTTTTTTCTTGGCATTTTCCCTTGCATGAACTTTTTTTTTAGGTGAACCCCTCTGCACGAATTTTTTTTACTACGTGTGAAAAAGTCACAATTGGACCTTCCTTCTGCATGAATTTTTTTTTTTACTTTCTTCTTTGCATGAATTTTTTTTCTTGGCATTTTCCCTTGCATGAACTTTTTTTTTTGTTTTTTCCCCACCCCCCCCCCCCCATCACTTTTCTAATGGTCCGTCCCTAAACATGCAGTTCTTGTAATGGCGGCAAAAATTGTTAAATTCTATACCCTATTCATGACCAAAACGGATGAAAAACCATACTCTTTGGGGCCGCACATACCCATATGCCCATATAAGGGACTACCCCCCCCCCCCCGGGGGATCGTGTACACCTTCGTTACGATATGTTGTTGTTCTGGTCTTACCTGTTGAAGCGAGCCTTAAGTCTTCCCTAGCGCTCAAAAATGCACTGCTGTAGTCTGAGCCAAGATGGTTGCTAACATAACATGTATACAGCCCCAGGTCTTGCTCGGTAACATTTGCAATTGTCACTTGTACGACATATTTTCCTTTGACAGGAACTGTCTGATACTGAAATGGGTCGACGAGTGTGAAAGACCCATTTTTCAAGTCAAGTGAACCAGGATATGTGCCAGGAATACCATTCCACTTGAGCCATCTGAAATCCGGCAAGGTTCCACTTAGTAGGACTACACATACCATTGTGGCGTTCTGTCCTAGAGCAACACTAACATTCTTGGGTGATCCACACTTTAAAATGGGCCTAGTCCGCGATTTTTCTGTGTGTTGAATTATTTGGTAGGACAGCATGTTAGAGCATGACAAACGAATATTTGAATATTCACCTTAAACCTCGCTGATACAGCAAATACGTTTTGTGCGATGCAGGTTTTAAAACTCCCAGATTTGCAGAAAATATTATACACTTAATGTATGTTCATTATCAGGACTCTCGGGAAAACAAAACTTACTAGTTTCCCGAGGGGCCATACATTACTAAGTGCTTTGTTACATATTTAGAAGATCACGCCATTTTTAACTTAGTGATGCATTGATCACGTGCTTTTGTATTCGGCGCGCGGGCAACAACTGCGCAATTTTATCCCAGTCGGGACACAGTTGAATTTGATCAGGGGCACGAGACCAAGAATCAACCAATCACAATGCTCGTTTTGTTGAATGAAAGTCTGGGTAAATATCAAATTATTATTATTGCACTGTTTTCGAAGCACGATATCTTCGATAAAAGATGCAAAATTTGAAAGTTTCGATATTTACTTAAGTTTGCAAGCTTCAAACTGTTATAGGCAGGTTTGATACAGGAATGTGACCTGCCAATTAAAACTGAAACTTGTATACTCATGAAGAAATAAGCAAAGAGACTACCTTAGGGACGGACCATTAGAAAAGTGATGAGGGGGGGGGGGTGGTGGGGAAAAAACAAAAAAAAAATTCATGCAAGGGAAAATGCCAAGAAAAAAAATTCATGCAAAGAAGAAGGTAAAAAAAAAATTCATGCAGAAGGAAGGTCCAATTGTGCCTTTTTCACACGTAGTAAAAAAAAATCGTGCAGAGGGGTTCACCTGAAAAAAAAATTCCTGCACAAGCAGCGAGCGAAAAAAAAATTCGTGCAAGCTGAAAATTCCCCACCCCCCCCCCATCACTTTTCTAATGGTCCGTCCCTTAGCAAAGATTGTACTATGTGGTTCAAAAAAACAATGCCCCAGATCATAATATACAAGCTTAGACAAAACGTTTGGGACAGTTTCCTGGATTTCCGTACAAACATCAGTATCTCTGATTTCCCCTCCCCCCTGAACAATGTTGATCACCATAGGTTAAACGCATTGTACAGTTTCTGTTGTTCGACACTGTATAGGGGGGAGCGGGGTACAACATCATTGTAAAAGGGTGCTGGGGAAGAAGTGTATCGGCTGTTTTCAAATTATAAAGAGCCAGACGAAGAACAGGTCAACAGTCCCATAAGGCTTTGTTCACGATTGTAGCTCTTTCAAGCCTGGTACCTACCCACAACTCTAAGAGTGTATGTATGGTTGATTGAACCATAAGCATTGGACACCACACACGTGTACTTCCCTGAATCCACTACGACCAAGTCTTTAAGCCTCAAATACCACATATTTGTCTTGAGTCTTGGCTGTAGCCGTCTCCATATAGATGGCACGCCGTCCTTAAACCACTGATATGTTAACGGCGCCGAACCGTAAGCTTCGCACTTGAGTCGAACGGACTGCCGAGCAGGCCATGCAACGAACGTTTGCTTCATTTTGTTAGAGTTGGTAAAGCGGGGAGCACCTGCAAGCATTAGTGAACAGAAACCACCGATTATTATCATAACCAGGTGGCGTTTTCACAAGTAAGGTTATTTGTAGATCGTCTTTTCCGCGAATTGGTTTGGGAGAGCCAATCACAAGCTAGTGCATGATTGATATGTAGCATGATAACCCCCTGTAGCGACAACTAACATAGCCGACATACACGAGTCTTCATCGGAGTTTTCGGACAGCATTTCTGACGATAGTCAAGGTATTTACAGAGAATAGTAGCTCCGATGAGATAACCGAGACAGCGGAAACAACCTTTTTTTCGCGGGAGAAGCCGCTCTAAAAACAACCTTACTTGTGAAAACGCCGTTGCATGAACCTTCAGAAAACAGTCCTAGGAAAATACGCGCGCTGATTGGTTAGAATTCATGTTTCTATTAAACAATTAGATTATGAGCTCGAGATTGCCATCGTGTGATAGTTAACGAAGGTGCAGCACGAGTCAATTATCACGCATAGAAAGCTACTAGTCGTTCAAAACTTTGTCTTTTCTGGAACAGCCTCAACCAGTAAGCTGTCTAAATCTTCTTCACGGACACTTTGACAACGTGAAGAAACGGCCGCCATTTTGTAATAAGGGCACACTGCTACGCTACTCACTATCTATCACAGAATAGATAGTGGGTAGCGTAGCCAATCAGAGCGCGGCATTTGTGATAGAACGCTAATAGATTTATACTAAAACTCGATAGAAACTCGGTACATGTTTTCTATTTCTTAAATAGCAGTTGCACACTCCGGGTAATGGGCTCCTGCATTAAGTGACCAATCTGCAACTTCCCCTTACAATTCCAATACATTGTCAACCAAACCAATTGTGAGAACTAAAAAAATGATCACTGAACTCAATGATATTGAACTGATCATACATCAAATTCTGGAAAGTATCCTGTTAGGAAATTATTGACTCACTTAAAGGAGAATTACTGCACGGATCTTGGGGATGAAAGGTTTAAGTACAAAAGCCTGTTTAAGAAATTTCATTTGGACAATAAAACGAATCAAAACTTTTGAGGTCGTTACTATCAAAGCACATCAAACAAGTCTAAGGTCCGGAATTAAAAAAAGTTCTAATTAGAAAAATATAGTATTTTTGATAGATGCTTTTCATAATTTTTAACCCTCCCTCTACTGCTTACTAAATTTATTTCCGTTTCAACAGAGTGCACTAACCTAACCCGGAAACGCTGTTATCAATCGCAACAAGAAAGAATGATTCATCAGACGCACGGATGCTTAAATAAACTTTCCGAGCTGTGTAACGCCATGAAAGCACGTCCGCGTTATCACATGCATTTTAGCATTTTATGCACCAGTTATTGTATCACATCTGATATAAGGGAACTGCTTTAAAAAATGGACCTTCCTTCACATGCCTACCAAAGATTGCTTAACTGCTGTAACAGAACCAGTTTGGTGCTAGATCGATTAATCAGAAATACTTTTTGTCATATCATCTTTGGATTTAGCTACAAGTGGCCTTCTTCAGCTAAGCGGGATACCTTCCCTCGCCACTCACGTTCCGCGCGCGTATCGCGCTTGGCTGCTAAGCCTGTTTTGCAGGCTAGGAAGTTTTTTATTTGACACAAAACAAAGTCGCAATTAAAGTGATTAATTTTTCTTTACGTTCGGAAGGTGGGAGTGTGCTATTCTACTTACAAAGTTAACACAAAAAGGACGACAAACCTGAAGTTTGTGCAGACTGTGTTGCTGTCAGTGGTTTTGTCATCGTGGTGTTGAACCATAATGGTAAGAGTCTTCCTGTACAAGAAAAGGACAGGATTAGTGGCACATAAAGGCAAAAGCAGAGCACACTACATGGTTTGATCCACAGACAAAAAAGTTAGAACTACACTGTATAGTAAAATAAACAGTACCACAGTATAGTACTGTTCAGTAGCTTTCCCAAGAATGGTCCGGCACTGCATGGTTTGATCCATAGACAAAGGTTAGAACCACACTGCATAGTAAAACAAACAGCACTACAGTACAGTACTTTTGAGTTGTTTTACAAAGAATGGTCACACTGCATGGTTTGATACACAGATTGAAAATGTTAGAACCACACTGTATAGTAAAACAAACAGTACCACAGTACAGTACTGTTGAGTAGTTTTACAAAGAATGGTCACACTGCATGGTTTAATACACAGATGAAAAAGTTAGAACCATACTGTATAATAAAACAAACAGTAACACGGTACAGTACTGTTGAGTAGTTTTACAAAGAATGGTCACACTGCATGGTTTAATCCACAGATGAAAAAGTTAGAACCACACTGTATAGTAAAACAAAGAGTACCACAGTACAGTACTGTTCAGTAGCTTTACAAAGAATGGTCACACTGCATGGTTTGATCCACAGATGAAAACGTTAGAACTACACTGTATAGTAAAATAAACAGTACCACAGTATAGTACTGTTCAGTAGCTTTCCCAAGAATGGTCCGGCACTGCATGGTTTGATCCATAGACAAAGGTTAGAACCACACTGCATAGTAAAACAAACAGCACTACAGTACAGTACTTTTGAGTTGTTTTACAAAGAATGGTCACACTGCATGGTTTGATACACAGATTGAAAATGTTAGAACCACACTGTATAGTAAAACAAACAGTACCACAGTACAGTACTGTTGAGTAGTTTTACAAAGAATGGTCACACTGCATGGTTTGATCCACAGATGAAAAAGTTAGAACCACACTGTATAGTAAAACAAACAGTACCACAGTGCAGTACTGTTCAGTAGCTTTACAAAGAATGGTCACACTGCATGGTTTGATCCGCAGATTGAAAATGTTAGAACCACACGGTATAGTAAAACAAATAGTACCTGAGAAAAGAAAGCCTATGCCATGTAAAATTTATTTTTTAAGCGTTATATTAAGAAGTTGCTAAGTATTTCTAATTTTGAAGTTTGATATCCAGTTCCTTCTAGAATTTTATTCATTTGTATGTGTATTCTCTTACATTTTAAATTTTTTGAATAGTTTAGTGATTTTTAGTTTTTAACCTAGTTTATAATAGTGAGGACCTCCCTGAAAACCACATAATGTGATGGGAGCATCCTCTTTAAACATTTAGTATTATTAGTCGGGCAACCGACTATAGGTTTACCCTCGAGTTTCAACGCAAATCGCAGTCACGTGCAATGGGGAATACCGCATACACGTAATACGGGCGCAACCTTTCCACGATGTCGAAGTCGATGGCGAATATGTCGAAAACAAATGGTGTCACCTTTTCTACGCTCAAACATACAGACCCACACACCTTTCGCGGTAGATCCACTCTAAAACATGGCGTGTGTAATGAGCGTGTATTTCGAAACGGGTCGTTCTGCGAACTGAAAATAGCGAAGGTCTCCCTGTTGCCCGACTTACGATCTTAGATCGTCTTGTTATTATTATTATTATTATTATTATTATTATTATGTTTCTTCTCTATGGATATATGACAAAGCACCACTGTGGCCGGAGAGTACAGGAAAGTTCTTTTCTATTGAGGACATGCAAAAGTGTTAAATTACCAAAACAATTGTGCTGCAGGCATAAAATCAATCAATACATGAATTAAGCTAAAGAGGAAGGCTTTGCATGTCCTCTTAACACACGCTCAAGCTGTCTGAACTTCAAACGTTTCCGCGCTAAGACGCTTTGTCTTTATATCCTATTTGTATGGATCAAAACAACTTTTGATTGATTGTTGTTAACATACAAAGACGCGAAAAATGAGTTTCATTGTTGTGTGGGCGTGGATTCATTTCAAGTGGAATTCTTCAAGCTAATCGATATGATGATGGTAAGGACATTAAAAAAAAACCACGAGGAGTAAAAAAAGTTCTCGCTAAATTATAAATTAATGTTTATCATATTTTTTAAAGTTCTCAAAGGTAGAGCTAAAAAATGAATCAACATGTACCACAGGGAGAGTCATATAGTCAATTAAGCAGAGGTCATTATTGAAGTCACCTAAAATACGCCGAGCTATGTAACGGTTTACAAAAAGCTAATACAAGTGCTTGCCTAAAACGAAAACTAATAATAATGATCTACAATTGCTGTAAAAAAAATTTTAGACTGTGTTCCCGCCAACAATTTGCTGTTATTTTCGGTTGAGGATGGTAAGGGATTTCATCTTAAAACCTCTGGGCGTTTTATTTTCAAGTTCGTTATCCGTGTCTTACAAAAATAACTAAAACGCAATAATGGTTTCTCTCCCGTACAGGTAACTTCAACGTGTTACCTAACTGAAACATCACTAACCAAAAGCACAACAGAAAAGCTCTGTTCGGTAGAAGTTGTTTTACTGTCAAACCGCCCTCAAGTTTCCTATCACGGACTGAAAAACTTGAACAAGCCTCCAACGTCAATAAAATTATAAATGTATAGCAATGTTGCGCCACAAATACCAGCAGCTTTCTCAAGAAATAGGGACCTTAAGCAAGGACGATGCCGACGTCAACGAGAACGACTTCGAAAAACATAAATTCGCATTATTACAATGAAATTGTTCCAACCCAAAATCCTTGTGAAACTCATGCCAACTATCCAGGAACGGCGTTGATGTTATCCGAGTAAATTGAACATTTCTCTACTCACGTCCTCCACAGAGCTTAAATTTGGTCATTTCACGTCGCTGTTTTGGTGAGAACAACAACGAAGTGTACCAAAATGCAAAAAAACGCACGTGCGGGCCGTGCAGAGCCATTGCTTTTGCTCATTAGGCCTATTGTTTTCTTTTGGCGTTCTTGTTCTCGTCGACGTCGTCCTTGCTAAAGGTCCCTAATATTAGATTCGATGCAGCCTTGAATTCTGAATTGCAGATCTGTATTGCAAGTGACAAAGCCTAGACTTCGAAGTTTAATGACGCTTTCAAATCCCGACAAAATTTGATGAAGAATACCCATCAAAGATCGCTCATTCAGTTTAGGCTTCAAAGAGTGTACAGTGTTGTAACCATTATCAAGTTAACTTGATCGATTATAATCATGAGTTGATCATTTGTGGTCATGGAGTAGGCTACAGTGTCGGTTGTATCCAACAGAAAATACCAGCGTTTTTGGAACGTATCACGAGAAATTTTCAGCAGTTTGAAAACGAATGATCGGTAGAGAACAGAGGAGGCGGACTCTAATCTTTCTTAATGCGAGTGACATCGTATCTCAAGGCATCAAACTCAGACTGATAATTGTGAGATTCCGGAACTCGCATTGAGCAATCATGAAGTTACTGGATCTTCTCTCATGAATAGTTGTTGATAAGATCCAAAGTAAAAAAGTAATGTTTGCGTGCGTAATGGTACACAGAAAATAGAAATGGAAATAGCATTAGATTAGAAGTCAGCGGACACGTGAAAGTCTTGAAACATCGCTTAGAAAAATGCAAAACGGTGGTAAGATCTTGAGTGCATGGTCTTAATTACTATCAAACATCCAGGGCCATGTATGGAATTGCGATGCCCCGAGTTTGGGCTGCTTCCAAGGAGAACATACTTCTTAATGGTAATATGAAAAAGGGATTTTAAAGTTCTTTCATCAGAGCCAAGAGCTAATAGAAGCGCTACGGAAATTTGGGTGCGCGTCGACAGATTCTTCCGGTCATTTGAAACGATCGGTCGCGTGTCTACATCATTTCGGAGTGTGAATTAGAAAGTGATAGCTGCAAAACGAAATACATTGATCTCCATGTCGAATGTCGTTGTTGAAAACGAGATGAAAACAATTCACTTCAAAACCCACCGTTTCTCGGAGAATCAAACCTTGCACTTTAGCATTAAAAATAGGCTAGATGTCAAATCAAATACTGAAAGTTAACCTCTTAACTTTGAACAGTAAATAACCACAGATCACCTCAATAGAAACCTATTGAAGTAAAGATTCCACTTCTCCCCATGCTGCACGTGCAGATAGGTAATGATATGACTGCATGCAAATCTAACCTTACTAGGGTATCTCTTACGGAAACTGAAGGGCAAAGGACTTGAACATATTAGGATGATTGTGATCTTGTTATTTTCTTACATGTCGACGGCTATCTGTCGCTGTTCTGGGCTTTCACTTTAGATGCTTTTACCGTTGAAGAATGCCAACGATCCTGCACGAAACAGTCAAACGGCCGGTGGGTCAACACGCAAAACTGTCATGGTTCGTTAGGAAAGAATTCACGCCCAACAACATATGCTCCCCCACTGGCTCACTACGATCATCTATTGAATGGTTCTGTTTATTCTGGAGCATTCGCCCAGTTCAAATGAATCTGAACTACGCCTCCAGCGCTTTTCTGTAAACGTCCACTTCTTGGGGGGAGGAGGTGAAAAAAACAACAAAACGCACAGATTTCCATCGTACATAACACATTACCAAAATAGCTGAATTTTCAAACGTCCTGAACTTTTCTTGACCTGTGAAATTTCTCGCTCACAATTTTTTTAGGATTAGGACGTCTTCCTAAAGGTTTCAACAGTATGAGCTGAACAGGAACATCGCGTGAAGATAAGGAAACGATGGACTGGGGTATTTGTAGCCAGGCTAGCTCTTTGCCCGTTGAACTTACAGAATCTTATACCACTTAGTAAATTCCCTGGTTAAAAAGTCTTGGCGTTTATTTCCTTACCTGTAACAGCTACTGTCACCTGCATCATGACAGCGGCAAGTAGAGCTCTCCACAAACTAGCGTGCCCCATGTTCAAGCTACAACCTCGACGACAACTGACTTATTGATAACACGGCACGATCTGTCAAGTCTTCTATTTATGCACGTTTTCTTACAGCTTTTTTCTATTACTCTTGGCTGAGTTGTGACCAGAAGTGTGACCAGATATATCGTGTCCTGGCGCCAGATGACGGAACTTTGTTGTTTTATCAGGAAGGAAGTTATCTGGGTTACTAGCTCATTCCTCGGATCTGGAATGCTTCAGATCCTTCAGCTTCCTCGGCGTTTGACAAGGCTACCTCATCCGCGATTGGTACATCTCGGCCAATGCTGCATAAGCGGCATGAGTTCGGCTTCGGCGTGGCTTCCCTGATGTAATTCAGCGGAGCCTGCAGGTTTTAAACACACTGACAGTGTTTACAAAACAACCTAATCAGCTAGGGATACACTGCGAGATAAACAATATAACCCTGTTTGAGGCCTTCGCAAGCTTCTTACCTGCGCAATTTACCAGCTTACGCAATTCATTTTTATTCTGTGCGCAAAACCCTTGCAGTTGGCAATCGGGGAAGTGAAAATCTTTTCGAAAGGTTTTCCAGCTTTTTAGATCTATTGGTAAAAGGTAAACTGTTTTGTATTGTGTCGAGTAATGGGAACCTGCTGTGTCCGTGGATTTATGCGGGGAACCTTTTGAGCCCCATACCTTTACAGCTATCACTTCAGATAAAAGTCGGTAACAAGATCCGACGGAATTGCAGCATTTTTCCGATATGCAGAAATATTAGATTTTCGTGTGCGCAATGAAAGAGACATTACCAGCATATAAATAACTCGAGTTATCAACCGACCAACACCACTTGTTCCGATAAAAGCAAGGTTATTTTTAATTGCCAAAAAAGAAAAAGCCGACGAACAATATTATTAAATTCCTTCATGCAACTTTTAGAAACGAAGTAACTAAAGGACAATTCCTCTGCTACGTTGTTAATTACAAGCATTTGGATTGAGGATGAAAGGAGATTTGCAAATCTAATGCTTTTAGTTCAGTTTAGTTGCTTTAATAGAACTTTTAATAGAACGCTGGAGTGAAGGACGTGAAGTGGTCTATGCAGATGTAAAATATCAATTCATGTTGTACTTCTTAACATTTTGAGTCGCAATACTTGGGTCTAACTGCAACGTCATTCATAACGGACTGTTATCACCGGACCTTTGAAAATTGGATGGCTATAAACGGTGATGTTAAGAGTTTGTTTTACGTTATTGCACAAGACATTTATGAAGGTTTTGCAATGATGAAACCCTTGATTTAAATAGAAATCAGGTGAAATGGTTTCCAATTAATCCCTCCCCCTCATGTTCTAATGCACGAAAGAGGACGTGATGAAGCGGTTTCCACTTTGTTTCCCATTACCGCCACTTCTTTTTCACATCAAACCCACCATATCTTTCCACCCTTCTTTGTTAGCACTCAAAACTGATAACGTTAGCTTGAAGCAGACAACTGTCTCCATTCTACAAGGTGTTCACGTTTTGACTTAGTGAGGCAAACTTTGCAATAAAGGGCTGCGTAATCTTTGAAAAAGAGAATTTTCCTGGAATGAAGCGCTGTCCGAATTGATTTCGTTTGCCTATGTGCGATTGGTTTCTTTACTGTTTACCCGGAGTGATAATGTTTTTAAAAATCAGTTGTTAGTCCGTCTCACCTCAGAAATCTGCGTTCACGAGTACCAATCTTGGAAGTAGAGCCATGAAGGTAAAGAACGTGTTGGGCGAATTAATCGGAGAAATTGTGGCAAACTCAACTCTATAGGTCTGTCCAATAGACAATGAAAATTGTTTTATTGTGTGTCAATTAAGAAAAAAAGGGGGTTCGCACCTTTCTGGTGGAAATTCTGTTAACAATTACGCTTGAGTGGTGGACAACGGAAACGCATACAGAGAGCCTTTACGATCAATTAGGAATAGGCAGATATTTTTCTGAGTAGACACAAACCGTTTTTGCACGTCACCTGAGTAAGGCCGTATTTAAGGGACTATCAGAGAAAATAAAGAATAACGCTTATAGGTAAGCGGTTAGGTAGCTTTTCTACGGTGTCCTTGAAACTAAAACCATTTGAAAATGCACAGAAAGGACATTCTTCGTCAGACAGGAGCCTTACTTATTGACAGAGTGTGAACTTGGGCCTTGTAAAGGATGCTGTAGATATTTAAAGTCAATAACACACCGGATACTAATGGTTAAGAAAGGTTGTCAACAAGTTCGGTATAACCATAAATAGCTTTAGTGAAAGGAGTTTGTGTCTGTTCAGACCGTTAATGATAGCATGTCGCCATTTCTGGACCCTTTTTGAAGTTACTTTAGGTTTCAGATCTCAATGATACTCTAATGTTTATTTTGAGTGAACAGAAGCTGGATCGATATAAAATTCTCTCATTTCCTGCTCGAACCACAATGGGAATCACAACTTTTTTCATGTCTTAGGTGACTAAGCCTACTCTTAGAGTAATAACATCTCATAATCACGCAGATTAAGACGGAATCCAGAGCTCTATAATTCCAAGCATATGCAGAGGTTATCCCTTGACGATTTAATCTTATAATGGCGATAGAGAAAACAAATGCACCTCGACCGTTTGTTATCATGATAAGAGCGGGCAGGCTAACAAGGAAAATACACGTGGGTCACGTGGGACACTGAAGAGTTGAGTAAAACCTTTCACTTCTAGGAGTGATCAGCGTGGCTAGCTGTTAACGAGAATCACAAAAATGATCAACTCAGGCATCATGAACTGACCTGAAACCAAACTCTCCAAACTAACTGAAAACCAAATGTATGGCAGTCGCGGGAATTGCTACTCAGAGGTTAAACCTTTCACTTCCAAGACTGACCAGCAGCTGAGACAACTTCTACTACAACTGATATTTTGTGAAGCATAAGAAGAAGGGAATCAGATTAAGGATATTGATTTGATCTAAAACTAAATTCTCCAAATAAACGCCTAAGGAATCATGAGGCTCTCACTAAAGAGAATTTTTAATAGGACTCAAAGTCAACAAATTTTATAAGAATAAATTTCGAGGATTTTTACCTCTGTGAGCTCTGTTCAACTACTTCTTTAATATTATTTATATTGAGCATTACGCGCATAGCCGATTAGACTTTCATCCGTTTCTTTCCGCCGGTTCATTCATCTTTTATTCAGCTAAATCCTCTGGCTAGATTAAACTAAGGTTAAGACAATCTGACTATCATCGAATACTAAGCTCATAAATGCAAAGCCGTCACGAAAAAGTTATGGAAATGGTAGATAGGGGAAAAATTGAATGTATGTAATTCGTAATAACTTAATACTTAAAGTTTAAACTAAGTAACATATAGCATTTCTAGCCCGACATGGTGAATTAGGGCGCTGGCTATTCTCACTTAAGCTATTTATTGTTGTTTTCGACCGTGGATGGCAAAGATTTAAATTATGGGCTACAAATGGTTCACTATCGATCATGTCTTCCAAAAATTGCAAATAAGCAAATTGATTAATGCTATCGTTAGGGTTTCACAGACCATGAACGTACGAGCGAAGTTACACGATAAAAACCAAAGTACAGCGAAAAGACCTCACGACAGAGTCTACTTTAAGTTTTATTATTATCATCATCATTATCATTATCATCATTATTGTTATTTTATTATTATTATTCTATTACAGAAGTCCATAGGTTATGGACTTCTGATTATTATTATTATTATCATTTTCGTGTACATTGGATTATTAAGGATTTGTATCCTTTTTTTCCTTGTGCTGCTTCCTTTTCAAAAGAAATAAATTCAATTGTAGTATCACAATAGGCTCCTGAGTATCACTATTAACGTAATATTTTAAATTTGTATATAGATATCATTTTTCTTGCCAAAGTAGTTTGTCAGTTATTATTATTATTATCATTGTTATCATTATCAATATTATTATTATTATTGTTATTATTTTGTTGTATCTATACCGCTCTATTTTATAATCTTGCATGAATTTTTGCAAGCTTATTGGTTTTTTAAAAGGTCTGTAAGTGTGTGGAGCAGGAAATATTGTGTTTCTGTAACGCAACGCGCAGTTAGATTTAACAGAACAATTAAACTACTACGTTTTGTTTTAAATATATGTCACTGAGGTTGCCGTCATCTAAAGAAATATCTTGTAGATAAAGCATACATGTATGTGTCAAAAAACCAAGTAAACAAAACCCAAGAGAGGAATGCTGTCAGACTCTTCCGCTGTGCTTGTCCCCCCCTCCCCTCCCCCCTCTTTTCAACGATAATTTTCGATGTTATTGTAGAAAACAAATGGCAATACTAGTATTTCATAGAATGTCCGCAACGTTTTTTTGAAACCCTTCATATGCGGCTTGTGATTTCACCGGAGTTGACGCCATCCTGTTACCGGTAACCAACATTTTACGTTGCACAAGAGTGCAACCCTTGCAAACACACAGTCCATTAGTAAAACATATCAAAATGGAGTTGAACCACTGCAAGCGAATAATGAAAAGCAATGAAGCGGACCTAAACTTCCTAATCGGTATTTGCAGCCTTTCTCGTGCAGTTTTTCTTCGCGCCGAAACCACCATCTATCAATGCGTAGTAGCGAAACGATGATAATCTAACAAAATGAACTACCCAGGCGATTCTGAAGTTGTGTTTTGTGCTTGAGGGTGTTAAGTGGCACAAGAACTCTTAGACGAGCAAAAGCATTTTTCGCTTTGGTTTAATAACTGTATGCTGCACGGGAGAAAATTTATTAAAATGTATTTCTTCACTTTTCGTTAGTGCAAGGGGGTTTGACATTAGGGTTGCTTGACATTGTAAGGCAACTAGCTCCTCGTTGTATGGAATTTGATTTCGTTTTCCGGGGACTCCGGCTCCCCTAATGTAAGAACCCCTGATCGCAATCTGCTGTTTAGCAGGACAGAGTACAAACATTCTCCTGTTTCGATCTCGCTCGGTGTGGGTCGTTTTCAGTAGCTTTGACAGGCAGCTGAATAGGATATCCAACTGAGCATTTAAGTTTGTGATAGAAAACTCAACGCCTATTAGAAACATGGTAATGGTCTATGGCTGCTTTAGCCTCCGGTTAAAATTCTATAACACACGCCTCCCTCTGGGGGTTAATGATTTCTATGCAACTCTTTACGAGGTCAAAATTGACATTCGCCTAAGGAACAAAATTGAACCGGAGTTGCCAAGTGCCCTGTCATTGGATTATGAATGGCAAATAGCGGCGTTTATTTAAGAGTCTAGCAGTTGGCCATTTCTACGGTGATTCAATCTCATAATATGTCCAGAGGAAGTTGTTAACTGCATATCTGGTTTCAAGAATACCTTGGAGAAAACTTTAATTTTCCAGGTGTGCAGTCGCAAAATCTTTCTGCTAGTTTATAGCTACTCCCCTGGCATTAAAACTTCTAAAGTTATATTTTGCCTTTGTTGCCGTTCCCTGGAATGAAATACGCAAAGATTATCGCTAAAAGCGAAATACTTTTTTCTTTGTCTCCGAGGTGAACAAACCGCAGTAAATGTTTTTCTTGGACAGCCGAAGAGATCTGAGTTGGTGACACAGTAAGCTTTTTTTGGCCTCTGAAAGAGCATTCCTCCACGTGCAGATTTTTCTCGCTCCCCTGCAAAGAAAACAAAACAAATAAGTCAGCCCAATGCTGACCATAGCTTGAGGCGGGCATTTCTTGAGGCATCGATCAAGTCTGTCGACACTCTTGATGGAGTTGGCAAACATGCAAATCGTGGTGTACAAATACTCTGTTCAAGAGTGGGGAAGATTTACTGGGAGCACGTATGCATAAGAAATTCTCGCACGACAAGATTTTTGAAAAAGCAATCTTGTATGTCTCTGTTAGAAAACGATTGCTTTTCCTTGAACTACCAAGTTCAGTACCTTTTGCTTAAAGAAACGTATCGCCGTTCATTGATCACTCTGCGAAATGGGAAGTCCCTTAGTAATTACAGCTGTAGAAGAAAGGGTGGATGGCTTAAAAAAAAAAACAACAAGATGCGTTTTGTTACAAGCTCGTCATATGCCGATATACCACAGGTATACTAAACACAATGAAAAGTTTCAACCCTTCAGTGGGGTACCACTGTATAGAACCAGTAGCTTAGGAGTAGTTAGGAGTAGTTGCCCGTTGTAGGAAACTTCTTTTCTGTAGTACCGGCCTGTAGCATCCTTTATGTCACCAGGGTAATACTGTTATCACAGGAGACCTAGATTGAAAAAGTTACCAAAAAATAAATAAATACTGAAAAAATAAAACAATCAAAACCATCCTACTAGTCGTAGTAAGAAGGCGCTGCTCGCGCCTCTGATTGGCTGCTGAAGTGTTATCTTTTCGAACCCATCATTCACTTATATAGCAATCTCCACCCTTTCAAATTACTTTTTCGAGATTTGAAAAGTGAAAATGTTTCCCTGAAGAAGCCTGATGGATAACAGAAAACAGAGGTCAAGGTTAATCAGTTTCAAGGGCGACCACATGAGACAAATTATTAGCAATGCAGAAACCAAAAGGCAGGGGGTTATGTTTTTGGGAAAAACTAATAAAACAAAGCAAAACAAAAAAAAAAAAAACACAACAACCTGCCTTGTTTGTTGTTTCGCGTGCGATTTATATTTTGAGACGCCATCTGTTTGTTATCAATATGAGTATAGACAAATGGAACGAGGAGACCATTTTTAAAATAACCAGTACGTCTGGGCATTTTATACGAAACAGGTACCAATTACAACAACAAAAATATCTTTGTCTATACAGCACACACTGAAGTACACACAAATAATAAAGAAATAGTACATGCGTAGGGTATAACGCGTTCCAGAAGTAACCATTAAAGCCAATCTAGCTAGACAGCAGATAAATAAGTCATTGTAAGCTTGAAGTAGTCAGGCGAGGCACAAGTATAACTAAATAGAGGCAGAAAGAAAGACAAAAATGTTAGACACTACAGCATCTGGCAGAAATAAAGAGAGCAGGATCAAGAGAGGATAGAGAGGAGACTAGCCTGTATGAAATCAGAACAGTACTTTTGATTGAACAATTGAACTTGGTAAGGGTGAGTTTTTTATTGGTTCGTCAATAATTCAACCAATTCTAAAACAACTAATCCTAACTGGAACAACAACGACGACGACGACGACGACGACGACGACGAAGACGACGAATCTTTATTTACAATGATAATCAGTAAAGATTAGATTGCCGTCCCGCAGGTAGCATTGCTATAAATCGAGGCGGGAGCTGGCACCTAATATTTGAGCGTACGTTCCTCTCAGTATTTTTGCTACTCCCAGTGAGTTTCAATAGCAGCGGGCTTCTACCCTTTCTCACCAAATTCGGCGACTGATTCGAAGTCTGCACTTACTCATGCCTTTTTTACCATGATTCCCTTGCCGTGGTTCCAACTTCTGTTGGATCAAACCGCAAGGGAACCAAAGGAACATAGATGTTCTCTTTCTCAAAATTAATTGCTTTGCTATGATAGAGAAAAAACGATGATTAATTACAAGTCTCTGTTTATCATAGAAACAGCAGCAGCGTGGCAGTGGTAACTGAGGGCATTTTCCCCGTTCGGTGAAGCCCTTTGTGTCTGGGGTTCCCAGACACGCTGGTGAAGGTTCTTCCCTTCACCGCCACTTCCAACCGGCTTTAATTGTAAATGGACAAAGGGCATAAGTACTACTGGAAATTCCAGCGCCTTCCATCCTAATAATTTGTTTACCTTACATACCTAATGATCGAGTAAACTAGAAATTAACTAAACAAACAGACGAGTTATGATCCGAGTACTCTCAAATGATCACGTCCAGCGTGCTTGTCCACAACGTAGAACTTCAAATTTCCACAACAATCCAGACAAAACCGAAATAGGACACGTCTGCCAGGCAGGGAAGGGGAGGGGAATTTATGATTCTTGATGGGGGGCATGATTATTGCGGGGTGGGGGAGGAGACATTGAATTTGATTCTCGCGCACTTACCATGCAACGTTCGCAAGTAACTCGAAGCAATGCTATAAAAAATGACATCTAACTCAGCTTTGATGATAGATTTCCTTTTAATCGACACGTGTCAGTCATTGCAATCGATACTTTTGTCACCTCTTTGAGGATCGTTTTTCTTTGAACTCGTTCAGTGCCTAATACACAATTTCGCTCCATTTTATATACTTTTTCGTATATGCTATCTCAGGACTACACTGTTCTGTTTGGTTAAAAACGATAGTCAGCTTTCGAGAGACGCTTTGCGAGCCCTTGAGGGTTTAGGTGAGAGGTGCAAAAGTAAGAAAACAGGGTGGAATACGAACTTGAAAGTAGCAACGACGACAGCTTAAGTTAAGACAAGGAGAAATAAAGAACCAAATGCAGGCCGGCGGGCTACAGTAGTGTTTTTACAACCCATAGGATTATAAACTATAACTTATAACTAAATAGTATTTAACCACAATTGCTACTAATCTCGCAATCTGATTGGCAAATTTGCCTTCGATAAGAGTCTAGACAACGCTGCTCGCGTCAATGTGTCACGCAAAGACTACTATATGGGCCAAGTTATAAGTACGTTTTTAGGTTATTTTTCAAATTTGACTGAAAATCTCTGTCCTTTTTAGCTTAAGGGTTATTTTCAAATTTGACTGAAAATCTTTTGTCCTTTTTAGCTTAAGGCTCATAAACACGTTTTGGGTTTGGGAGGGTAAAGTCTCTACAAAGTTCATAAGTACGTTTTAGGTTTAGGAGGGGTTGCGGACAGGTGGAGGGTGAATCTATCCGCGAAAAATTTGAAAATAATTACGGTTTAAAAGAAAAAATTTGTGAAATATAATACGTTACTAAATGGAACAAAAATTACAAAGTTTGAATATTCCACAACTAAAATTTATTGCAAGGCAGTTGAACATTAAGGAACGCCATAAAATGACTAAAGCTGTTTTAATTAATGAGTTGGGAAAATTTCCAGATGAGGATGTTGATAAGTTATTTTTTAAAGCTATTTTAATGTATAATTATTATTATTATTGTGAACATGGAACTAAAAAATATTCTTGTAAAGAATGCGGTGGTTCACAAATATGCGTTCATGGGAAAAGAAAATCGTACTGCGTATTATGTGATGGTTCAGAAATATGCGTTCATAACAAACAAAAAAGTTTTTGTAAAGAATGCGGTGGATCACAAATATGCGAACATAATAAACAAAAGTATCATTGTAAGGAATGTTGAAAATTATGTTATGTAACCCTATTTTGGTTTCATAACAAAAATTGATTTAAAAAGAAAAAACATAAAATATAAAAAAAAAAAACAATGCAACTCGAGTATTTAAACAATAAGAATCTTAATATTTGCGATTTTATAAAGGAAATAAAAGAAGATCTATTAAAAAATTTAGTGAAAAATAGACAATATATAAATTATGATTTTACAGATAAAATTATTTTTAATCGACCAATAGATTTTGATGTAGAATATTATAATAAAAATTATAATTTTACGCATTATATTTACTTTAGAGAAGAAGCAAATTGGGGAGTTGGCGAGATTAACACTAAAAAATTTGCGGAAAAAATTTTAAAAGTAGCTAATGAGGATTTTTTTGAAAATGAATATAGATATGGGTATGATCCACATTATGGTTGGATTATTGAAAATGGACAGGCGGTTCATCATTATTATGAAAATGGGGTTTATCTTGCTTATCACGACGAAGCGTGTAGAATTGAGGAATTTGACAAAAATTTTGTAATAAAAGAATTAGATTTTTTTGTTGATTTAAATGAAGATAAGATTGCGCATAAAGAGAAATTTTTTAGAAGCTTAGATGATGAATTAAAGGTTGTAGCATGGCATCCAAAAAGAGTTGTGGATTGGTGTCATAATATTGAGGAGCAAGAAATTTTTAATTCTTTACCCGACGAATAATAGAATATAATTATGTTATATAACCCAATAAATGGTTACATAACAAAAATTTATCTAAATCTTAAACTAAAAGTTATTGGCGATCTTCGCAGATCAAATTTTTTCCATTCATTATCTAAAATAATTAAATCAAAGTGGTTTATGGGATTTTCATATTTTTGTATTGGAATTGTAGGATAATCTTGTGAGGGTATGTTCGCGAGTAATTTTGATGGGGAAAGTTTTGTATTTTTACTTTGGTTAGCATATGACATTCTATTATCCACTATACTACATAAAAGCCTCAAAGGTTCTTTTATAGTTATATCTATTTGACTTATTTTAAATAAAACCTCCGGCAAGCCTAAAGAATTTTGCAAACCCTGAGAAAATTTAATGTTAATTGATTTATTGTTGATTATGTAAGCAAAATTATCGCCAATAATAATTGTTATATCTTTAGTCTTTTCACCGAGCCCAATTAATATTTTTATATCATTTATGGAATATATTCCTGGATTAAATATTACCAAAGGCCCGCCCTTTTCATCAGTTATTTTTTCTTGGTTCCTTAAAGTTATTAGTCTTTTTGTTTTAATATCACAATCTAGGAGCTGTATCTCACGAAGATTTTTCAGCGGAGGATCTAAATAAATTCTAGTTTCTGAATCATACATTGTAATACTCAGCATTTTGTTTTGATTACACCATATTCTCCTTTAGATTACGTAATCAAAACATTACCGAAATAAAAACCAAGATAATAATCCTCCGGCAAGCATTAAAACAATAAGATTATTTTGATGAGAAGATGTTTCTTCTTCTTCATTTTCTGTTTCGATAACTTTGTTTTGTTTAGGTTTTTCCGGCTGAGGATTGGTATTTAATAAAACCTTTGATGTTCCTAAACTATGACTTATTCCGACATTTTTTGTCTGCGCATTTATTGAATTATTTACCCCAAAAGTCATATCTTCTGTTACCCTTTTCAAATCATTATTATATCCAATAACGCTTTCTGTATTTATTATTAAATTGCTCGGCATTAACCAAACTCCTGGAGCTACCGCTAAATCAAGTCGGGATTTTGATTCTTGAACCGCCGTTTGATATCTTTGAATTGATTGGGCCACATCATTTTCAAGCACCGCGCTTTCAAATAATTTTATAAAGTTTTGCTGAGTTTCGAAACCTCCACCTCCTTTACTAACAATTGAAGTTCTAGTATTAACTTGTGCACCCAAAACACAATAAACAAAAGCCTCAATCGATCTATTTATTCTCCCTAATCCCGCCTTTGTTAATCCATGCCCTGATTCTGGTATAAACCAAGCGTATTGAAAATCGGCAAAATAATCATTTCGAAGCATTGAAACTAAATTCCCCATATTTTTCCTCCCCCCATCGTCGTAAAATTTATGATCACGGCTCGGCCAAATATTAGCTTTTGAATCATAATTTCTTATGATCCTCACATTTTGAAATCCGCCTCCTTTTCCTTGCGCGGCTTCACTTCCGGGAACCGCATCAGGGTCTGTATATCCTCCACCATAATCAATGAATATATCACCAGCCCCATGGTTTGCGCCTCCTTTGAATCTAAAATCCGCCAAAGGTTTATTCCAGCCTTTATAATCTTGATCATTGCTTAACCCAAATTCTGCGCATAATCTATTATAAGCATTTTTGTCGTACGTATTATTTTTCAAAGAAAAAGTTTCTCCCCCAGGCAATGGTACATTTAATTCTTTGATTATTCTTCTTATGGTAAAGTAAATGTGAAATACGAAAAAACTTCTAATAATTTTTGGGTAACTTAAAATATCTCCAAATCCTATTCCGCACCCAGATGTTGCGCACCAAACCGCCATGTTTAATTGTTGCGGCCAGTGATTAATATTTGGTTTACTCAACCAAGCTCTAGCTTCTTTTCCACTGGTAAGACCCACAGTTTGATTTTTGAAAATATTTTTCATTGGCGCGGTGAAACTATCTTTTTCTGAAACAAAAATTTCTAAGAATATTAACATTCTTGTGGCATCACTTGCAAATTCGTCGAATTTAACCCCCGGTATTGGATATGGCTGTTTTGTAAATGTTAAACTTTTGGGAAATGAACTTACTTTTTCTTTATTTTCTAAACCCAAATCTTCACGCAACAACTTTTTCAAATTATCAGAAAGATTTACGGTCCAGGTTTTTCCGGAAGGATCATCATCGGACATAATTGTAGTTTCATTAACTTTCCACTTTACATATCCTCCAAATGGATCATGCACATAACTGAATTTTGAAATATTTGCTTTCGGGTAGCGGTTAATGAAATCGCTAAATAACATCTTATTCTTTGTTTTCCAATTTTTCTGATCTTTAGATTAAGAATAAGATGTAAAATCAATTAATGCCGGCGAAACAATTGCAACCAACTTCCGTTTTCTCGTAAACAAATTTTAATGACCTCCGGTAAGTTCTTTTAACAGATCTTCTCGGACTTTCTTCCTTATTATACTCATGTCGAAGTTTTTTTCCGAATCTTTTCTGAATTTTTGGCGAACCTCCTGTTTCAGTTTTTGAAACTTTTCCAATTCCACCAAAATTATGGAAAATTCTTGATCGGATATTGCATTATCTTTCAGGGCTTTTGAAACCAAATCGTTAATGGTGTTTAATTTTGATTTCGCAATCGCAACGGTTTGTTCGTGTTTACTAACTTTTGTGGAAAGACTTTTTGAGGCTATTCCAAATCCAACCGATAACCCACCAAAAATACCACCGACAACGCCCAAAGGAACTCCGACTATTGCACCAAAACCCGTGAGAGAGGTTCCAAGCCCGCTTGCGGATAGGATAACAGAAATAAAACCGCCAGAAACGCTAATTTTTGTACATATTCCTCTGGCTCTATTATATTTTTTTCTCACTTCTTCGTAATGTTTAATTTCCTTCTCGAGATTTTGCAATACTTCGCTCGATTTTTGTAATCTGAAATTAATTGCGCCATCTCCACCCAAATTATTATTTGGTAATTGAGGATAAATTCCATTGTATTCTCCCATATTGTATTTTACTGAACGTTATGATATCTTTAGATCGGCAAAGCCGCCCAGCTACGCTGAAATTTGTTACTTTTTCTTCTTCTTCTTTATACTTTCCACAAAATATAATACAACCGCCATTATCAAAAGCCAAGCATTCTCACCTAAAAATCCAATAACCTGTCCCGCGGTTTTGAAAAGAAAGCTAACTATTGCGCCAACCATGCCCGGTAATATTGCACCCAGTTTTTTCCCTAAAGTTTTTAATCCATTTCCGACTCCCCTACCCAAAGCAGATAAACCCTTTGAAAGATTAGAAACTATAACCCCAATGACGACGCCCACCGCACTTAGAATGGCAAAAACCGTAAAACCATACTTTTTGAATATATATTTTAATCTCTCCCTAAGCGGTAAATTTTTAAGTATTTCATCTTTTCGGCCCTCAATATCTGATAATTGTTCTTCACTTGAAATTATTTTATCACTAAGTCGTTCATTTAATTTATCAACCTCTGATTTTAATCGCTCATTACTTTGTTTTAATTTTGTTTCATTTGATTTACCCTTCTTATATTTGTCTATTTCTTCTTTGTATAATTTTACTTCGTCCAAAAGTTTTTCCGCTTGTATTTTTAATTCCACATTCTGTTTTGCGGTTTGATCGAAAAGACTTTTAGTTTCTGCTTTTTGTATCTGCTGTCTCTCAATGAATTCCCTAAGTTCTTTTTCTCTTTCCTCATATCTGGCAATCTCCAGAGGATATACTTCTGCTGTTGCTTTCAATCCCTGCATTGCATTTTTTAATTCCTTATTTTCTTCAATGGTTTTTCTCCGTTCTGACGCGGAATTATTATACTTTTCCACCATTGTTTCATAATCTGCGCCAAGTTCTTTTCTCATTCCTTTTGGTAAATCTTCGGTCCTAAGATTTCCATCTTTATCAAGTATGATATGCGGCGCGGCATTTACCCTATTACTTAATTTCCCGATTATACTGCCATCTTCTCCAAATTCAACATTAAATGATGCATTCTTCGGATCGAATTCAGGAAAATACCGTTTTAGATATTGAGCGGCTTCTACCCTTCTTTCATCTCTAAAACTATCCCGGCCCAAATCTTCCGCAGTTTGATCCCATTGAGCCCTGTCTCTTGATTGGTTATAATCATCATAACCAGGATAATCTTGTTCAAGGGATGTTGATGTATTTGCAGGTGTTTCAAATGTATTATCCCAATCCCAATCATTATTTTCGTCGGCATCGTCATTATCTTTTGGAAAATCTTCCATTGGTATTTCTTCCGCCATGATTTTTTACTCATCAGTAAGAAATCTTTAGACTACCTTGAGCCGAAAATAAAATCAAAATTGAGATTTAAAAAGAAAAAATATAAAATAAAAGTAAAATGATGAACGAAACTACTCAATTAATTGATATTAATACTTATAATCCCCAAGAAAGAATGATCTTTTCCAAACCAATTATTGGCCAAATCCCTGGGAAAATCCCCAAGGTTGAATTCAAAAGAATTAAAATCTTTACGGAAAATGACGATGGAACAAAGGGAGAACTTGTTATTAAAATTGGTAATTTATTTTCTTATGGCGTTTCCACAAACACAAGTCCAGAAACGGGTGCAATTACGGGATATGTATTTCCATTATGTTTATGGAATGGAAGCAGCCCAACCCCTGAAGAAGAAAAATGGATTGATTTATTCAATAAAATTGTCGACAATTGCGTTGATCATTTACTTATGAATAGAGACAAAATTGGAAAATTTGAGTTGGAAAGAAATGAGCTTGAAAAACAAAAAGGAGGTTTAAATCCTCTATACTGGAAGACGGAAAAAAATTCGATCGTTAGAGTTCCAGATAGAGGACCAACCTTGTATGCAAAATTATTTTGTAAAAAAAGAGAATACAAAATTACAACCAAGTTTTATGACGCAAAAAATGATGAGGAAATTGATCCATTAAAATTATTAGGAACAGGGTGTCAGGTTGAAGAAGGTGTAATACAAATTGAATCAATATATATTAGTGGTACTTGTATTGCCCTTCAAGTAAAACTTTATGAAGCAGTTATAAAACCAAAAAGAGAAAGGAAAAGATTAACTAAAGTTAGATGCTCAAATAGTAAATCTGCAGCCGAAGAAATGGAAAAAGCAGAAGATGAAGATGAAGATGAAGATGAAATTATCCTTCCTCCCCCTATGGGGTTTTAATCTGGTATTCAACTTATGTTATATAACCCAATTACTGGGTTACATAACAAAATAATTTATAATATTTTACTGACCGTGTAACCCAAACCCAGCATCCCCGCGCCAACATATATCATTTCTCCGGTCTTTTGTTCTTCGCTTGGTTTGTAATAATTAGAGAATTTGGGTTCAGTCATTTGCCCGTACAATTCAAAAGCCTGATTTGTAGCCGAAATATTTTTTGCTGCTTGAAATTTTTCTTCTTTTTTCTTCATTTTCCAATCAAGCATTTTTTGTCTTTTTTCCTGATATTCTGCATAATCTCTTTGATATTTTTCCATTGCTTTATCGTGTCGTATTTTTTCTGTATCAACTCTGTGTCCAGATAAATATTTTGCAAGATAATTTCCGCCAGTGAATGCTGTTGCATTCAATACTGCCCCTATCGCCATCATTGCTAATGTTGCCATTTTTATTTTGGTAAAATCTTTTGATCCTCTAAATATGTTTTTAGATACATGCTCCCGGATAATACGGCAACCCATTTTGCGTAATTTGTAATACTCATGGATGGATCACTCAAAAAGGATTCTTTCATCATCTTTTTTGCTACATAGCCTACCCCTGCACTTAATCCGATAAGCACTGCTGAATCAGTTACAGTTTTCACAAGTTTGTTTTCGGTTGACATAATTTTTACTACATCATTGAGAAACTTTTAAATTACTTTAGAGATTATTCCATTCCCAAAGATTTTGGAGTTACAGAAAATGGTATCTTTTTCGGTTGCGGCAATTGAGGAACTTGGGATAAATCAGCTATCCTATTTGAATATTCATCTCTGGCTTTTTCCTTATATCTCATAAAAAGATCAAATGCCGTAAACCCCAATCCGACAACGGATAAAACAGTAGTAAAAGATAACTCTGGCAGCCACGATTTCGCTTCGTCACCCTCTGGGTCTTGTTTTATTTTTTCTTCGCGTTTCATCTCCCTGGCTAATGCATCTTTTGCTTTTTTATTATATTCTGCTAATTTCTTACCAGCTGCGACTTTTTTAGGATCTTTTTCCCTCTTTTTAGTTTCGTTATTTTCTGTTTTTGGTTCAGCAGTAATTTGCTCCTCTTCTGACATTGTTATTTGAATGCTACTGATAAGTTTTTAGATCTGTTTAATACCCTTCAGCAGATTGCTTAGTTTCCTGGTCAAGATCTACAGAGGAAGCTCCAGCGCGCCGATCAGTTGTGTTAGAATTTACTGCCCCTTCTATTGTAAATTGTTGATTTTTGTTGAATTTAACGTGTTTAGCAACCTGGAATATACCGCTGGCAAGTGCTGTCAGTCTTCCTCCTTTTAATGCCAAGAGGCCCACAAAGTTTGTTAATTCTCGATTAACCAAATTATCTTTCTTCAAATCATCGCAAAGAGCATCTATGTCATCTACCGGAACTAAATATGAAATAAGTTTGGAAACTAATTCTAGGGAAGAATCTACTAATCCCCCATTAATTTTCTTACCCATTACCGATTGATAACGATTAAAATATTTTTCAACATCTTTTGCGGATAATTTTTTTACATCTCCCAGGCTCATATCGGCCCCTAAATATTCTTTTGTTGTCCCGAGAACTGCGAGAATGGCAAGAGATTCTTGTTTGATTTCAATATCCTCACTTTTTCCCTCCGGGCGGTCGGTATTTTCTGTTCCTCCCTTTGGTTGGTCAATATAATCTTCCGGCTTTGTCATTTTTGTTAAATCATTTCGGGTATCTCTAAATAGTAATTAAATGGATATCGCAAACTCAAACATAACCTAGAATATTTTTCAGTTTTCAGGAGTTGCACAAACTTTTTCCCCAATTCAGAATCCAAATCGCCGCCGTAATCTTCGAAAAACATTTTCATCCCTTTCTGGGAAGGATTATGGAAAGTAACGACGCAGGCAACATTTTCCCGGAATGGTTTTGCTATGGATGTTAATTGCTGAGTTAGAACCCAAACTGATAAACCATGGTGCCTTCCAGAGAATGCTAAATCTATGAACTTATTTGATCTTTTCTTCAGATCATTAGAAACGGCGCAATCATCCAAAATTATTAAAGTATTTGTTCCGGAGAATAAAGTTTGGCAAACAGTTAGTAACTCATTAATCTCCTCTCCGTTACTTGCATCCGGAGATAATACATAAAAACGCGCATCTTTATTAGCAAAATTGTGATAAGTTTTATTTTTAGAATAAGTCGGACAAATTAAAACAATATATTCAAAAACTTTTCGGAAAGGACCACGGAGCTGTTCAATTAAGTACTTTGTTTTTCCGCAATTTGTGGGTCCTGTTATTATACAATGAAATGGGATTTTATCTCGTAAATCTTCCATGATTTTTGTATCATAACATTATGTTTTTAGATTTTCAGTACTTAATTGATCTCAAACCCGAATTCATAATCTCCATCATTGCATCCGCTACGACAAACATATGGCAAGTTATTGTTCCGGATCCGCTTTGCTTCCTTTTGATTTCTATTTTTACTCCGTCGTGCGTATTATTTAGAGCAAGTCCGCCGCCATGAATACCATTATCCGGATGAGTTCTAGTATCAACCCAAAGAGCAAACTTATCCGCGTAAAATTCTTTTTCTTTCAAAGAAATTTGTCCTCCTCCTGTTGGTCGGAATCTTTTCTTCACGGATTCCCAAAGATCGGACGGAATCATTCCCCTGGAGTATATTCTATTTGGCACGCCATCTACATCAATTTCGACGGAAGATATACCTGGATTATAAAAATTTTCAGAATCCCTTGCTCCCGCAGCTTGAGGCGATAAAAACAAAAACAATATCCCCGTCATTGATCTTCTCGGCAAATTAATATGTTGATTAATAACACCATCACCGCCAATGGAAAATGTAAAAGTTTTGTGTAAAGTAACATTTTCGTAAAAGAATCCTTTGCCGACTTGATAAGTTGCTTGAGCCTCGCGCGCCAAGTATTCACTAGAAATTGAGGAATATTCCAACTCTAGGTTTTTGATAGAATACGATGGCGCTTTGGTTGTGTCAGAATAAATAATAATATTGGTAATCGGGGCAAGAGTAATCTCAAATATGAGATGATTTTCCAACGCCTTTGGATAAAAAACCCCGTGATCGTTTAGAATAGGATGATTTATCGGTATTCTATACTTTGATCCGTGGACATTCGCGAGAGCGACTTCTTTTCCATCTTGAGTTTTCATATCTCCAGCTTTTGTTCTGAGTTTTCTAATATTTGGGGAAGAAATACCTTGTTTTAATCTATCCTCGCGCTCTTCTTCGGTTAAGAATAAATCATGATATGTTTGAAATAAATCATATCTTTGAGTATCTTGCAATGTTTCTCCTCCAAAAAGAACTTTTAGTCTGGTTACAAGATTACGGCCTAGATTATTCACAACCGTATTATTAGCATGACCCTCAACATCTAAGTCAAATAGAAGAGATACGCTTCCGGGTACAATCACTAAATTCTCTGCAAGTTTCGGAATATTTATGTATAATGTTTCTCCCGGGCTGGCTGAAGATGGATTTAGAGTAATCCGATTTAGGGTTGATTCTGCTTTCAAGCCAAAGGGTTCCTTGGGAATTCTATTTGGGTTAATTTTTTCAGACGTCATTGTAAATTTATAAGATACTTTGGTTAATCTTTAAACCTGAGTTGTCCTATTTCCTAAATTTAGAATATGTTTTTTACTAAACCTTATCGCATGTTTTGCCCTACTTTTTTCTAACTTTGCCATATGTTTTAATAAAGACTCTCTTGCGTCTGGAATTAAAATCATAATATTAAAAATCTGATCGCCATCTTCCATATACAGAATTTTTTTTCTAATGATTTTTTTCATGAGATTAATTTGGTATTCGGTAAATTTTATTTCTTCTTCTTCCTCAGCTACCATTTGATTTATAAGGTAATTGTTTATTTTTAAATGATGACAAAAATATATTATTCGACTGAAGGATATTGGAAAGGATATGTCGCGATTCCTAAATTGGCTGAGAAGGCTAAAGTAAGTGAAAATGAAGCAAAACAATGGTTGGAGAAACAGGCAATATGGCAAATCTATCTTCCTTCTCCAAAGTATATACCTAGGCCACACTGGACCGTGGATAAGCCAAATCAGATTCATCAGGCGGATTTATTATTTTTACCGCACGATAAGATTGGAAGAAAAACATATAAATATGCGTTAGTTGTGGTTGATATCGCCTCGAGATATAAAGATGCTGAAGCATTAACCTCAAAAGAAAGTCGAGAGATATCAGAAGCTTTTAAGAAAATATATTCTAGAAGATTGAAATACCCAAAAACTTTAATGGTTGATCCTGGGAAAGAATTTATGGGAGAAGTTAGTAAACTCATGAATTACCATAATGTGAGAATGCAAAGAAGTGAGGCTGGTAATCATAGAGCTCAAGCATTTGTGGAAAATGCGAACAGAATATTGGGCGAAAGATTATTTAGCCATCAATATGCGCAGGAAATGATTAGCGATGATCGTTCGCGTGTATGGGTGAAAAGATTACCGGCTATTCTAAAAACTTTGAATAATACGAAAACGAGAATAACCGGTAAAGAGCCCGATGAGGCTATAAAACTGAAAGAGGTGAATATTGAAACTAAAAATTACAAACGCGCGGTGGGGCTTGATGAGGTTAGACTACCAACCGAAGTTAGGGTTAGATATTTATTAGCTCCGGGTGAACTTGAAGGAGGAGAAAGAAGAAGAGCCACAGACCCCATTTGGAGTATAAAAGTTTATTATATTTCTGGAAGTAGAATTTCTCCTAATCAACCGATTTTGTATTTTTTGGAATACGGACCAAGGCGCGGTTTTGTGCGCGAAGAATTACAGGTTATTCCGAATGATACAGAGTTACCCCCTAATTCTGTTCTAATATAATGGTTTTGTGTGAATTCCATCCTCATAAACCCATCTTTTATCGTAATATGCGTTCAATCCCTTTTTAATTTGTGTATATGTCACAATTTGGTTATCATTGATTCTAAATCCTGTATTTTGTGACATATCAATTGCCCCTTTCAAAGCTGACATGTATCTATCCCAGTTCATTTCGTTTTGTCTGTGAATTGTACCTTTACAACTATACTTTGCCTTTCCTTTCTCATCCTCCGCGTAATAGCATTTTGAAGAAATCGCTATCATTCTAATACCGTCAAACTCTTTTTTGAACAAACCCGGAGTCTTGTCATGATATTTAGAAGTTGATAAGAATTTTTCTTTTCCGCCGGTAAAGTATTCTTCTCTCATTTCGGGTTTTATAATATCGTCCAAATTTTCGGATGAAATTGCCATGTACATTGAATCTGTATCCATTTGGATCAACTCAAAATCCTTTCTATCCACGTATTTATCTAGAAAATCGTAATAGAATTCCAGCATTCTTAATTTTGCTAGCTGATACACCGCGATTCCGCATTGATAGGGTCTGTCTATTTTTATTAATCTTTTTCGTTTTATTATTTCATATGTGTCATTTATTTCATTAAGATCCTCAAAGAAAGCAGATCTTAGAGCTTTTTCAACCTCTTCCTCATCCTGAGTATACCTTGTGATATTATGTTTTTCTTTATCTTCTATCATTTTCCCGTAGAAAGAATTTCCCCTAAGTTTATTAGTGTCGGCTAATTCTTTGCACCCTTTGTACTTTGGTTTTAGTTTTTCAATCAGTACTTTGATATCTTTATTTTCTTCAATAACTTTAAATATATCGGGGAATTGGTTTAATTCATTGGTGATTTTCACCACATCGTCAATCTTGTTTTCATCAAAGGTTTTACTTAGTTTTTCCAATAAGACCTCAATATCCCCATCTCTTCTTGCGTCCGCTACCTCTTTTGGGAAAAATCCAAAGGGCCTTCCCGATTCATACTTTAAAATATTATGGATGGCGGTAATCTCCAACCCATGGTTAAGGTACCATTTTATCATAGGAGTATATAAAAATATCTTTTTTGCCTTGGTAACGCCAAGTAATTTTTTATTGTCTTTTAGATGTTTTCTACCTGTCGCTGTTTGATATTCTTTCATATGCCCTGGTACTAAATATTCAGGAACAGAATCTACAATAAATAAGGGGGAGAACTCTTCAAACTTTTCTTTCAGATGGTCTGGTACATGGATATCAACTTGGCAAAACCCGAAAAGATTTCCTTCAAGAATATCTTCGCAAATCTTCTTAATAATTTTAGGATCCGATGAATTTTCAATCTCAATGCATTCTTCTTTTCCGCATGGCATTTCTTGTCCAGAACAGGATAGATATAAACCATTTGCGTCATAACCAACAATTCTCGCACAATTTTCCGAAATTTTATATTTATGGGGGCGAATCTTTGTTTCTTCCTTTTCTGCATATCGGGTAAAAATAATACTAGGGCCCCCAACCATACCCGTTTTCAATAATTTATAACTCTTATTTTTGTCGCATATTTTACAATCTTTTCTTATCTTTTGGCATTTTTTGCAAAACTTATCTTTACAAGATTTATCGCAACTATGGGCACAATATTGCCCTGGGGCGTATAATTCCGGATCACCTTTCTTCTTCATTTTTTGGTATTTATTTAGAACAGCCCTCATTGATACGCCCGGGATGGAAACTGCATCTTTTAATATATCGATTTCATCCGGATAATATAATCGCCTTGTTTTTTCAAGGGCTTCCAGAAAGGGAATAACATCATTCAAATTATACTCTTTCAACCAGTCCAGCATTGTAACGCAGCCCCTCTTTTCGAATTCGAGCAAATATTCTTCATATTCTTCTTTGGAAATGTTCTTCTTTTTCAAGGAAGAGTAAAAATCTTCATGTTTCACAGGCCCAACTAAGGAAAGCTTATCATAAACATCCAATTTTTCATAAGGTAGAACAAGTTTTTGAGCTTCGCAGTTGTTTGCTTTGCACCACTTATCAAAAGAAACCCCAGGCGCAAGGTAGGACATTATATCCAAGAATTTGAAATTCGGTGTTGTTAAAAACATATACCTATTCTGTTTCTTTGCAATAAAAATCTCCTTAGTTTTTTCGGTCATGTGTTTTATAAAATGCCTTTTGATCAAATTGATGTCATATTTTCCACTATTAAATCCCAAAACAGGTACTTGATTACACCATTCTTCATATTTTTGCAAGACATTTTTTTGCAAAGAATCTTGATCAGGAAGCGGATATTCTTCTTTAACCTTTTCGACAATTATTTTTCTTATTTCCTCCAATTTTTCTACGAATTCTTTTATGAGGAGATCAGGATTTTGGTTGTAAAGGAAAACAGGTTTCTTTGTCAAATTGTCGATTAGTGCAACACTAACTGGAATATGGGTATGGGTGAAAATTAAATCATCGGTAATCTGTTTATCTTCTTTTTGTAATAATCCCTCAAAATCGTAATCAATAAAATAGGGATATGGGTTAAATTTCTTTTTGAACCAGATATTGGGTAATTCAGGATTTTCACACTCCCAAACCGATACTAAATTATAACCCAAGCTTTTTATCATATTCTCTCTTTCAATAGTTTCATTATATTTTGTTTTATTGTTTTCTGAACACGGACACCCATGCCATTTACAACCATAAAACTCAAAAACAGTTTTTGTCTCTGGTTCGTATCCATCGAACAAAATCTCATTCCCCTCCTCATCCCTATAACACCTTTCGCCACCATGGCCACAAAGCGCATGATGAATATGTTTACCTATAATTTTAGATTGATGTTCAATCCACCTACACGCTTTATAACTAAAATTGATTTTACCCCCGTAAAAAACTTTGTCAGATTCATTCATGATTCGTTTTATCTTTTCGCCTGTGCAAAATATTTTTGTCTTTCCTCCCGTACATGTTTCATTGGTAAAATGTCTTTTTAAATCTTCGTGCCAGGAAAATTTTTGTTTACATCCTTGACATACCCAATTTTGGGCAAGAAGATCTAAATCTTTAATGAAAAACCCATGATTTTTATAAAGTCCCAAATTTAGGGTTGGTAAATTATCTTTGAAATTATTTTTCCCAAACACCAATTTCCAGACTTTGAAATTTGAAATATCTTTCTGCTCATAAACCCGGATGTTTATGAAAAAAGCCTTTGAAATTTTCTCAAAATCAACCAATTTTGTCGATCTAACTTCTTCTCTTTTTAGTTTTTTATTACCATAAAAAGTTCTAGCTAAATTTAGGGATTGTTTCTCTATTCGTTTTTCAGGGGGTTTTTGTTTTCCAGACTTGATATTCATAAGAATAGCCAAGCACCGCCATACACAGAGATTATCATCTTTATCATCTACGGAATAAATACATCTTTTCTTTCGTAATTCATCGGGTAATCTTCCGCACCCAACTAAAGGCTGTCTAGTATTAATAACTTTTATTTGTACTTCTCTAAACTCAACTCCGCCCTCATTAACACCTGGTTTATTAATTTTCTTTTCTGGGGGTAAATATGCTCTCATCCAAGCATCTCCTTCTAAACTTAATCTCTCGCCCTCACACCTCTCTATATATTTTCTTATTTCTCTAAGGGAGTTGAAAGTTCCTCCGCTTCTAAATGTGTGAGTGTGATAAGCTATCTCTCCATTTCCTCTTTGGATCAAAGCGGTAAAACTGAAAACAATTCTTGCCCCCATTTCTATTTGGGGTTCCAACTCATTATAAATTGTTTCTGACAAATCATTATTTAGATCCCTCCTAATCCGAATAATTCTTCCATTTCTTTCTTCAAAATTACGAATTGGTGGAACATCTTGATTTGGGTTTATTTTAAGAGTTATTGTTCTTTTCTTCTTTTCCTTCAATTCATCTCTCACACTATCAGAAAAAGTTTTACCTTTATTTTTTGGTTGAGATTTTTTACTATTAGTAAGTTTTATAATATTTGCTTTGATTAAATCCTCAAGCTTTTTATTTATTGGTTTGAGAATTGGAACATTAATTTCAGGTACCGGCTCATCAAGAATTGGTTTTTGTGGTTTTATAAAAGTTGGTGCTAATTTCCTTCTTCTTCTTGGAGTTCTTGATATTTGTGGTTGATCATGAAATAGACCAATTTCTGGAATTGGTATTTGTAGTTGACTTGGATTATTTTCGAAAAACTTATCAATTTCTGGAATTTTACGTAACTTTTTAATAATTACCTTTTTTGGTAATTTTTTACTCCCTTTTTTGATAATTTTTTCTAACTGTTTTATTATTAAGCTTCTTATTATTTTGCCATTTTTTCCTGGCTTTTCTTCAGAATTTTTCGTTTGTTCCATTTAGTAACGTATTATATTACACAAATTTTTTCTTTTAAACCGTAATTATTTTCAAATTTTTCGCGGATAGATTCACCCTCCACCTGTCCGCAACCCCTCCTAAACCTAAAACGTACTTATGAACTTTGTAGAGACTTTACCCTCCCAAACCCAAAACGTGTTTATGAGCCTTAAGCTAAAAAGGACAAAAGATTTTCAGTCAAATTTGAAAATAACCCTTAAGCTAAAAAGGACAGAGATTTTCAGTCAAATTTGAAAAATAACCTAAAAACGTACTTATAACTTGGCCCATATAGTAGTCAAAGCAATAGCCAATCAGAAACGTTCATTTTGGAGAATAAACCAATCAGATTGCGAGAAAGTTAGAGACAACGCTTGCTCTTTCTTTGTGTCACGATATTGGTCACGCTCTAAAAAGCATTTTCTTTGACGTTTTTCGACGTGGCTATTGTAGTAAAAAAAAAAACAAACAAATCGAATGTGGTTTAGCGTTGTCTGTACTCTTATCGACAACGAATACGCGTCATCGCAGTGGTCAAAATTTGAGTACAGACAACGCTAAACCACATTCGATTTGTTGACTGTAAAGTGATGTTTCTTTGGTTGCCATCTTGGTTACGTTTCAAATGAATAGTCAGCATGAACTGGATCTGAAAAGTTGCGAGAAACCGCTCGGCAAACGATCGGATTTTTCGGTCCCCAATACCTCAAATTCTTTCTTCTAGCCGACCCACAAACCGGGTCACAGCTTGTTTAGACTCCAAAATTCAAAATGACATCCAAAAAAGCAAACTTCAATGCACAATGTTGTTCAATTCATTATAATCTTATTGTATGCGAGAGCTTTATGTGATTTGGACATTTTACAACTTTAGCTAGCGCTCATGACGAGTTCTCTCATCGTGACTCTCAAGGCCTTCAAACAGTTAAGATATTTAAAATATCTAATCTAATTGCAGGGAGAGTATGGGGAGGAGAATTACGAAAGAGGCGTCGACGTTCTGAATGTTACTGATTACTATGGAAACCGTCAAGCATAAAATATTCTAGAGAGCTTGACTCAATATAACTTAGGGGTACAATTTCACACATTCTTTGTCTTCAACAATTCATGTCACTCGTGTATCTTTTTATATCTTTTCTTGCAACCATATATCGACGCTAATCCAGTGGAAAAATCATTTCTTAAACTAAAAGAGCCGTAGGGCAGATGTACTTTCGCTTTCCTACGCTTCAAGTGTCTTGTTCTCATGATTTCCGCGCCATGTTGAGGACCGTCCAAGGTCTAAACGGAGACTGTGCTAAACAAATGTTCCTCGGACTTAAAGTCGACGAAGAATTCTTAGACGTGATAAGGCGCTGTACAATCTGCGTCGAATCGAATAAGCCACTGTCATATTCCAATCGACACAGAAACGTCCGACAAGTGGTTTTGACGGAGGCATTATATCAAAATACGCCAAATCTCAAGACACGCAGCGTGTTCCCACGACGTGTAGCGTGTGTCCTTTGAGCTGCGGTGTTTGTACGTTGTACACTCACCATCCCAGCATCTTCTGTTTAGATGTCTGAGCTTCTTGAGTCCGACCCACTGGGTTCGGCTTCACTGTTGTCGCTCTGATGTCGATCACACCGCGTTCTGCTGGAATGTGTCGGTTCAGTGTGTGGTATGAGGCCGTCCAGTGGAGGCAGCTTTTTGGAACCAGAACCTGGCGCTGACTGCAGTCGATAGCAGGGTTTTGGCAACCCGATCGTCTCATTCGGACAGTCAACGTAGACGTTTTTACTGACATTCCTTGTCTCCACTATTTCTCCGTGACATTTCGACGGTAAATCGCTTTTACGGCGTTGCTGAGGAGGGTGTTGGGTTTCCTTAACTTTGTGCAAAGCTCGGTGCTTGGTAGTCATGAAATAACACCAGACAATTGTTCCTATTAGAACTATGACAACAGCCACAGGAACACCAATTAAAGCAGCTAAAGGCACGTCGTCTACCAACAGGTCTGTTTGAAACTGTTTGGGCAATTGTGTTGGAGCTTCGGTATCTTTTTTCCCTTCTGCAGTAACACCATAAGCTTCACCGTCTGGTGACCGGGAGATGAAAAGAATTATGGTTTACATTCAGTGCAAAAGCAGACAAACAAAGACAGATAATAAGAACATCAATAATGATAACAATAACAATAATAATAATAAAAACAATAATAATGATGATGATAATTATAATACTAATAATAACAATTATGATACTGATAATAATAATGATAATGATCTTTATTAATAATATGAATCATCAATAATCTTTGTTTTCTTTAAAAACTATAAACTAATATACAAAAATTAAACAGTTCTATGAAATATAATCATGGGAAACGACAATGTCATTTTTTTTAATGATAATGATAATAATAAAATGGTGGACGATGATTAATTGGGGTTGAGGAGTGTGTGAAAGCAGAGGGACTGAAAACAAATTTGATTATAAAGGCTGAAATTGACAAGGAAGAAGTTTCGCCGTTGTACCAGGATTTAAGAAGAGAAATTGCTCGGTTATGGCGTGTAAATGTCACTGAAACGCACGTAGTCACGGTTGGGGCTTTGGGTATGATGACGAAGAACTTACAAAGGACTCTTCAGCAAACAGTGACAGTAAGAACGGAATTGCTGCAGAAAGTGGCATTGCCTGGAACCGCAAGAATCTTATGAAAAGTTCTTGAGGCCTGAGGCCACAGGTGGTAACTTGCCCTAAATTGAATAATGACCAGTGAACATCAAAGCTGAGAAATTTGAACAATAATAATAATAATAATGATAATAATAATAATCATAGTAATAATGATAACAATAACGATGATAATGATAATAATATTCTTAACCACTGAAAGGAAGAGATTTGAAGGGTCTTTTTGCCAGAGTACGATTAAGGATTGAAATCAAAAGTGAGTTTCATATCACAAGGAGCTCAAGGTTTGAAAGTTGTTATCATATCTTATGACTCCATGGGCGGAAAGGTTTTAACTTATAATAAAACTGCATGATAAGAATAAGCACCCTAAAGATGAAAAAATAAAAATTTACCTTTTCTGGATACCGTTAGGATTGCATGTTCAGAAACATATCCGGCGGAATTTCCCACAATACACGTATACTTGGCCTGGTCTTCTTTCCTTACGTTGAGTACAATAAGTCTGTGAGTATAAATATTTCCATAGCCATCATATTCCCTGGCTGACTCTCGGATTTCACGGAATTTAGGGTCTGACAAGTTAAGTGGCTTCAACTGAGGTTCCTTGCGATTTGAAACATTCCATCTACACCAGCTGAACTCGGGATGACTTTCGCTCACTGCCGAACACACGAAGGTGACGTTATCACCTTCGTATACCGTTTCGTTCTTCAAGTCCCTTTTTGAAATAATTGGCTTGCGTGCCTTAATTCCCCTTCGAGAATCTGTCGTAGGGAAGGAAAAAGGAGACATCTTCAATAAATATAAATCTATAAAATCAAAGTACATAACGTTTACTATGGGCAAAGCTAAGGAGTAAACATCGAGTTGCTCATTGTCACCTTGTTGAGGTCACATAGCACTTATCCAACATAGACGACTTGTTTGGTGCTCTTTCGCAAACTACAACTGCTTGTTTGATTTTGTCTTTCTTCACAACGAAATCTGTATCCAGTTTATTTAACTACTTTATACTTTTTGAAAACAGTATTGGCTATCAGTCTATGTTAAGGTCTAAACCTACAATGGAGGACAAAAATCCTTGGGACAGTTATGGAAAACCTTGTTTCCACATCCTTAACTTATCAAATAATCACGCAAGTTTTAAATGGATCTTCCCGAATCACACCAGCCCTCCCTCCCTCGTAAGAAAAATGAATGGTCCCTAAAAGAAATGGTAAACGCAGCAGCTTTGCAATCATCGAGTAATAAACGCACTTCGGAGGTTTGCTCAAGAAGGTAGAGATGCTCTCAGCTGCGCCTAGAGCATCTCTTACGCTTCTTTCATGCTTAGCAACCTCCCGCGCGCGTCCATAACTCGATGGTTGCGCGCTGTACGCTTACCATTTCTTTAATAGTAACTCACCAACAACTTTAATCTCAAACGTTCTCTGAATACTGCCGAATTCATTTTCCACTTTGCATGTGTAAGTCCCAGAATCGCCAAAAGATAAATTACGGAACCTCAGAACCCTGCCTTTGGACGCCAAGTAGGAGCGCTGGCTCTTGCTCAACTTCCTACCAGCCTTCGTCCATGTTATTGTTAGGGGAGGCTCACCAAACGCATGGCATTTGAGGCTGATCGGCTGGCCTTCCGCGTATTCAGAAATCCTATTCCGTGGTTTTCGGAATTGTGGAGGGGAACCGTCTGTAAAGTTATCGAAGAGAACACGTGATAACTTAAGAAAAAACATGATGTGGTTCCACTTCTCGATGTGGAAACAAACAAACATAATGAGGTTTGTTCTAAAGCAATTAATACATAAAAACTGTAGAAAACTAAGAAAATAAGGATACATATAGATGAATAAAACTATCGGATATCAATCTGTGAATCGATTTGTCGATCAATAGACCTTATTCGCTTGTACATTATGCTGTACCAATACAGATCATGTGATGATACTCAGGAGATTTGGTCCTCTGTCTTGTTCATTAAAAAGATTGCAGACAGACATATTCATGCTTGTATGCACTCTTTTTAATGAACAAAACAAAGGATCAAATCATCACATGATCTGTATTGGGAAAACAAAATGTACAAACTAATAAGGTCTTTTTAGCGGAGCTCCACAGCGGCTCGAAGAGCCGTAGAGCGGAGCCCCATAACCACCGTGCGAGGATAGAAATTGAGAAAACCATGCGTTTGAGTTTTCATGGTCATCGTGGCTAGCGGCATGGCTCGCGGGCGTGTGCGCCTAGCGACGACGATGTTGCCCCAACATGGCGGCCATAGTCATCCGGGATATTTAGAAGGTCTTAAACCAAAACGAGGCTTTGTTTTTCGCGCGCTTTTCGCGGCTTGCCGCGGCTACACAACCTACAGCCAGCAGTCTACAGCAGTCTACAATGTTTTGCTGAAGAAACGGATTATTCATAGCGGTTTTGGAGGAAAAATTTTCTTCCTACAAGTTTTCAAGCGTTTTTGGAGGGACATAAGCATAAAGCTGAGTTCTTTCTACAAGTTTTCAAGCATTTTTGAAGGGACTGTGTGAGGAGCTCCGCTTTTGGGTTTGCCTAAATCTATTTAATATCACTCACAAAACAGAGTCCATCAAACGCACCACTAATCAACCAGTGAATCAATAAATGATTATCTAACGAAACATCTTGCAAACAGACACGTGCAATGAAAAATAACTTATCATATGTGTCGATTAATTGATTGGTGATTACTCAATGGAACAAAAATATGAACGAACAAACGAATAAACAAACAAACAACAACAAAAAAAACATCTCAATCGAAAAATCAATTAGCAGAACGATGGAAATCTCGATTGCTCAAGTTGCTTTACAGTTCATTTCTCGCCTTAGTTAAATGTAAGTGCTAACAAAGTCAAGTACTATGACAAACACGAGATACAGTGTTTCATCACATATCAAACAGCGAAAACAGAGCTGAAAATACGACGCGCAGCGGAGTATTTTTAGCGAAATTCGAGGTGTTTGATATGTGATTAAACACTTCATCTCGTGTTTGATATAGCCTCTGAAACGAAATTATTTAGAATGAGAAATTAACGATGCAAAAGACGAGCCGTGTTTCATCCAAACACGTCACGGTGTCTGATTTCCCTTGTCTTTCCTTCATGCATTATTAATGAGTCTGAGAAGAACACGTGAAGTACAGGAAGACGAAGAATAAGGAAATAATCGAAGGTAGAAGGAAGAAAATGAGGAACAAACTTTAAGTAGGATTATCACAAACAAAAAAGAGGAAAAAAGAAAAGGGAGAAAAGTAAAGATAGAAAGTAGTGAGCAAGTAATGATTACAACAAAATAAAAGAAGAAAAAACAAAAACAAAACAAAAAAAAACAAAAAGAAGGAAAACAAAAGGGAGAGAAGTAAAGATAGAAAGTATTGAGCAAGTAATGATTACAATAAAATAAAAGGGAATGGAATTTGACAACAAACCTATTAAGGGAATGTTGGAAATCCTTGGACTACCTTTTTGAGGCGGTCGTTTGGCAGTCGCATTTAGAAATGAACCTTGGGTACTTGAATTGAATCCTAGGAAAAATAGTAGCATATGAAATGGTTAGTATAGGATTCCAATCCCAGAAGTTCCAAATAGACAATTTCACCCACAATAGCAATAATCAAATTGATAATGAGAATATAAAAAATGGTCGTCGTTATTACGTGGGATGCCGAAGGCGACCTCGTCAAGGTTTCGGGAGAGTTCCTTTTTTTTCTTTTCATCGTAGTCACAAATCGACACTTTTTTTCAACGTTTCTCGCATCGCGCGAGACGTGCTCATGTAATTACAACAAGATAATTAAACATCATCTTCCGAGGTTTGAACTCGAGCCCTCTCTAAACATCAGATTGAAGGGCAAGTGTGATACCACTGCGCCACCAAGGCATCAAGAATTCACGCGTGGCAAATTACTTTTTTTAACCATTTGCGCGATTTCAAAGCTGACTCCCACCTTTACAGAGTTCAGACTCGACGTCAAGAAACAAAACTAAAGCTTGTTTTAGGAGGCTGGGAAAAGAATCCTTTTCAACCTACCGCATGGAACTCGGAGCAAAAGCATAACATGGCCAGGCGCGAAAATCGATCCTCTCTTACCCTGTTTTTGTGTGTACTGAAAAGTTGAATATTTGCACACAGTGCGCTTCCAACTGGGCACCTCGTCGATTGAATTGCTTACATTGAATTATCTATCGTAGTCACATATAGCCGTGTTTTTTTTAAGTACGTGCAATTTCATTGGCTCCAGTCTACGTTGGAACCACGTTTAAGGTCAGGCGTCGATCAGTGTGGAAAAACACAAGCGCTGATCACGCACAACACTACCGGAATTGTCATGATGTGTGGAGAAAGAAGTTCTCTGGTCGAACTAGTTAGTTCACTTCTTAAATAGTGACCGGAAATCGAATTCTTAGATGATTTATTATCCCAGTTTTTTAGTTGTATTAAACTTACATATACTCACAGGCTTCCCATTGGGGACCTGATCAGTTTCTCAATTTATTTCATGTAAGAAAATTCCTTTGGGAAGAATAATTTTGTACTGTTTTTCACACGATACCCATACCGTGTAAGCGCCACCAGGTGTCTTGTTAATATTTAAACTATTTACTGCCCATAAAACCAACCTCCAGTGACTATGACCAGGCGCTAATCGGCCATATATGGTCGGCCATATATATTGCCGGTGGTGCCAGGCGCTTTTCCGCCCCTGGCACCAACGCAAAGCATTTATTTTCAGTTCTGGTTAGTTTGTTTATTTTGTCTTTTCATTGTGATTCAGTGACTAGTGGTGGTGTAGCAGCTCTTCCTAGATCCTAAGCCAATTGGTTTGCAACCCAAACCGCCAAACAATGCTAAAACAATAGTGACGATTGAAATCTATTGTTTGGCGGTTTGGGTCGCAAACCAATTGGCTTAGGATCTAGGACGAGCTGCTACAGTACTGGTGACTAGAGAATAGTTATGTGAAAAACGGTCTTTTCTACCTAAGGGAAAGTTCAATTTTTACGAGGGAGGGGAAGGAGGGGGGGTTTGTGATTGGGAATCACCAATAAAAATTGCATGACCCCCCTTGAAGCGGGAATTCTTTCGAATGACCCCCCAAAAAAAAACTAAAGTAAAATAAAAAAAATTAATAAAATAATCCCCTCTCAAGATTTTACCTTTTGGATATTAAAACATTTTGACATAAAAGTATTGCTAAAATATTTCACGTGACCCTCTTTTCCTCATATTTTAGGATTTCCCCCCCCCTTCAAATGCCGTTTCTTTTCGCATGCCCCACCCCCCCTTCAACGAATTCCACCAGCCCCTCCTCCCTCGTGCCATAGAAATAAGATTCGGTTTGTCCATCTTACCTTGAACGATGAGACTGATGTTGTGTCTGATGGTTCCATAGGAATTCTTAGCAATACAAACATAGATTCCGCCATCAGATAGAGTCACTTTCTTTATTCTTAGGTATCTTCCCATTATCATAGTAAATCGTTTGAAATCTTCATTGCTGGTGATCACTCGTCTCTCTGGAAGTTTCTGCCAGGCAGTGAGTGTTCTATTGGCTGCAGGGTCCTTTATGCCTGACACCTTACACTGAAGCTTGACTGTCTCGCCCTCTTTGACCACGTATTGCTTCTTGATTGGTTTAATTAGGACTGGGGGACCTACAGTAAATACAGGAACCCAATATTAGGAGTGTCCATTTGTATGGATCAGATGGCGCCGAGAGCACAGTTGCAAATGAGGATATTTGAGAACCTATATTTCCTACGAAACCTTCTTCCAGACTAAGACGACAAGACCAAGACACCTTGGAGGAAACTCCAAAAATGTCGCTAAAGCTAACCCCTAGAAATATAAATATGCTTCGTAAGGTGTCATGTGACCCAGTTTTGATTGGTCAGTTCTTTTGTTCTATTGCCGCGACACAGGAGTCAATAATGGCATCATCTGCTTGACTCTGCTGGTAAACAGGCCAAATACGGAGGATCGCTCCTGGAAAATGGTGATAGCCTCGTTTTCAGAACGTGTACTGTGTAGCTTCGTAAGCTATTTTAAATTTGAGAGCTTACAAGCTTTGTGGAACGACGATTCTAATTTTTAGACCTAAATTATCGTGACTGACCCGCTTCGATCAGCGGTTAAATATCTGCGAGTCAGTCTAAATTGTAACATTTCATAATGCTTGATCTTAGAATAACCTCTGCTAATAAACCTTTACTAGGTGAAATGAAACCCTTCACATCCAAGACCAAACAGCAACTCTCCTCACTTTGCTCCACACATTTTCTAAAGTATTTGGTAGCGGAATCTAGCGTTTGATCAATACGTCATCCTCAAGTTGATAATCTTCTCCATTCTCGTCATCGTTTTGCTCGAGACTGTTTTGATATTGTAAGGAGTAGTTGCGCACTGGTCAGCTATGGAGGTGGAATGGTTGAGATCAGGCCGTATCATCAGCAACCTTGACTAAGTGGAAGTTGATAAATGGTCTTAGTATTGGAAAAACAACGTAAGGTCAGATTTGGAAAACGGAATGTCGCAACTAGAAAATTAAAAGAGGCCCAGGTTTTGTTTAGTTGTGATCCTTGAAATCTCGGATTCTGATACGTTGGGTAAGGATGAACTCAGACTTAAGAAGAATTATGCTAGAACTGTCTCCTTCCAGTTTAGTTATTGCCAATTCATAATCAAATTTTAAAAGAAAGTTAGGCCGTGTTTTTTAGCCTCGGTTTCAGCGGACCACAATACTTTGCGCTTTGGTAGAGCCTCGTTTTCAACGGACCACAGTGCTCTGCGTTGTGGAAGATCTTCACTTTCAGCAGGCCTGAATGCACTGCAGAATGCAATTTAGCAAGCATTTTGAGAACTTTTCGTTAGGGCTTGCACGTATTTTATTTGCTTCGGTGGTTTGTTGTTTTACACTTGTCCAGCAACTGCCAAGTGCTTCTTCGTGAAAAATTTTGCATTGATTTTTGGTGACCTGGACATAATTTCCTGTATTAGTTAGCAAGGTAAACTGAACCAGCATTTTGCTTTAATGTTACGGGCTTCACATATCGACAAAGTATTCCAGGGTAACTTTCTTCATACAAATCTCGTCAGTTTGAATGAATCACAAACCTGCAGCCTTTTAACCATAGGAACTGCAATTTCTCATTGTAGCATACCATTCCATATATATATTCAAGTGTCACCATTAGCGTTTTCAAAAACTTAACCGAATAAAATAAACGAATAACGACCATTTCTGCACAAGGTCTATACAATCCTTGTACCAATTTGCAAACTACATCCAAATCTCTGCAGCACTTTTTATTTTTGGCTGTTTTACGGCTAATGGTTAACACTTTTTACGCCTAACGGCTAAAATTTTTCCAATATTTACGCCTCACGGCTAATTTTTTGCCCGTTTTACGACTAACGGTTAACCCCATTGAGACCTTCAGGGAGGAATGAGAAATTTGATTTCTCTTACAAGTTTTTGTTTTTATCTCAATTCTACACCATTAAAGTTCTTGCGTCTAGAACTGAGGAACTAGTTAATCAGCACTTCCTTGCAATATCATATTTTTAGTTTTTAGATTTCAAATTTTAGTTTTCGTATATTATGGCTATCCTCTATTACATTAGGGACGGACCATTAGAAAAGTGATGGGGGGCGGGGGGGGGGGGGGTGGAGAATTTTCAGCTTGCACGAATTTTTTTTTCGCTCACTGCTTGTGCAGGAATTTTTTTTTTCAGGTGAACCCCTCTGAATGAATTTTTTTTACTTCGTGTGAAAAAGTCACAATTGGACCTTCCTTCTGCATGAATTTTTTTTTACCTTATTCTTTCCATGAATTTTTTTTCTTGGCATTTTCCCTTGCATGAATTTTTTCTTGTTTTTTTTTTCCCCACCCCCCCCCCATCACTTTTCTAATGGTCAGTCCCTTACATGCTTAAACAAACACGGCCCCGGGCAGGCCGTGAGGGAGAATCCCCCCCCACCGGAATAACGATCGCTGAATGTTTTTTCGACAACCTTTAAATAGTTCCAACTACAAATTTCTCGTAATAATTCTAATAATAGTTAACTTTCTCACAAAACAATAGACTAATGACCCCAGGCCACACACATAGTAAGGAATTGGTTTGTACTCTTTCATTCAGCACCTTTATTCCATCCACCTTCATTTCGCTAATGGCTTCAGCAGATTGTAATACAAAAGCAAGAACGCCGGCGAGGACATTGATAAATCTGTGACGATCAAGAAGTATGAATGGGCGAAGTCTTTCCTTTCTTTTATGAACATAAATATTTTGAATTTCTCAAGCAAAACAAGGTCTAGCGGAAATGAAACTTAAAATAATTTAACTGACTGCGGGGGGTAATTCATGTAGCCCTTTTTCTATCAGAGACAATCGAGTCATGTAATGAGGTACTAACGCTATACTGAATAGGACAATGCAGAGTTGTGTCAAGCCCAAGGAATGTACTCAATAATATGCTGTTTGCTTTCAACGACATTTTACACGAAAACTGTGCCACTTTTTCAGTTTTCTAAGCATGTTCTCAAAAGGTTTAGAAGTATATACCGCCATAGGAGGGATTTTGAAAACTGGTAAAGACATGCTAACAATTACAAAATTCTGGCCTCCTTCCACGCCACATGTTGATAAAACAACCTCTTCTTTTCGGAAATGAAATTCCTTCCAAATCTTCAAGATATCATTAAAGCCCTAAATTACAATATTTTTACTATCGGGAGTTCTTTCCCATGTAGCAAATAAAGAACAACGGTGGATACCTTCATTTCAGTTTAATCTAAACAACCGCTACCCGAGAACAATCGCCCATTGTCGCCTCACAAGGTGGCTTCTGTAAACAAAACCTTAAGACCTGAGTGCACGAAAACGCTAACGAAAGGAACACAATCTCACATTGTTAAATAAAATCCCAAAATATGACTACTGTAATTTCGTCAAAGCGAGACGATGGATAGTGACAAGTGAAACAGTTCTACTTGGATTAGCAGTTGTCCGTCTGAGATTCAACTGAGCAAAGCGTTAAGTTATGATGGCGAATTCAATCGATATGGGGAGGCGGCTAATGAAAACTCAAACGAGAGAAGGAAACCGAAATTGAATGTTCCTTGTACATAACTTTGAGAGGCATTCCAAAATTGAGCCTTATCTTTTGTGTGAAAAGCAATCAGAGTTAATTTAATTTGTTTAGAGATTTCATATCTTGACATTTTGGGTTCACGTCCGATAACATGAGCCCTTCTTGCCAAAAGCTGTTGTTCAGGTGTTCTCCAGTAATACTGTGATTCTTCCAAGCAACGAAAAAGATTAGCCTGAAGATATATTTCTCCTTTTAGAGAGTGTAACGAACAAACTGTTCGGAAGGGGCAGGGAGAAAGTTATTAAGGTTGAAGGATGCTTTCAATTCACTCCACGCCCGCAAAAGGCTCAAAAACAATTAGCAAATGAAGTCCAGCCCCTGAGGTGTTAATTGGATTCCGAAGATTCACAGAACCCTATCATTTTTTTTTCTTCCTCATGTAAACATCCCGGTCTGTTTTCCGGACTACAACCCGGTCATAGGTACTTGTATTTCCTTAGCTGTGCTTCTATATCAACGACGACCTAAGACCCAAGGACAGGTAGAACGACAAGTATTTTAACATTACACAGAACACACTCTTATCCACCATTAATGAATTTGTGTTATCAGACCTTTATCAACGTATGTTGAGCTAGCGGGTTATGGTCATGTAGACAGCAATCCACGAATTAATCGGTAGTATAATTACGTTGTTATGACTTCATAAATCACAATTCCGCTCGTCGTTTTTTAAACTCGACGAGTCGTTGTGAAGTACTGTACACACTGTAGAAGGAAGACATAGAGCAGGGTGGTTTGGAAATAGAGTGATTTTATCTGTTCTCCAATTTCGCCGCTAATTACCGAGGTTCCGCGCTGTCGTGTTTAAGCAAGACAGCTCTGACCACGTGCTTCCGATTTTCTGTTTAGCTTGTTGCATGCAACACACAAGCAGAGGTTTACTTTTGCGCAAAGTATACAAAGAGTTAATGATGCAAACAACAAGACGTAAGTGCGTTCTAATTCAATAACCATTATCCATGATGGAATGCTTGGTGTTCAAGCATTGTATGCAACTAGAAAGGCAACATCGCGGTCCTTATGACTCCATTTTGATTAGTTATCGTTTCAAGAGGAACAAGTTTAATGAGTAACCACGGAATTTAATGAAAGCCAGGCAGGTTGACACTATATTTGTAAACAGATCTATTGTACAGGCGAGTGCGGGCTTTGAGATAAATGGATCCAGTGGCATCGCTAAACCCAAACCGTATCACACATTCCTATTCAAAATATGTTGAAATAAGCAGACGTACCTTTACCGTAAACACCCACAAAGAGAAATAAAACGAATTCCAAAACGACGGTCTTGACAAACAGCATTCTTCAACGCGCCGACACCTTCCTGTCCACAATGGAGCACAGCAGTGCTTTCACGACCCTCTCCGCTCAACCTCTGATGACAAAACAAGAGAGACTTTCTTTTTAGCCGTGCGAGTATCAGTTATCTCAGCATCATGCTTTTTTGGCCGGGAGCCGCAACAGCGCTTCACAATCGATAGCTGCCATTTAAACAGAAGGGGGTTTACCTGCGAGAGTGTTTCTCTTTTACAAAGCGCCACAGGAGGAGGATTCGCATTCTCTTCTAAGGTCTTCTAAGGTCGGATCGATTTTACTGGATGGATTGTCAATTTAATATTTACACCACCTGGTTTAGTTTCTTCCATGAAATCCTTATCTTGAAATAACCCAACATTACTGCCTGCGTCGGCTGTTCCGCTGGTAAGGATCAGCAAAGAACATTTGCTACATTGCCGAGGTTCACATCTCGCCTAGAGTATTTTTGGTGAAATACAAAACCGGCCTCCTAGATGCTCTGTGTGATTCTCATGTACACTCTGTTTGGACTAGCGGCATTGGTGATAATCCTCTTATTCTAGCTAACCAAGGATCTAGTAGCGCTCCTTTCAATTGTCCAGTTAAATCGTTTTCAAGGAGCAATGCATTATGAAAAGGCAGCAATGAGCCACACAAAGTCCCTCGAGTTGCGTTTGAGATCCAGTTTCCCTAATACAGGGCACTGCATGTGCCAATTGCGGATTTAGCCACTAAGGAGACGTAACTGTAACTCAATAAAGAACGAATTTGAGTGTAATCCAATGATTTGAAACAATATAGGGCACGGTAATAAATCATTCTAACCCGCGCTTTCATCATGGTCGTGAAAACCGCAGGTTGTGAAAATGAAGACTTATATGAAATATGAAAGCAGAGCGGACGAAAAAGCAGGAAGAAATGAGTCGAAAGGAATGGGCTCATAGAAAAATAGAACGATAATTTGCAAAGACGATATAAATTTATCGGTTTTAATCGGTCTTGCACAGCTGTGACTTAGGTGTCGTTAATCAAACCTCGGACCATCAATCATTTTAACCCAACTCTGCCACATTGAGCGAACCTTCACATGTACATGAAAAATGCCCTGTTGATATTTTGAGTATAGTAAACGAGACGTGCTCAGCTCGCCCGCTCAGTTGGAGTGCCATTCCTGCCACGGAGACAAGAACGAATTCTTGTTGAACGTTATGGTTAGGGAGACAAACTTTACTGTGCTTTACGTGTTACTGGCGCAACCAGACAAGATCAGGCTACACTCATCTGTGTTTGACCCGAAAGAACTCTGCGCTTATAAGACGGAAATCCGAACAAGTTCAACAACTGCATACTTACTTTGCTTTCCAGAGCGCTGTCGAAGCTTAGTTGACCGACCAAGATATTGAACGAGCAAGGCTGTGCTCAAACTAGCGAGGAAAGGTTCGGTAGCTCGGGTTTCCACCGAACAGCAGAGAAATTCATTTCGCTCGAGGGAAGACTCTTCAAATGCCAATCACCCGGACAATTACAGCCTGTCAGGTTACCGATTAAGGCGCAGAGATAACCTATTGTTTTCACGATGGACACAGTACAGTTGCCAATCCAACTCGAAAGCGTCGCATACGCAATCTGTTGTTCTTTCTTTGAACAACCCGTCTACTGAGCTCTTTGAATGCCACGTTTGAACAAACAACGATTTCGATACACAAAGGTGCCCTCGAGGCAATTCAACAGGGGTCAGTGTCATTTCTGTGGCCAGATATCGTGTATCCTGAATGTCATATACATCAGTGAATGAATTTTTAGGGAAACACCAACAAGTAGAGCTCGCTATCTAGTCAAGAGAAGTGTAGGGGTCAATCCGCTTCTGTTCGAGATGATGTGGCGAAAGTAAATTACATAAAGAGTATATCGATAAGGAATGTGTCGATTATGCGGATTAGTGTCTGCTCAATGTTCATTGCGCGCGATGCGTCAAAATGTAAAATGCGGCGATTACCGAAACCCTACCTCTTCAGATTCGGGTACGCAAATATTAATTTCAATCAGAAAATACTTATTCGCAACAGCCAATGGTAAAAGAAAATTCATGTGCGAGTTAATTAAGTTAATGGCGCGCGTCTATAAAAAGACAAATGGTTCCGTGTGATGTACCGCTTTCTTTGCTCGACATGTTTGTAGATCGCAATCATGGTGTTTATCACGATACAGCTGATAGATCTTCGATAGTTTCATCGCGAACACAAACACTTTAGGCTCGGCCCACCAACGAAACGCGATTCAAAAAAGTCATTTTCCATTACTGGATCGGTTGATTGACAATTTGTTTTTATTTTGGTTTTTGGTGAAAAATGTTTACGATGGGTGGTTGCTATCCAGTGATTTAATTAAAACAAGAAAATGCTTCGCAAAATCCGATATTGTTTAGGTAATGAGGTAAAGTCAACCATCCACTTTTCTCTATTATCTTCATTGTTAAGGAATTTCTTTTTTTCAGGGCATAAATTGAAATATTGAACCATTCTTCCAAACTCTTTCGACGGAGAAATGTTTCCCCCTTCATTTATCTTTGATCAAAGGCCTCATGCAAATTGTCCTTTTGGGCAGCAAAGAAATAAACAAAATTAAAAATTCAGCGAAAACGGAAAGGTTATGATTAGAACTAAGCTCAACCTTCGGCGAAAAATGAAGAAGAAATACTGTACATATATGACAGTTTTTATCTATGGTCACTTTTCCGTGGATCCGCAGTTTTCTGTGGCTATTCTTTGAGGCTAGAGATGAAATATAGCGAACCAGCGGCTTCACTTCTCTAGGCTTTAGCAGGTGCGAGATCTCCGGGGGGATCGAGAAAGCTAGTACTTTGATCTAATAAAAAAATCTAAAAAACACATCAACTAGATCGTTACTGATTGCATTTAGGTTTTTGCTGTTCGAAAGAAACAAAAACGCAAAAATGGTATGGGGCATGGTGTGATTTCTTAGATCTTAAAGACTCACCTCACCTAGTTCAGGTTAAGTAGGAATTTCTCTGAAGAGTTCAGACAGACGCCCGACTTGTCGTAGGACTAAGTAAAAACCGGTCCCCGGTGTTTCCGCGCACACCGTAATATTGATCGTTTTGCGCTGTTTTGTCTCGATGTAAACTTTGATAAGAGAGGCCACACGCTGGGCAACATCTGACTGGATCTCATAAGAAGCATCAGTTAAAAAGAAAAGCATTTTAATTAATAATACGCCATGTAAACAGACTTGAGGATTAGTCGCACAGAAGCGTGTCATTAAGCGTCACAGAGCCACTTATGAGAAGAAATCAAATCCCTTCTGACGGAACCGAATATTTAAACGGTATTACTGGTGGTTTATTCAGCTTGAAATGAGACAATTTTGTCATTGAGTCAACCTGACCAAACCGTAAAGAACAGAATTTGGCTGTTTGCGGAGATAATGGACAACGATCGATCATTTAGTTTGTCGAGAACAAGGGCTTTTCACTTTCGCGTCTAATTACGTCAACTCATGCTGAGTTTATTCGAGCTACGGAACTAGGACAAAAATCACTAAAAAGAGACCCCACGGGTTTTAGGAGAGTGAGAACTGACACGTCATAGGGCAATCACACATGAACCCGAATCCAAGTATCAGGAGCCCCTCTAAGGGATATTGAAAAGTTTCCATCACAACACCTAACTTTATAATCAGTTTCGATTTCAAATATTACAAGGGACAATTTTTTCTTTTAACAGATCAGTTCACGCAATTTAAGGTAGAGATAGACTCAACCTGGGGATTCATCACGGCACCAGAACGGTGGATGTTGCCGCCCTCATTTCTGTCGTACAAACGTTAAGCAATTTACAATTCTCTTGCAAGGTCCTATGATTTGGAATTCTCTCCCTACTTCAATTACCTGTTCAGCAAGTTTTCTTCCCTTGAAGTAAGAAATGTTAGGATTTTTATTTAAACAATCCTGAATCTGTTATGCCGCACTCACACAGCACCAAATTACACTCTTATATTATCCTTCGAGGTGGCCTCTCCTATAAGCCTTGTGGTTTCCCGAGGTCTCCTCGCCATTAACTTAGGTGTATTAAAAGTAACTATTATGTAAATGGAAAGTAAAAATAAATAAAATAAAATAAAATAAATATCTTTGTGTCTTAATGAAATGCGTGATGTGATTGTAATTAAGGGCGAGTTTTTGGCTCGGTAACTCGATACACTTTGAGTACAGCGCTGCTTGCTTTAACATCTGAAAACAGACATGAATTTCTCATGCCAATACCAGTTAGGTCTGATATCATTGTGCGCTAGGATTCCCTATTTTTCACGATTTTTGTTGAAAGCAAGCGACCTTAACGTGCTGCTCTGTCTCTCTCTTGTACTCAGCAGATAAAAAAATTTACATTCTTTTCACAATTCCCTAATTTTGAGGCTTCTTTGGATGTCATTTATTCCAGGATCCTTGTAAAATACCTGGGTAACAAGGAGAAGTGCTCGGTAATTGATGCCTTCATTAATTAACTTTCTCGTGCATGGGCGTCCTGCGAGTTTCACTTAGGAGGAAGTAAAAAATCTACCACGCTGGTACAAGAAGAGTACGAGGGACAATAAGAATATTAAATTTGTGCCCTAGAAAGGTGTGGTTTTTCTGCGAGATTAGCTTCCGCAGCGCATTGTCTGATGCCAAAGTTATGGTCTATTATTCTATAAACGTCAGAACGAGAAGTATAACTTTTTTTTGAGAGAAGGGGGGGGGGGGGGCGGGGGCGGGGAAGAGAAGGAAGGATATTGTTTTGAAAGTGGAAGCACGATCGAGGCGGCACTAACACTTGATCTCGAATACGATTACGAACCCTGCAATCTGATTGGCTAACGTACCCTGATCTAATCTTCTCTTGATAGCGAGTTGCAGAGAGGTCGTTTTCGGCAACAAAACATATAGTTAATATATTGGTACGTATAAAATCAACGGTTATGTGCTAGTTGGTTTAATTTAATTTACTGAAAAAGATTAAACCACTACTCGATCTCGTTCCTTATGAGTTACAATTCATATCATAAACTCGGGGAGAAGCGACTAGGCAGCCATTGACTCATAGAAAACTCAAAGTCGTAGTCTACTTGTTCAGTGGCAGGAGAAGCAGGTCGAGTTTTCTTTATCTGTGTACACCAGACTTTCATCAGGACTTCAGAAACGTAACCGCTAGTGAAATACCTAAAACAAGGCTGTAGTCTCAAAAGCGAATATATTAGGAGGTCTGCTCGTACCAGCTGGTGTTAATTGCCTGATAATTTGCAAACTACGCATCCTTTCGTTACCTTTCAGCAGTGAAGTCGTTGCTAGAATTAGACAAGCGTAAGGAAAATACATAAAGACCTAAATTTGGAAGCAACGATTATCGCTCCAGACATGGTTCACTTCCATCGCTGGGTGATTTTGTTAGAACAGCAAAAAATATTTAATCGGCCAGGATCCGCCGGCTGCTCCCATAATGGCGTTTGATTTGTTTGTTTCTGTCGAATTTGATATTGGTTTCATAACTTGTACAATAAGTAATGGTAATAGGACTGAGTGGAGTCCAATTCGGTCTGTAATCATACGAGTGATTAACAAAATCGGACGACCGCGTCGCGGGAGTGCGATTTGTTTAATCACGAGTATGATTGCAGACCGAATTGGACGACACGAAGTCTTATTACCAATTAATCATAACTTTAACAAAATTTTTTTATATGTAAAGTTATTTTTTTCTTAATCAAAACACGTGAAATTCCAAGATTTGTTTTGCTAGCAGTGAAAAAAAAAGCCATTTAAGCGCGCGCATGATGGCGCGTACTGTCCAATTACTCAGGCATGACGCGTACTGTCCTATTATGGCTGAAATCAGGGCAGTTGATAGCCAATCAGATTTGAGAATTTTGTTATAGTTATGATTAATATCTTTCCCGGCTTGATTCGTTTTACTATAAAAATTACCTGTGATAAGACTTGAGCGCTTGCGCTTGTCCCACCTTAATCAACTCATTTGTGGTCTCATCAATGTATTTTGACTTTTTAACTAACGCGATCGTTCCATTAGTAAAGTAAACACAAACCAATTTTTGACACAATGGGAGGTGTCAGCCCACTGGTTTTCGGTAAACAAACAGTTTTTATCGCATATTAAGGGATCTAAGAAGAAGGAGAGCTAGCTCCAGAGGCCAGTTCGTACGGTTCGACAGTAAATCATCTAAGTGGTCCATGCAAATCGGCTTCCCCGCAACTAAAACAATGCAATTCTCTTTTTAATTTCAGGTTGATCGTCTTACGACGTAAAAACGAGAAAAGCTTTCGTGAGTGAGAGCACAATTCATTGCAATGAATGACACTTTGCTTTAGACAGACACTTTACACAGGTCATTCGGCATCAATGTGTTGACATTAAGGTTTAAAACTGTAATCTCTTAAGCCAAGAATCCATACAGGCACAGTAGGCCCTTGAATATATATATGTTTAATGGGGCAACACTGTGCCCGAGGTCTTGAGTACGCCTTACTCAGGACTTTGGGCACAGTTTTTCCCTATACGGACCGACCTAGCCAGGTAAATAACTTGTTTATTTTTTTAGATATCTTCTTCTGAAAGTGAGAAAAGAGATAGGAAATCGCTACACCGGTGAAAAAATCCGGCCCGTGGGCCGTATCGTAAAAAGCTGGACCGGTCACGCGCACGTGATTAGCCAATCAAATTCAAGGATTTAGGATTGCGGCCCGGTCAGATGCTTGAGAAAAAATAAGTAATGGAATGTCCCGAGTGAGAGAACAGTGGATTTTACCGAATTGCACTCCAAATCATGTGTTTACCAATGCAAATAACATGCTGCTTTCTATTTTATACTGTTATCATCTTACACTGAATTTATTTGCTCTTGTGCAGGTCGGCTTTCCCTATTTCTTACCTGTATTAAGTAAGATAATCAAGTATGTTAACCAATCACATCGCAGGATAATGCGGATTGCAGTTGTCACTGCTTATGCAGAGCTCCCAAGTGGATCCATTAAGGAGAACGGATTATCATTCATGTTTAATAATATCACTTTGCGCAGCGGTTTATTGAGATTGGGGCATGCGTGGCACACGTTTTGCTCACGGTCGATGCCTATTGATTGACTGCCAGTTTCTCACAAAATTGTCTCAGGCCTAAGGCTACAAAGCGTGTTAACACTGATATCAACAATTCCAATTCATATGAGGCTTTTTTTGTAAATGATGATCATGTTATGGAACTACATGTTTAGTGCATGAACCTTTCCTCATAAATCATAAATTCGGGCGTTGCGTATGATTTCATGCAAAAGAGTGAGCGTTAAAATCATGCAGTGTGACCATTAATTGAAAAGTGCTGTGAACAGTACTGTTTTGTGTTACCCGGTGTTTCACTACACACGCGGCACTAAGGGACAGACCATTAGAAAAGTGATGGGGGGGGGGGGGGTGGGGGTGGGGAATTTTCAGCTTGCACGAATTTTTTTTTCGCTCACTACTTGTGCAGGAATTTTTTTTTAGGTGAACCCCTCCGCACGAATTTTTTTACTACGTGTGAAAAAGTCACAATTGGACCTTCCTTCTGCATGAATTTTTTTTTTTACCTTCTTCCTTGCATTAATTTTTTTCTAGGCATTTTCCCTTGCATTAATTTTTTTTTGGTTTTTTCCCCACCCCCCCACTTTTCTAATGGTCCGTCCCTAAACTTCTTTTATCCTCGGCTACGAAATCGAAACCATGAGTAGACACGCCCTTTGGGGAGAGCTTTATTTGAGTACTGTTATTCTTTTCCAAGACAAGACAATGTATGGAATTAGTTTATAGTTTGCTACATTTAATGCTCCTTTTTTGTTTTTGTTTGTTTGTCCTTTTTTAGGTACTCAATGTCATTTCCTTTGATTGGCTACAACAAACCTACTTGCCAGTGGTTCTCCCCATATGAGAACTGTTATTGCAAGCTTACATCTGGAAACACTTGCGTTATCAAATTCATTACCATTCGCCTAAATTTTCTCTGAACGAGGAGTCTTCTAAAAGCACTTTGTGAAATCCGGAAAATGTACTTGATATTATCTTAATTGCACATATTTATCTGTTTAGTGACCGCTTTACTAAGTACCTCTTTCACCTTAAACTTTATATCTATAACATGCACATATTTTGCCAGGGCAAAGCTGAGTAGGAATAAAGAAAGAACAACAGAAAAGTACTCCTTTACTGCTCTGCACTACACACTAACTAAACTACCAACCCTCTAAAACCTTGGGTCATTTGCTAACGCAGGTATTAGTGCATAATATGCCAGTCTACTGCATAATATCATGCACTCCCTTAGAGTCGGAAAGAGCGGACTTGAATATTTCGATAAAAAGGAAGAAAATCACGAAGTGAGCCTTAAAAACTCGCATGGCCTCGTGCTGAAAACTGAACAACTGGAAATTTGAAACTCCAATTTGTTCTCCTCTCAAACAGGCGAATAAGCTTCTTACTAAAAGCTTCGGTTATGGGAATAATTTGCAAGTTTTAAGTGATGCTCTTAATGTAATGGGAGTATTTATGTCAAGTAAAAATTTATAACCCTGGTAGAAAGCAAGTCTCGCAAAGCGATAAATTTGTGGTTGTCTTGAATATCAATCAAACCCGTGGAAATTTTTAACTGGAGTACGCTAAGCATGTGCTTTCTTTAGTGCGTGACTGTGTTTCGCCTTGGATACTCGGAAGCGACCTTCAAGTTCTTGTCCCTACACGCGAGCTGCACATAGTCGTGCACTGTCAAGGGAAAATCAACAGACGTGCAGGTTTCACTAGTCAGCGATCGCCAACTCGCCTGAGGGCATCGGCTATTCCTAAGACAAAAGTTTCGTCGAAGCAAGATGTCCGCTTTTGATTCGCCACACAAAGAAATCCAATACCCAAAGTGGGCGGTTTTCGCCTTCAAATGCCGGTCTGGTCGATGGTTTCGCACCCGACTATTCACGGGAAACGGGTTGCACGTTAATAAGTTTTAGAAAAAAGCAACATCGATGGGAAAACGGATCAGCGAATAGAACAATACTTATCTTTTGTTGAGGTGTGATTGTGAAGGATTACAGTTTTACAGCTGTCAAAGACGTCTACAGTGTGATCGATACTTTGGAATTTTTCACTGTTCAGTTTTTCTTTTTCATAGGAATAGCTAAGTTATAAGATGGTAACTACACGATTTCACTGGAACCCAAATCGAGCACTGGAGGACATTACCGTTGTGGAAGCTTGGAAGGAACCTTTGTGCATACATAGTCATTCATAAACAAAACATAATTCAAGCAAATTACCTTCCATGTTTTTTAGCCAGCTTCGCGTAGAGAAAGGTTATGATCTTGACATTCAAGTCCTCGAAGGTAGAATGCATTTGACGTTTAGATAAGCGCTTATCCTCCTTACGATCAAATTTAACGCTTGCTCCTGTAATCGGTTGATCTGTACCGCTTACAAGTTGTGCTTGTCGGACTGAGTAAGAGGCGGGAATAGACTGGGTAATCGACCATGACTTCACCACATAATTAGTATTGTTTCCTGGGGCGCTTGGAGGCCACGTGGACAATTAAAGCAAGCCGTCGTTCAGTAGAAGTGAGACAATCAGATGCACAGGTGCGATCGCGGTGAGAACTACATGATAACTGTCACTCTCTAGAGAGAACAGTACAAAGGGTTGAGACCTGTTGTCGTCAAGAAAAAAAAAAGAGAATTCAATGGGGTTTTACTGTGTATAGTCATATCTATATGCTAACTGTGATACATCCCTTGGGAACTGACGCCAAAATTTGGTGTTTGATCCCCTGTTCTAAAAGACTGTTTTTTGTTGAGTATACTTGTCTAATGCGATCTCTTTGTTGTCTAAGAATAATAATTAGAAAGAGCAATAAAGAGAAATGCAGAAACATTTTTTTCCGCGTTTCACTTAAGCCCTGAAGCCAATTTGTTTTATTCTAAGAAACTTTCTTTAAGATCAAGCACATATCTAATCTAAGGTCTCCAAAACATCACTTCGTTGTTTTGTTTGGCTTACATACTTAATTTTATTACATTAGAAAGAGAAATTAATTGCTGTTGGATTCATAGAGTTTGAGTGCAGCCGACGTGCTCTCACTCTAGCAACATAATAATTTATTTGAATAATGTCTATAAAACGAACCCTGGTTCAATCGAAAATACGAAAATGTTTTTTTCGTAATGCAGAGGTCTCTTACATTTCTTATTCTTTGTAAATTAAAAAAAAAATATTACCATTTACTATTTAAGCCAATAACACCTGTATCTGTTAGGTTAGAAATATATTTTCGAGTTTTAGTAGGTTTTCATATTTTAAAATTTCTATACGTTGATTCCTCATTAATTTTTAACGTTACAGGATTCGTTTTAAAATCTTTCTTTGTCACGCAGGGGCCCATTACAGCAGCGTCCACCTGGTATTAGTTTGTCACAGCCAAATCAGGAAATTCAAGGATAGTTTTTTTTCCCGTGGAAATCGCATTGTGTTGGAGCTTTGTTAAGTCCACTTTTTCCAAAATTTTTCTATTACTATACAGTTTCCCATGAAAATGCCCCATTATCCTTGGAAACTATTCAATTTGGGAAGATTTGTACCGGCGAAAGTGACTGATATTGTTGTCCGAACGAGGACGTTTATACGAGCGGTTGATAGTTCACCGTTCAAAACCAGAAGAAAAGAGAAAATAAGAGAAGAAGAAAAGAGAAAATAAGACACAAACAAAGGTGGGATGCCAGGGACCTTGTCTAACGATAGGTAGTCACTAATGCGCATGACTGGGCCACTTTATAGTCATAGGTTGGTCGTAAGGAGAACTTAATTTACCAGGAAGCACACTGCTGTTTGTAAAGCTTCGGCTCGTGCAATTTCAGCTTTTTGAAAAACTCACAAGTGCAACTTAATTCCAAATTGAACGAGAAAAAGTGTATGATTACTTATTAATAATACAAAAATGAAAAAAATTCGCCTGGAGGAAGTGCCGAAAGATCACATTGCGGACAGGAAGTGAGCATTTGACGCGGATTTGACACTTTATTCACTGATTGGCTGATGAAGATCAGCTGATAACGCTACGAACTCAAAGCGGTTCGTTTCAAAATATTTGCACATGGAATCGTCGAAAAAAAAAATCGTCGATGTGTAATTTGCACTGGTGTTACACTTTTTGCACTGGTGTTTCACTTGAACTGCACTGCTCTCAGCCAATCAGAATGGAGTAATTTTTCCATTTATATTATTATATTTTTTTAAACAGTCCATGTACCACAAAAAACTATACATCCACTCCTATAGGATAATGGCTGGATCAATAACTCATTGCAAGCCGCGTTTAATAACTTATTACATCATTTATATCTTCTATCATATCTACTCCTTATTTTCTATTTACGTGTGGTGATTCCATTAATCTCTAAGTTATAGAGCACTTTCTTTTTCAGTCTCCAACAAATGTTTTCCTTTGTTCACGAAGTTCGTATAAACTGTTCGCATACTCTATGGCCTCATTGACTCCCTCGCATTTTTCTCGCCACAATTCAGGAATCTTGTCAAACCCCCAGAAGGCGCCACTTATCGCTCCGGTCATGCTTCCAATCGTATCCGTATCACCTCCCAAGGAAATAGCGTAATGTATGGACTCCTCAAAAGAGATTCCACCCTTGTGAAGGAATGAGAAAATCGCGGCTGGAACGGCTTCTTCTGCTCTGATTCCATTTCCAAACGTGTCAACAACAGTTTCCTGTGTGAGTTCTGCACCTCGTCTCAGCAGTTCCTTCATTTCTTTTATTTTGTCCGCATATGAGAATTGTTTTACCGCGATCGGTGAACTCGGGTTGATGTCACTTGTCTCTTTGGCACTAAAGTAAAACCAATTAGTATAAACACTCAGGCGATTATAGAAAATCGCGCGCTCTGATTGGTTCGCTATCTCGGGTTATCAGCCGATAATCTCCTCCACGAACAAAATGGCTGCGTTGTTCGCGGGCTTTTGATGAAATAAAATTTTTTCGTGTTGTACAATGCTTTTTTTTCTTTTTTTGAAATAATCACCTGAGTATTTATACTCAAACAATTATTCGCCGAAGGCGAAGTGATTCTTGTGAATATTCACCGAGAATCACTTCAGATTGCCCGTTTCGCTTTTTAAAGTTTTAAATGTTATAAAGAATCTGTGATTGATCGGTTTTCAATGCACCTTCAAAAGCAATTATGCGCTTACATTGAAGTCCTACAATGAGTCATTGGCTAACATTCCCACCATATTTTATTGACCAATCAGAAGTAAAACTAAAGCCAATTGCGACCAGCTCGTACGCATTCCCCCCCCCCCCCCCCAATTGTGCCGACAACTCTCTGTCCGTACCGGCCACGTGCTCAAATCCCTTGAACTGTGTGCATTTCTTGTGATCGGTTGGTGTACCTGCTTTGGTTTTAGGTTTCATGACCATCAATTAAATACTACCCTATTAAGAAAGCCTTCTATACATTAATGCATATAGGCCATTAGCAACAGAGACAAGTCAAGTACAGCACTTACAATCTGGGTATTTAAACATAAAATTACCAGTGATATTTTTTATCAATGAATGAAGAAATGAACTTTGCTTAAGTGTCTAAAAGGATATCTAGCAGACTGAGGTACATGTAGATACCTTTACTGTACCAATAGGGGTACACCTAGTTAAACATTAAAAAGCTTTAGGATCACTTTATAAGAGAGATATATAAGAGAATAAATGTCAAACTGTTCAAACAAAAAATGTTATAACATAAATGACATAAGAATGTTTTAAAAATTCTCCGCAAAATTTCCTTGTGAACATGAAGAGCTAGTCTCACGATTCTTTGCTCTACCGAAATTCTGATCACTGGATCACCACTCATGCCCTTATCCTGCACAAGACAGTCACTGTTGCATAATAGCATTCTAACGACAAAGATACTTACTTATCTTCTTTGTTATGGCTACATGCAGGATTGTCCTTCTCAAGATCATTTGCTACTTTCACCAGATCATCTACAAACTTGTCTTGATCCAGATTTGGCGGTTCAAGGGCTAAGGCCCTGAAGACCGCTTCTGCCTGTAGTATGGCTCCATTCACACCCTTTATATGGGCATGTGTAATGAGTGCATTCTGATGAGCATGCTAAAGACAAACACATAGAAAGAATATCACTCTACTGTTTACTGTTCATTCATTAATAAACATGCAGGAGCAAAAAACACAGGAATTACTAGTAATCAAATTAACAAGTAGCCAAAAGATTTATTTATTATATCTCTCAGTTAGTACGCACCCTGTGATTGGTCAATTTAGCAGGCCGTACTTCAATGTACGGCCCCAAAGAGATATCGCTCGGATTTATTCGAGATAACATAAATTCGAGATGACATAAATTCGAAATAACTTGGTCCGTAACTTACAGTATGGACCACAAACTTGGTTAGTAAGAAGTATTTATAATTTTTTAACATTCATTATTTGTCTAAAGTAATTATAGAATTCAGCTTGGGAAACAGTTTATCAGTGTTGCCACTAAACTGTATCATCTTTTTGTTAAAAAAAAAGTCCAACAGTTGGCTGATGATTGACTAGGTATACAATGTCCAGGGTCCACTATATGACACAGGAGGTGAAGGGAAGGAAAAAATGGTGCTGTTACAAGGTTTTTAGCTATAAATGTTTCCCTGGATGAAAAGATAAACAAAGGAGAAAAGAGGTATGCATTAAGGTACACTGACAAAACTGGTGCTTTTGTTTTCTTCTGCAAGTTGACTGCACACTTTGATTTATTATTTTTATAAAAACGAGTGTGTGCCCATAATATATTGAGAAATACAAAGAAAAAGCTTCTGTTAGCAAGGTACCTCAAAGATAAGAACAAGTACAGTTGACCCTTGATTATCCAGACTTGTGTTTTTGGTCCTCTGTTTGTCATATTAATTAACATGTGACATTGTTGAGGTAAAACCTTTATTAGCACTGTTGATTTGATGATCATGAAAGCTTTGAAGCATCAACTGGTTGCTTAGAAAAGTTTAAAAACCATCATGGCATAATGCCTCCATATTCAAGTATGATCTACAGTACCGGTATTCACTATTATAGTCTGTTTATTTAATCTCTGTTGTTTACATTTTTGTCTCATTAATATTTATATTTTTGATTATCTGCATTCTCAAATATCCAGACATTTTGCACAAAAGGCCCAACAACTCCAGATAATCATGGTAACTGACTGTGCAAAGATGGCACACAATAAACGCAATGTTAATAAACTACATAAAATACAATTCTAAAGATTATGATAGAAATAATAAATAAGATATTAATATACTCTTACTGGCCTTCTAACTTACTGGGTTGATTTCATGTTTCCTTTTCTCACAACAAACAAACTGGATTTTTAAATAACCAAATGTTTACAACAGAATGTTTGTACATGTGTATTATAACATAGTGATGAGCAAAATAAGACTGATATAACATAACTTTTTTCTTTGTGCTCCAGTAGTGACAGGGGATTCAGGGCACCAACTTGGTGAGTCAGAGATCGATCTGAAAAACTCACTTTTTCACACTTTTGAAGAAGAGGTGCCCCAAACTACTTATACTTTCCTATTTACCAGTACTCTGTTTCAAAAACAAATGATCACCTGTCTGGGCAAAATTCTTTACAACTTTCTCTTTATTTTGCCGAAATTACTACTAATAAAACAGTAGAATTAGTGTTTCCGGTTTAATTACCTGAAGTGCAGAACTGTATGAAAAGTTTTTCTTCTGTACCAGGTAAGAAGTAGGTTTAGGGTGGGGTGAAGGAGGTTGTGGGGGTAGGGGAAGGGGGAATAATGGTCCCAAGTACATGACAATTGAAGTGTAAAACTTATAAGGCAAGATTTTTGCACAGCTCCCTACTTCATTATGCATGCAGTAGATGAATTGTTTAGGGTAATGCACATGTAAGCATTTATTGTTATTGCAGAATGAAACAGTATGGCTACAGCACGCATAATGAAGTAGGGACCTGTGCCGAAATCATTCCAAACTTAATACCTCGAGAGCACTATAGACAAGACTGATTTTCCTCACCTCTTGAACTTCAAGAGAACTACAGCTAAATAGCGCCAAGGGTGATATCCTCATTGCAGCGCCATTTCCGTACGATCCCCAACCGTCAAACTGAAGACGAGCTGGCTGGGTCACATCCTCAGGTTTTTCGTTCTTAAGTCGCTGAAAAACAGTTCCTACCGCAGCACCATAGCCGCGATTCGGATCTCTGAAGTATTCCTCTACAAACTCTTTTGCCATATCACGGTTGTTGTATTTCTGTTGCTGGATCAACGACCTGCAGATTGCCCGTGTCATGGCCGAATCATCCGTGTATGCAAGTGGTTCGGTGTTGTTTTTTATTTGGTTTGACGTGTAATCGACGACGTCTACCCAGGGAATCACTCTATCAGTGCCTTCGTAGAATGATCCTAGACAGTCACCGACCAAAGCTCCCACTAGAGTTCCACGAAATGTGTTCAAAGTGCCCACTGCACCACTCATAATGCTTCGATAGCAGTGAGACCGTTAGTGAGACCGTTAGTGAGACCAGCAGGACTAGCAGACAGCGGGCGCTTACTAAAAGTCAGAACTGAGGGTCTCCCGGGCGGGGGGGGGGGGGGGGAGGGAGGTGCTTGTTCCCTTGTTTCCTTCCAAAATTGCCCTTTGTTCCCATGGTCCCACACATTTTCGTAAATTGTTCCCCTTTTATCAAATCCTCTTACCAGCTACTTCCCCCCTTAATTTTCTCCCCCCCAAAAATAAAAAATGTTGTTCCCCTGTTCCCAAAAATTGGCTAATGTTCCCTTGTTCCCTTCGATATTTTGCCAATGTTCCATTGTTCCCCAAAACCCCTGGGAGACCCTCAGAACTGACCAACCGGGCAGGTCAAATTGAAAATGAAGTAGGCTTCTTTTGTGAGTTTTCGCCAAAAACCTGTCGTCGCTATACATGCTATGTAGAAATAAACTGATCTGGCTGGACAGCTCTGATTGATTGTGGAATTCTCTTTACAAATGGACTGGTCTGACCGGCCAGTTCTGGCAAATGGTAAGCGTCCGGGGGGGGGGGGGGGGGCGGGTTAGCGTCCAGTGATTGATAAACGAGCGTCCGCTGAAGTGGATGAGCTGGTAAGCGGGTTTCTGTTTCAGTCCCGTGAGCCATTGAAAACCGTCGTATTCAACATGGCGGATATGTGGGTCATGGGATGGTCGTGAAATGGCGTTGATTGTTCGACGGTTCGCTCACCAGTTGCCAGCTCTTCCAAAATTTTTTGCCACAGTAAACAAAAGTTGTAGATGTGCTTCAAGTGCAGTACTTAGTTTTTCCGAAGCTTTTGGGAAAATCAAGGAGAATCTACCTGCTAAGCCAAACGATACAACGAACCGACTTTTTGTAGGGACAGGGGAGTTCTACGAACACAAAACAAATGAACGGTTGACGGTACTAATTTTAGGCGACGATGAAAATGCTAAACCTCCTTTAATGCTTCTTGATGCCTCGCTTAATCGTGAGGATGTCGACAGATTAGAAAAAGAACTGAGTTCTCTGCAATCTGTTGGTACAGTTTGTGTTGGTGAAGTTGACAGTGTTCAAGACAGTCCCTGGAAATTTGGTTTTGTTATCAAGCCTCCCTTTTCAATTTTCTCCGCTTCGGGATTTTGTTGTCAGTTAAGGCATTCAAATTCTCAGGGTGGACTCTTGAGAGTGTATGATGGGGTAGTTCATGAGGACATCCCTCTGGCAGACATTGGGCATGTCCAAGTCTCACTTTCTCCTGAACCATGGGAGGAACGCAGGCTGCAGTTAAGAATGAAAGATGGAGATCTTGTTACTGTGGTTGAGGACTGTGAAGAAAGGAATTCCAGTGACTTAGCTCTTATGATGTTAAGCACAGAATGGATTGTGAAAGCAAGTGGTTTCTTGTGTTTGACGGCAAGACAAAGTGGAAATGACAAGGTAGAATTAAAGCTTCCCTCAGTACTTAGGGCTGATGTTAATCCATGGGTGGCAATGAGGAACAGAATTTGGGCTGAGAAAGGAAAAGACATCTGAATGTGATTTCAAACTTGAAAATGTAGTGCCTTCAAGGAGAGAGGTAGGTAGGTAGTCAGCAAAGGGATAAATTGATCCTTACCCGAGGGGTCTCCCTGTGACGGGAAAAATCGTCTGGCGTTAGCCAGAGTACATGTAAAATCTATAAAGACACTATTGGGGCTTAAAGGGTTAAGGTAGTCAACAAAGGGATAAATTATTATTCATTCCAGTTTAAACTGACATTCATGATCCTTGATAAATAATTTCAATTATAGATCAGTTTATGTACCTTACAGCTTTTGGCTGTGAAACCATGTTGCCTTCATATTTAATTCCCTGCTATGAAACAGTTACTCATGCAAACTTACTGTAGGAGTTTGTTTTGAAATTTTATTTGAATTAACAAGAATGACTTTTTGCAAAGCAAGAATGGCCTACTAGCAGTGTAAATTACTACTAAAGCCAAAATTGTTGACTTACCTAACATTTTGACCGGTAGCTAATTCAGAGGATACTGATGGTAAGAGAAATAAAGCCCACACATAAAGGAGCATCTATCAGAATTTACAAAATACCGGTACATAGTGATATGAAAACGGAGCTGTTTGGATACCAAAATGAATGTTTCTACAATAACTTGGTTGTAATTCAGCTGGTGTTTGCTTTAATGATAAAACCACCATTGGAGGCTGTAGCAGTTTATATTCCAGGCTGGGTTGTGGGTGACATTCTTCCAGGCAAACACTCCATGCATCAACTCCTTTGTTTGAAATGCAACAGTGATCAATATATGACCCCAGTGCAGCATCAAACTAAGTTTTAATACAGGTGATGAAAAGTGGTAGGGTTGTTGGATGTGGTTTGAAATGACAACATCAAAATGTAGTAAGGGTTTGTTAAAGCCACATATATGCGCACTGAGGCGACAGTGGTAGAAGAGAGAAAACGCTGTTGCTACCAAAAAAAGGTGAAAAAATTGACCTTGATTTAAGTTTTATTACAGGTACTTCCATCCACAACATAACTATTCTTTACAAAACAGGTTCATAATTGACCTGGTTTTGAGAGTCAATATTGCCAGTGGCTTTATAGATAAAAGCTGCTGCATTTGACTTCTTACAAAATCTTTTGCTATTTCATCACTTAACCAAACATAAAGGAGGTTGTCCAATTGGTGTTGTAACAGTTGATAAAAATTATGGAGCAATGTCTGACTCAAAAACCATTTTGCAGAATTACTGCACTGAAGATTGTACTGCATAGCTGTGCATCAATAATTATTTTATAGTGTAGTAATATTGCAGTATTTTGCAAGAAGCTGTGACCAAGGGAGTGATCAAGAAAGAATTCAAGGGATGAATGCACCCTACAACTAATTAAAATTAATTTTTAGTTTTATTTTTTCAAACTATGGAAAGCAAGCAATCACATTAATTTACATTGGATTTTTGTTGACCTATGATTTGTCAGGATCCTCTTTCCCTCTCAAGAAACATCTTTTCAATATTGTGTAACTATTACAGCAGACGTTTCCTTAACAATATGGTATTGTTGTATTTTTTGTTTGGGTACTAAACTTAAATATTGACTTGTTATCAAAATTAATTTTTTAAATGTATGGTAAATTACTTTTTGATAATGTACCCTCCATGGCTGTAAAGTAGGCTTGATGTCATTGGCACATCGAAGGAATTATGGTTTTGTGACAAGGCCTTACAACATTAAATGGAAATGCCTGGCTTGTGAGCAAATAATCTACTGTATGTGATAAAAAAAAGAGAAAAAAAAAAGAAGACAAAACTTTGGATCTTTGCTTGGACATCACGTGAGTGAAGGTGTACTGGTTTGAGGAGAAGTGGTGTTAGGAGAACCTTATCAAAAGTAAATCCCCTATTTTTTGAAACCATATACCCCTCCCCCTTAAAAAAATGGAAAATTCAATGTTTTCAGACAGTTGATAGAAAACTGGTTGAAAAAAATAGATGTGAACTCCTTTGAATTTTTCAAATCAGAGGCAAAAATGAAACCTAATACTCCTTAAGGTCTAAAACATTATATTTATTGTCTTATTGATCTGGAAACCGTTGAGTTCATTTTCAGAGACTACACTGTAAACTGTATAACTTTTGTGGTCAAGGGTATTCCTGAAGTTAAACATAATTATACATGCACACACAATCAAAACATACATGTACGGGTTATTGACCTAGTGAAAGGTCGCGATAATTCTTGATTTAATTTACCCTCGGTTCTATCATGGAGAATTTTTATGTATAACACTCTGGTAAAACACAGTTTTTAAATAAAATCTCTCAATAATATTGATGGATTATATTCAGAGGTTCGTATTGTTATTTTCTGATGGACACTGTAAATCGTGTTGCAGACAATTTTATGAAATAATGGTGCTGATGAGCTTATCACGTCAAATACTGTGCATTGTGAATGATGATGGTGATGATTGTGGGGATATCTTAATAAATCAAGACTCTTGTCTGGAAATCACATCGAAAAATGTGGTAGATTTATTTTAATTTTTTTTATAAGAGTCAAATGCTTAACAGAGGATGACTATGATGACTATCATTTAACATCAGTTCCAGACACTCAACAATTAATGGTTATCACTTGTCTTTTTATCAGGTCAAACAAAGCTGTTAAATTAATGTATCGAGATTATTTTAATAAAAGACAAACACTGCACCGTCTAAATGATAATGATGATGATTATAATTAACATGTATCAGTTTTAGATACTTATCTAGCACTACAATTATTATAATATTTATTCTAATATTTGTTTTTTAAAAAAAACTGAATACTCTACAGTGTAAATTATGATGATGATGGTGAGCATATAGTTTTAGAAAAAGACTTGTCTAAATATCAAATCCAAAAAGGCTGTATATAATATTTATTGTAAATATTTGACACTGATTACATCATCAGTTCCAGATACGTGTCACATAAAAAATGCCGTGGATTTCTTGTTTGCATTTTTCTAAAAAATGTTTTACCAGATATCAAATTTTGAGATCTTTCCGTATTTGTACTTTGTGCCTAGCATTCCGAAGCCTCTTCTAGACGCCGATCACTCCCGACGGCTTATGGTCCTTATGACGCCGATCAAAGCCGACGGTGTTAGGGTCAATTGATTCGTAGAATAATTTTGAGAGGGTCCAGATTTTACCAGTTACATCGCCCTTTTGTTGTTTATCCAAAAAGCTAGCGACGTACTTGACATTCACATTCTTTCTTTAAGTAGCAAAACTTGTCTTTTCATGTATGCCTGACTGCGTCTCAACATTTTATCTCACTTTGTATACAGTCTGAATGAACACTTGTCATAAATTCTCCGAACAAATTGCACTGCCATTGAGTTCTTATTGTACAGTGTCGCTTTCACTTCTCCGTTTGAATGAAACCATGCAGTGTGACCATTCTTTTTAAGTCTACTGAACAGCACTGTACTGTGGTGCTGTTTGTTTTACTATACAGTGTGTTTCTAACTTTTTCATCTGTGGATCGAGTCATGCAGTGTGACCATTCTTTGGAAAGCTACTGAACAGTTATGTACTGTGGTACTGTTTGTTTTACTAAACAGAGTGGTTCTAACTTTTTCATCTGTGGATCAAACCATACAGTGTGACCATTCGTTCGAAAGCTACAATAAGCGCTTTCATTTGTGGATCGAACCATGCAATTTGACCACTCTGTGGGGTTAAAGATTTAGTACAGTGCTTGTGTTATGATACAGTGGAGTTTGCAGTCCTTCATCTTGTTACCACATGATTACGCATTGTAGAGGCAGTGCCACAGTTTTCTCGGCAATTTATTACTTTTATTCACTTATTTATTGACATAAAAAGTTTAACTTTAAGTTTTGGATATCACCTAATTCGCGTAATTAGGTGTATGTCTGAAGCATTCCTTTTTTAATCCTGCAAAGGCTGTCCATTACTGATATTACTTTTCAATAGACTGGTGAAAATTACTTCATGTTGTAGACTTTTTCAGGGAATAAATTGTTTGACTTTCTGTACGTGGCGTGGATTTAATACCGTAAGATAAAATACCGTAGCCTATTCGGTTCATTGTGAATGCCTGTGCCATGGGTCAAGACTGAACAATTACTGGCCTAAGGGCACTTCACTTTAAATTACTTAGTTCCTCCTGGTTTCATAGAGCATTTCATTTCATGAGCAACTGAATTTAGCTTACCGGAAAATTGAACAATGCTCATGTGGATGCGGAAAGATTAGAATCCCGTTACATACAGGATTTGTCGCGTAGAAGGCGATCCAGGCATATTTCCATGGTGTGGGTGGATGAAGGCCTCCTCCGTTCAACCGCCGCCTGTGAAGCCCTTTTTCCGGCCAGTGACTTATCGGTCGGTATGAGAACAAACGATATAATAAACTGTTGAATTTCTGCTCACGCCAACGGCTTAACGTCGGGGGTTAAACGTGATATTATTCATTTGAAAGAATCTCTAAAGTCTCGCGATAAACCCACAGAATGTTCTAGGGCCAGTTGAATTGGCTCAAACGGAACCTGTAACGCTGATCGTTCCGCCCAGTTAAATCGCTGTTACTAGGTAACATCTGATACCAGCAGAAATACAAACTGGACTCTGTTCCATATTCGCCCGAAACTGGCGCTCTCTTGGCCTTTAGTTTTTAATGTGTTAGTAACTATCTTTAAAAGGTTCGAGATTTCTTAAAGTTTCTTTAAGAATATCCATGGTTCAACTTACTCACTTGTCGCATTCATTAGTTCACATTATCAAAAAGCGTAGAAACTGGGTGTAGGTCTTTATTGTTAACTTCCAAACGACACCATACCACCTGACAGCTCATCCGAAAGTTAATAAACAGTTTTAAAATGCATTTTCTTTTGTTTTTAAAATTCAAGCTGATGTGGCAGTTGCTTCTGATGCGGCATTTGATCCAAACTATGCCGTGTATTGCACATTCTTACGTTATTTAGTTACTGTTCCCCTCGGACAGGTACGATCGATCATGAATTTTAAGGAACAACGTTAACAGAAATGATGTTTACTATGTAATTATTTGCCGTTTCGTGTGTCATTTATCATGGAAATCATGGTATTGACGCCATTTGTTTGTTGATCTTTCCGAAACAGTTCCCATCCCACACGATTTGTGACGTTTTTGTCACGAGTAAATAACATGCTGTTTCGCCTCAGTATTCCAAGTGTTTTGAAATGTGTGCAGTGAAAAGCGACCGAAGCTCATGTCCATTCTTTTGTAATCAATGACGTCAATTTAAATGCCTCTTGTTATTGATCGCGTTTATCGCTAACGTCACGCTAGCGTCACGCTAGCGTGACGTTAGCGTGGGCTCGCTCCATATTTCAACAGAATTGTTAATACCAACTAAGTCTTTTCAGCTAATTCGCAGTTATCCATATTAGTTGCTCTACATTTCACTCCATGTTGGTTTGGAGTTTAAGTTTTAAATCAATTTGATATCCACCGGTTTATAAATTCCCATAATTTTTTGGCATGTCAGTGTCCTGATATCGTAAAGAGTAGCTCTATATTGATCTCTTTTTAAACTGAAAGGGTTACTTCATGTCCCCGCCTTAGTTATTCTTTATTAATCTCAAGGGATTGAGTAACATTTTCGGATTTTTGTTTCATATATCTGGCGTACGGCACCAGTTGACGTAAGTTTACAGAATTGAAAGACGCAATCTCGCAGCGGCATCGTACTTCAACCGCAACTGTACAGTTTTGTTTTACCAATATTTTGAAGTATTAAGTGGGGTGTTGGGACCGATGACCCATTGTAGGGATAATAAAATTTCAGGAAGAGAATCAGGATGCGTTTATCGGTGGATAATTGAAAAGACGTGTTTTTAGGGATCTTGATTTCTTCTTTTCATCGGTTATTCTGCTTCGTTTTTGTTGTGTAACAATTTCCTGCGGTCACTGATTTCAGTGCGTTAGTATCTCAAGCCGACTGGATTTACGTCAGAGAATGCGTTGCGCACGTTTTTTCGTCAACTTGTACGCACTTTAAAAAAAAAGCTCCGTTACACGCAATCAGCACACGAAATTCCGATATCATTTTGTTTTCAGAGCTTTTGAATTTCTTTTCAACTAAAATGCCTATTTCCTTACGCTCTCCGTTCGACTTTGACACAATATTCAGTCAGTGAAAAATAACGTCTGATTTTACGGTTTTCCCTTTGTCAATGCCCCGAGTGCGCTCGAGGAGTCAATATACGGCTTCGGCATACGAACACGGTTTCTTCGTTACTGTTCCCAGCGTTTTGTTCCTGCCTTTTCATTCGTTAATCACGGTTTTGAAGCCCAAAATTTGAAATTTCAAATTATGAAAGCAACAAGGGCAAAATGTGTCCGGAACAAAAACTGATATACCTTCCTAGCTGAAGTTGCTGTTTCGTTCATTTCATGTTTTCTGTTGTTCCGAAACAATGTAGCGGTAATCATGTCGCCTCAGGAGCCCTGTTGTAGGAGGAACATTGCCGAGCACTTTAAAAAGGAACAGAAGGGAAAGTAATACTTTTATGATGGTTTTCCTACAATTATTTCTGATCGATGAATGTTGCGGAAAAAGAAAAAAATACAGCATGTTAAGCTTCAGGTTTGGTGGTTTTACGACTGAATAGTGATCATTCTTCTTGGTTTTCTCCGGTTTTCTTCTTGCTTGACTCTGGGTGTATGAAGCCAGATTTGTGGGGTGAGAAATGCCGGATCAAACGTTACAATCACACTGAATAAGCGTTTTTCTTAAGATACATTTTATTGTCAGTTTTCGAGGTCTGAACGGGTAAATAGCGACCATCTCACTTAACTGATGTATTTTCTTGACTTTTATTTATGATTTATTCTGCCATCAACCACATTACAGTTTTCTTTTTTTTTTTTTAAAAAAAAATATGTCAAAAAATAGAGACGGAATATGAATAATTACGACCAAAAAAATGAGATGTCTCTGTGGTTATGGCAAAGGCTTCATAAGGGTAAGGGTTTCAGGTGTGAAAGGGTTAAACTGAAGTCACAGCAACGATTATGAATATATGAAAATCTTTCACTTTTAAGCGACCGTTTTCCTAGATGTATATCAGTTTTATTGTCTGATTCAGTTCCAGGTGTGAAAGACTTAAACGTTTTAACCACCAGCTGATGATTCATCCATCATTTTTTAAAACCATTTTTTCAAGTTGTGAAAGGTTTAGATGGTACAAACACTTGAAGCCGCCATGTTTGTTAAGATGCAATTTATTATATTGCCTGTTTTTCAAGCGTGAAATCCTAACTGGTGTAACGTCACTTGCCTGCCTGTTTCTTATGAAACATTTTATTGCATGTTGAGCGACATACAGCAAATGAAAACCACTTGGTGACGTATTGCTCGTCAGCATAAACCAGCGCGCCTGTGTTTCCTCCCTAATTCCCAACCCCACTCCACTCAGGATGTTCACGCGATACTCGAACTTTTGCTCCCATTACGCTGTTAGACCGAGAGCGCATGAGTAGAAAGTTTGTCTGCTATCCATATTTCTTGTTTTGTTGAGTCTTGTAGTTGTTGTAGTCAACGTATGCCATTTAGTTCAAGTAGTACGTGATGTTTATTTTCTGACCTAATCAAGTGTGAAACCAAAACTTGTCCTAAATTAAGATGCACGACCTTTCAGGCTCTCGGTACCGCCGCTTTCTATTACTTAATGCACCTATCAATGTTAAGCTGCTGGGGGGGGAGGCCGGGCATAGGCGGGGGATTTGAACTCAGATCATTTTTTCTGTTCAAATGCCCGACCCCAGGGACGTTATCGCTGGTCAAAAGAGTGCAAATTCCCCATCCCCCCCCTCCAGAAAAAGGTCAAGGCATTGGTCAAACAAGAATTAAAATAGGGATATACAGAAATTTATATAAAGTTAAAAAGGCAAGAAACAGCAACTTCAAAATGTAACATCCAATTTAATAGAAAAATATCAACTGATACTACTGAACAATTTCTACCACTTTGCGGCTATCGCCAAACTGAAGAAGAACCTGAAAAAGCAGTTCCATCTGATCAACCAAGCATGGAAAAACATCTCATAAATATGTATAAACAATTGTATTTAAAACAAAAAGACTATCGCAATGTAATCAATCATGGCACTGATGACATAACAAAACGCAAAAAACTGCCCCATGGGCTCTTTAAGCGACAAAATTTCACAGATTTCTTACCTTCTTCACGGAAACCGACGCAGCCTCCATTTTGATGTCTGCTTGCTACCAGTTCTCCGTGCGCCGAAAATCCAAGATGGCGTCGGTGGAGCCCAGGCTACTAACGGTTAAAGTCAAAAGTCCCGACCCCCGGGACTCGACGAATGATCAAAAGTCCCTACCACGGGCAGACTTATTACGTCAAATCCTCCGCCTATACCCGGCCTCCCCCCCCTGCGGCTTAACATTGATAGGTGCATAACTCAACCAATGCACGCCATAATTTTTTTGCCCTAACGGCTACTATATTTAACATAAATTAAGGGGAAGGTTTTGTGTTAACGACCCTTCGTACAAACTTAAGGTACGGCTTGATTAAGATAGAACGGGTTGAAAGAACGTACGAAGACCCTTCTTGTTCCCTCAGTTTTGTCTAATTTCTCGCTTCCATTCGTGGCAACAAACTGCTGAAACGTCGTACCCATGATGCCCGAAACTTGATGTTACGTTCAGAAACGTTTATTTTCTTGATACAGAAAGTTAACCTGGCAAAAGTGACTTGGGATGTGAATTCAAACCAGGTAGCAATTCATGGGCTCTCTTTAGATAGGTTTTGTAGCTTCGTCAATGCATTGACACGATGTCAGAAATTCATGAATGGAAGCCTAATCAGAAACGAAAAATTGGTAGCAATTGATTGGTAGCAACGTCACATAGACGTGTATTGAAGAACGTGGAAAAGTTCATGCCTCTGAATAGGTGGCGCACCATCCTAACACGTACCTACAGCCCGCCACTCCCTATCCGCTTGAAATCAAGATTCTGCTTACTCTATAATTAGGCTTGGTAATGTATTCATTGCTTGGCTGTTACGTGACTTTGCAAAAGTTATCATGAAAGGATAACGGAAACTGAAGGATAGCATCTAACGGGAATTAGAGCAAGCTGAGCGTCAAACTAAAGCACGGGCCTGACATTGCGGTGTTTCTTGATCCGTTGTTACTTAAGCAATGAAGTTCACGCCAACTTGAACACTTCTCTCGTGTTCATGCGCATGAGGAGTGAGTACGTCTTTGCCCTTTAAGGCGTCTGACATCTTGTATCAATACAGCTTTGAAAATAGAAACGTATTACACTTATCGATTAGGGAGTTAAGCTTGATATAATGTTCAATATACTTCTTGTTCCGGTATGGCTGTGTGCCTGTAGTAAACACTTAATAGCACAGCAGCAGCGTAGTATTAAAAGCGTCGTTGCTGTTCGGTTGCTTTTAATATGTGATCTTGGGTGATCACGTTGTTAGCACTAGTATCAGTGAAACCCTTCGGCAACAGGGAAAAACGTGATTCTACAGTTTCAAGTGTAACTGGTCAAGGACAGAAACACATGGTCGTCCTTAAGACCAATATTGACTTTCCAATGTTCACAAGGAACAATCTAGATTTAGATACTTGCTGTCCTCCTTCCGCCCCATTTGCAAACCTACTCTGCAACCGCGGAAACCGCAATCTATTATATTAACCGGCAAAGTTTACTCCATTGAACTTCATTATCACGAAATGTCCACACAAGAAATAGATAGTCTGCCTAGCTTTGAAAAGATCACGTCTTTTTAACTGGAGAATCGTATCAGAGAGGATATGAAATTCTGCCAGTCTTATCTTCTTAACGCTGGGGATAAAATCTGGTTATGTAATTAGTTGTGGAGCGTTCGTGACAGGATGCGCGATTTTTTCGTGTGCGAATCAAACTCGTTGAAAGCCTTTTAATAGAAGCTTGCTTAAGGTTAACTAACGAAACAATTTACAGTATGTATTGTTACGTGACAAGAGAGAAGTGCTGCTTCATAGTCTATTCGCTGTAGCCAGTTGAGAGGTTTTCTACCGTTGAAAATGTACAAAACAAATATTGCACATTTCCATAGTTACATCAGGCTTATATGGACTATGATAATCATGACTCATCTTGAAACATCAGGTCAAACGAGAATTAGAAGGGAACAGTGTTGAGGGAATAACTGTTCAGTGTGTAATGCCTTTATTTACATTGAAAGCCGGCTCCGTTTCACTTCCGCGGTCTGAATAGAGATTCTCCGTGTGGAAATCATACCGAGTTCACGATTTGATAGTCTTGAGAATTTGGCGTTAGATCGATTCTTTATCTTTGAGTCGATAAGTCTCTAAATTTATCACTATCGGTACGTTCTCCAGTTATTGGAAGTTGTACATTGAATACAAGACATCTAGGGGTGAACTTGAGTGAAACAAGTAATTGAAGGATTTCGAAGCCCGAACTAATTAAAAAAAAACAGTAAACCAGCTTATTCAAGAAATTGGGATAATCAATTAAATTGATAAATACCTCTTATTAATCGAGTTCGAGGTCCGTACTGTAAAGAAAACGAGGTTAATAAGATATTTATTATATCTCTGGAGTCATTTTGGCGACCAAAACAAACTTAAGCGGGCCGTACAGTGAAGTACGGCCCGCTAAATTGACCAATCACAGCGCGCGTACTAACTGAGAGATATAATAAAGTAAGTTATACCACCGTGAGGTGCTTACGGTGGTACAAATTTCTTTATCAATTTATTTGATTATCCCAATTTCTCGTGTTTGATTATCCATTTCAATTTCTTGTGTTTCAATTCCCGACCGACGCAGCACCAGTATCTGTAGAAACTACCCGCACCCAACTTATTCAAGGTTAAACTAGTAATGCGTGTGGTCCACGAGGTTTCAACCCTGACTGATTCAAAAATGCAATAAAAATTTAGTATAGCACAAACCAGTTTTTCAGTTCATGCCGAAAACCGAGGGTTTCTGAACTCTTCTGTGATCTGTCCGAGTCGTTATGTCAGCAGAGTGCTATTCTTTACTTCAGATGGACTCCGACGTAACTTTGTTATCCCTTCGGCAGAAACCTCCTAACACACTAAAATTATCTTAAACCCTTCTAACCATAACACGGGCAGTCACTACCCTATGGTTACTTCCAGTCTTGAAAATAGTAAATCCAGTCGTATCTTTTCAGCAGAATGAGACTCGGTTGTCAATGTACCTTCATAACAGCTTAGAATCAGAGGCTCGTTTATCGAAGCAGTACCAGAAACTGTAGGGTTCCCAAGCGGCTCAATCTTTAGTTCTGAGTCTATCGAATGTTTGCTAAATCTCTTGACGTACAAAGCAGCCCAAGGTGTAGGTTAACTTAGAATTGCCTGATTTAAGCTTAAAGACCAACAAAACTGTAATTCTCGTTGTAAATATTGCGATCAGAAAATAGCTTTCTGGGGCCGTAAAGTTACCGCAGCTTTTCGAGAAACCGGCTTCAGGTCGTAAATTATTAAATTTGCGCGTGAAATGAGTTATTCTGTTCTCGAATGGCATTCAGTTTACTCGTGGTTTGTCCAAAAGAAAATCTAGGAGTTTTTCAAATATGCCAGTCTGAGTTTTTCCGAACTTACGTCTCTTTTCTTCTTTCATTATTCTCACCATACTTCTCATATTTATAATCAGTTTCGTCGGTTGGATAACTGCGCCGTTATCCTTCCTTACAGCGACGATAGAAATAGTGAAATATCAGTTTTACTTCATGGCAGCTGGGATAGTCATTTTTTTCCATGAATTGTTTCCATTTTGACTCATATTACAATCCATAATTGAATCAGTATTGTATGCGTGGGCCGCGTTTTAGAAACGGAGCGCGAAACGGCAAAGGATTAACGTCATGTACGACGATACGTGATTGGGACGCCTTAACGGGACGGATGGCGTGGAATCTTACGCTGAGAAGAAATCCGACACGACCTTGCCTGGTGTAAATCAAGTTAACAAAACAAGGAAAATTGTTTTTCCTTTTCAGCGTTCCAAGCGCGATAACACAGAGAACAAAAGTTCACAGAACGTGTGGCTCTGTAGGCTGCTACATAAGGCGGGTGTACCCTCATATTGACCGTAAAACAGTAGTAAGGAAAGTTGCAATGACTTGTCACGAGGTCAGGAAACTTGCACTATTAGACATCCTGTAAAAGACGGATCATTAGAAAAAACCGACCATTAGAAAAAACCGGAGGGCGGTGGGGGTGAAAACTTTTCGGTGCATGAATTTTTGTTTGAAGCCCACTAGTGAGTAGGATATATTTTTCTGAGGCTGCATTATTTTTTTAGTTGCCATTGCTTGCAAGATTTGTTTTGTCAGACTAATTTCCCTTGCAGGAATTTTTTGGGGAATTATCCCCCCCCCCCCCCTTTCTGGTTTTTTTCTAATGGTCCGTTCCCAATCAACGAGTTTTCTTTCAATTCGTAACGGAAATCACGGGTCTTACGGGTTCTTGCAGAAAACTATTAAAAACAGATGCCCACTTGATGGCAGTCTTGTCACCTGCTTTGTCACGTGACCGCAACGGCGGGTTTTCTCCATTAATGGTACTTGTTGATGGAGAGTATGTATCGTTTAGATTTGTCTTCCTTTATTTTATATTTCTGCTTTTCTGTTCTGTTTTTCTAATCTTGTGGCTTTCGATAGCAATGTTTCCGCTATTTTTATTTCTGTTATATCGCAGATTTCACAGGCTGATAGCTATGCAGTAAATGCCATTGAAAAAACCATTGTGAATAGCTTACCGTAACTATTTTTTTCCTTTCAAGCTTCTTTAACACCGAGGTTGTTAAATTGATTGAGTTGCGCTCAATTCTTCCATGCAAAGAAACCAGTAATATTCCAATTACATAATGGCGTTTCCTAAAATACAAGATAACTGCGCGATTATTTAAGCTGCAAAAGCATTAAGCGTCTTTGGTTAGACTTTAATTTATCTTTTTAATCGTTGCAAAAACACCGGACTTTCAGTGCAATATTCAAATGTGTTTTGTTCCCTGATCCCATTATGTAATCAAAGGGCGGAGTTCAGATTTTAATCTAGCAAGTTAAACGACATGTTTGACCATAACTTCTGAAACTTAGCTTGAAACAGTGTTAGAGTAATTATGTGGTTAATGTTTGACGGAAAAGCACTTCTTTCAATTCGGTTTGCAAAGAGGCCGACCCTACAACATATTTCGATGCATTGAAGAAGACTTAAAAAGTAAATGGTTTGTTTAGTTTAGAGAGGCGGTTGTTTAGATTTCGACCGAAAAAAAAAATAACAACAACAGCAGCAGGAAAGGGAATTTTGATTGTTTGAAATGTTGCGTAACAATCATGCGCCCAAACGTGACTTTCTTGCTTGCTCTTCTGAAGGGAAATTTCTTACGAAACGGAAGATGTGTCTTCAAGACACCATGCCCAACTTCAACAGCAACCCAGAGTCTCTCCCTATTAATAAACTCTTCTTTTTAAGCACAAAAATAAATCACTCTTTCAGCATAGTGTTTCGTTAAAAGCAGAACGTTTAATTAAAGTACAGATCAACCGATAGTCCAAAACTAATAAGCCACTTAGAGCCCCCGAAACAAGATGTTCATCACCCCACAAACCCGTAAAAACTAACGAAAGGAAAAACAATCGTTTTGGAATGGTCTCAAAACCACCTGTTAAAATTTGTAGGTGGCTTAGGTTCAGTTTACTTCTGTAATGACATTTTTGATGGATTTTTCACCCACACGATAGCTTTACTTTTCTAAAGCATGTTTCGCTATGATACCAAACTCACGTCCGGTTTTCCCGCCATCTTGGCGCCGTTGGGGTTAGCTGTATCGTCCTAATTTCTTAGTTTGTTCACCGCACTACACAAATCGGTTCTTACGGAATTATTGAGCGGTAGGAAACGATCCATCGTGGTCTACGGGTATTTTGAATAGGCGGGCGTCAGATTTTAATTTCTTGGACTTTACTGATAGAATCCCTCGAGGATTGATAAAACAGTTGCTTAGTAAAGCTATCAACTCCTAACCTAAACATAATTGAAGTACCCTGTCATTCTTAACCGGCCTTTTTATCAAATGTCCTCAAAAGTAGCAGTTGATACGATGTGACATTTGCAATGCCCTGTGTTCTAGCGCAAACAAATCTGAAAGGTTTATTGATTAAGCTACAGGCTGCCCCAGAAGGAAAAACAGAAAAGAAAACATTCAATGTTTTCTTTTGTCGGATCAAACTTTAATTTGCCCTCACTTTCCGTTTTATTAATTCAGTTAGTCCAATTTGAACCGGGCTGACAGCGCGAGATTCATGTCGATGCAAAACACATCCAAAATACTCCCCAGAGAGCGATAAACTTGATTTGCGGTTCGCAACAAAGCTAACCAATAAGAGATAATATAGCGTCCAAGAGTTCTAAAGCCTCTTGTCATTTGTCAACGGTATCGGGGTGTGGACTTCCGTTTTGAGTGGGTTTCTTTTGTGTTGTGTTTGTGAAGACTACCATTTGCATTTTAATCTTTCACAACGGGAAATTAACCTGAAAGTTCTTAGCTTTTGTTATGGGCGCTAGCGATGGATGGCCAGATTGGTACAACTTTCGAACTTTGTGCTAAACGATTTATTTCTCGTTAAGTTTCGACTGTAAGGGGCAAATCGTCGATTTTCATGGGTTGATCGTTAGTGTCTGAGGACTAAGCTTACGTCAATTGATGATCTTTCACTCATACAACCGGAACTAAGTCCCGCCATAGCATACCATCATTTCCGCTGAAACAAGTTTATCACTTGAGGGATTTTTAAAGCTTGAATTACAATAGAGAATAATCGACCTCGGCTAAATATAAATTACTCAAAACAACTGAGTACAAAGGACCCACAATCGAAAGTGTGTACGTTGCGAAATAACGGTTTTTTTCACTGCTTCTCAAAGTCAATTTTTATGAGATATGCGACATAGAGCAGTTATTTGAATTTTCGGAGGCGAGGAAAAAGAAAAAAGTTATATTTCACACCAGTTGAGCATTAGAGAGCAACTTTCGTATGGTCAGGCACCAATCTCATAACGGAATAATTGTTGTGTTTCTTTGCGCTGGGAAAAAGGAAATTCATGGGAAAACACTTCCCTGTGGGTTTAGAAACTTTGGCAGATTTGATAGAGGAAACGTTGAATTTCCCAAGCTGCTAGTGATCGGAAGTGCCACGCAATCAAAGCTCGGCCAGCCCTTCATTATATACTACTGTCACGACGTGCACAGAGCTTAGTTAGCATTCGGTGATTGACCCCACAGTCCGGCGGTTGACAAGAGAAGCACACCGCGCTGTATGGCAAAACACGGACAATTATTTAACAACATTACATAGTATTCAATGAAAGCAGAACGACTGAACAATATGATGCATCTCGATGTGAGCAGTGAAAGTCAGTTCGCCGTTGTAGAAAAATTGCCTGGATTAAACTCCGAATACACCGGGACTGTAACAGAAGAGAGCGACGTTGATGATTACTACCCGTATGTTATTGGACATGGGACCAACTTCAAAGTTATCGATCCTAAAGTGTATAAACAACTTAGACGACACAATGTGCAGAGAAAGAAACCTGTACAAGTGGTGGATCGTGCGAGGAAAACGACAACCCCGAAAAAGAGAACAGCAATTACAAACCTTTCTACTAGTTCTAGCACGGACGTGGACGATACAGAGGAGTACTGTGAGTTATCGCCGCTTGCGAAAGCGCCGCCTCTCCCTTTCCCATCGCTACGTTTGCAATCGCTGGATCCAAAGACCGAGACAAACTTTGGAAAAATTTCTAGTTTTGAACGGAGGCTCTACTCGAACTGTTATTACTCGCCGACGAAACACTCTATAGTAGAGAGTACGCCAAGCTCACCAACCAGCCCACCAACAACGAAACTAGTTGACAATTCCCGTAAAGGCAATAGTGAATCGCCTCATTGGACCAACAACAAACAAGAAGCGCTGCTATGCGGCGTAGAGGCTGACGAACTCATAGACTGTGCTACCTGCATGTGTTGTGTTAAGGGAATCTTTTACCACAGTACTAAAGACAGCCCCGATGAAGGACGGCTAGCTGATGAACCGTGCTCGTGTGTGGGACCAGTTAGTTCGTGTGCCCCACGATGGGGACTGCTGGCTGTACTCTCAATTTTTGTACCGTGTCTTTGGTGCTACCTTCCCGCAGTAGGCTGCAAAAAAGCCGCCAAAAGCGCCAATAGGAAAAAGACAGAAAGACATTACAAATTTAATGCGAAGTCTTCGGCGAAGCGATAGGCCAGTGAGATCCAGGTCTCGGAAACTTTGACTTCATAAGTCAGATTATCGAGTAATTTTTGTAAAATAATCCTCACGGCTCACGTGCGAGTTCTTAAGAAATTTGAAGTGGAAATCTTTGCCTTTCGGGTGGTATGCTAACCTGAGAAAGTTTGAAACAGTTATTTTCATTCAATGTTTTGTAATCATGGGTTTTTAGCGGGGAAATTTTATCTGGCCTTTTGTTATATTCTGTTGACAGCTTTGGTATATTCCTGTCAATTTATTTATCATGAGTTAAGAATATGAAATCGGAGTTCGAGCTTCTTATTTACAAATTGGAATGAGTGATGGGGATCGGGAAATGTCGCCTTCGTCAGTCGAGTCTCTCTCTCTTCGCCGTTTCTTTTACAGCTCTGATGTTTTTAAGTTTGTATTCTTTCGACCAAAGAGATTTATATCTGCGAATATGCAGGAATGTATAGAAATTTGTTTAGTTAAATTATGAAAGCCCAATATACGAATTGTAATTTATGAAGTTATCAGTCTTTGTATTTAAGTTCTGTACCGTATAGCGTTGTATGTATAATTATTCTCCTCTGTAAAGCCGAATTACTTCAGGCTTTAGATATGCGGAACACTCTAAAGAGAATGAAATTAAATTGGGTGTTCCAGGATATGCGTAGTTTGGTAAAATTCCTTCAGAATCTTCGTTAACCCGTTCTTCCGACAATTCGCATCTTAGCGTGGCAACTAGTACAAATCGTATTTCATGTGAAATCGTCGGTCTTTGATAGAACCTTCGTGTGTTTGCGCTGCCTTAAAATCTGCCTTAAGGCTGTTTTACCAAATACGTTCGTGCGTCCGGCCTTTCTTGTTGTTTGAGTTTCTAAAACGACACTCGAGTAAAAACGCGACAGGCTGAGATGGTAGATGAACTTTTTTCTCAGGGTAAACAAAGACGCCAGTGTTTCGTGTTGATATACGGTATTATCGCGACAGGCTGCGGAAACGGAAGTGGGAGGCGCTATGTGGAAACTTTGATCGCAGTGGTCAGTTAAGCCGAGACTCTTCCGGTCAGTTGTTTTCTTGTCAAAAGTGTGTTTCGCAGGAGCCGTGATACCGCAAGCCAACCAGCTGTGTGTGTAATGCATTCTATGATCAGCGTGACTTCGCTTAGCTCTGGACCCACTGTTTCCTTACTATGGGGATATTAAATGACCCATCCGTCTTGTCGTCTTTGTTATTTTTGTTTTTGTGACAGCGTGAACTCGGTTTTTCAACAATTGAACGTGGATTCGGGTAATCTTTTCATGCGGCGATCAGATTATTCCTCCTCTAGGAATAATAAAAATACAAAAAAACGCTGCTAAACTATCTTTGACTGATCTCACTTCTTTTCCTTTCTTTACTTGCACCGAAACATTCGTAAAGATCAAACCTTCTCAGGTCGATCAAGAAGTATACTAAATCGGCTTAGAACATGAAATCCTATGCTCATCTGCACCAATATCAGTCGGTTTGCTTTATCAAGAATATCTGCCTTCAAATTTGTATTACTGAATATTAGTAAGAACTGATGGCTCTCGGAAGCCCCATGGAGCAGCAGAAAGAGTTTATTCCTGTGTATCGGTAGTTGGCCATTAAATTTCGACAATCAGTTTTCACTGATCTGCTTTCTCAATCACGCGACAATAGTAATCCTCTCTATATTGGCAAAACATATCCAGATCGTTTACTTGGTGGGTTGTTTCTCGATCACGTGGCTTCTGATTTGCCGTCTAAACCAAACTTCGTTTTCTTGTACCCCAGTTTGACTACCGGCTCCCTCAGAGAAAGTAAACTCTACAACGATAGTGGAAGCCAGGTCCGGTATGATGACCAATAACGTTAGAGCTAAAGGCCGAACTAAAACTGAATTGGCTAAGCAGTTGCGAGCTTTGGCATGATAAAATTTCTACTGAATCAAGATCATATCACAGAGCAATTCTTTTGCACTGAGCTGAGTCAGTTACACTAGGGGTGTAACGTTCGGGAAACGAAAGTTTAGAGCCGATATATAAAATCTGTCCTGCTTAAATTGAAAAGTTGTGTTCAAAGTCTCCTTTACTGCTTCATTCAGTAGTCGAGTGTGGTGTGTTGTTGCACGAGACAGGATCCTCTGTTCACCGTCAAAACTAACAACGAGTAACGACTCTAATGTTAACGTCAGTGTTGTTTTTTCTTTCATTAGCATTTTCTACTATCTCAGAGCCAGACGAAAACATTTGGAACCACATTTATGTCCAGTGAATTTAAGAGTACCGTTCAATACACTAATGTTTAGTAGCTTTCCATAGAATAGTCCCATTTTATGATTGTATCTGAACGTGAAAAAGTTAAAGAACCGCAAACAGTACTACAGTGCGGTCAGTACTGTTCAGTAGCTTTATAAAGAGTGGTCATCCTCTATTGTTTGATCCGCCACGGATGGAATATTTAGAACCACACTGTATAGTAAAACAAACAGTACCACAGTACAGTACTTTCCAAAGAATGGTCACACTGCATGGTTTGATCCACAGATGAAAAAGTTAGAACCACCCTATATAGTAAAACAAACAATATCACAGTACAGTACTGTTCAGTAGCTTTACAAAGAATGGTCATTCTCTATTGTTTGATCCACGGATGGAATAGTTGGTACCGTACTATCATAACACCGACTCTTGTTCTTATTATATTTTGAAACTGATATCGCAGTTTGCAGTAATCAAATGACCTTAAACCAGGCACTGAGACTTTGAACCACACCATACTGAATCTTAATCAACAACCCAGAGATTTATTATATGACTTCTAACACAACTATACTCGGTTTGCTTTTTGACTATACTCGGTTTGCTTTTTGACTATACTCATAAACGAATCTTTTTATGCTTCACCTAACCTAAATGATTCTGAGGGTTTGATACTCAAAGACTGACTCATTTGTCCTGTGCTTATCATCTCTCTAATTCAATTCCCCCTTCCCCCCACCCCCCCTCCCCACACACACACACACGGACACTCCAGACTGAAGTCACTTAAATTATGCTTACATGAAATAGATTTGTCCATCTTGCTATTGACTTACACATATTTTTCTTTGTTTTTTACTTATTATCTGTAATATCTCATGGATTTGTAATAGAATTAATTGATCTGGCACGCCACAACTGACGTTCGATTCACGACTAGCTTTTTTTTTTCTTTGGGTAACTGCGTGCCAAGAAATTGCGCAGGCAATATTATGATAAGAAATGTCTTGTCTTGTCTTACAAGACTGGCCTTACCAAGCCTTATTCTTTGCAACGGGTAAATAATAATTTAAAAGACATGCCGAACTGAGAACAGTGGATCAACACACTTTAAGAATAGAAACGGTACTATTGGGAATCCAGTTAGAAAGACTTGAAAAGGTTGGAAGTCTCAGGCTTAAAACCTGCTGGTATCTATAAAGAATCATCATTCTTGGCTGTTATAATCCTGAAGCACACGGCTATCTTATTGTAAGTTGGGCAAAAATAAGCTAGCGAAAAGTTCTCTTTTGAGTTTGGTGTTTTTCCGGTATCCATTGCATGACGAGGCTTAAACGTTCATCGCTAATTTTATTTTTTTGGTTCTAAATGTCAATCATTCTTTGGGGAAGTGACTTGCAGAATCATCGTGGCTTTCTTAACGGAAAGGTCTTATTTTCTATTCATAGCACGGTGATTCATCTTTTGTCTAGACCATCAATACATAACGGGAAACACCCCTGCACCGTCCGCACAGGATGTTATACAGCCACAGGCAGACCGACTGAGATTTATCTTGTCGCTCTTCATGATTTTCCCAATTTACACTTCAGACAATCAAACGGAACATGGTTTCTAAGAGCAAAAACAGAAACCGCAGCAAAATTGCCGTTTGCTGTAACCATTTGTTCCGCAAAAAATTTAAGCATCTCTCATATAATGTACACGTGCTCTGAGGATTAATCCTTGCACTCTCGTATATCGCTCTTGAAATCATAACGTTTTACCCTTTCACTCCTGGCCTTCATAGCCGAACTTGCTATTCTTTCATTTCCAGAGTCACTATTTGACTCGTACAATCACGCTTCTTACTTTCTTTGGGACAGCATATGGCTTTAACTTTGAGCCAATTCGTTCCAGAAGAAGTTATGAGTAGTTTTTTACCGATGTAATCGTTCACCTGACAACAAAAATGTTTCTTATCCTCTGGGTTTTAAACGGCACTGCCATATTTCATTTCAGTTATTAAAAGTGCCGTTTTTCCGTGGTAGTCTTTGTTGGGCAGAGTGCAAAGGTTCATTGTCGTCGAAGACCCCCTTAGTATGCCATTTTTCATGTTTCAGTTTAGCTAGATTTTTGAAATCCTGAGTCATGTCGCACTTTTACCGAAGTCCAGGCAAAATACCCAAAGTTGAAAGAGGAGTTACATTAAGCAGTAATTTTCAGAGTGATCGAATAAGCCAGTGTTACGAATGGAAATCCAGTTGAATCTGAATCAAGCCAAACTAAGGAAAACGCTTGGTTCACCATCTGTTTCAATGTTTTTACACCCCATCTTTTCATTGTTTTCTTCTTTTGTGTGACTTCTCAAGTGTTCTATCAAGAAGGAAAGGGTTTAAAGTAAGAGAAGAAAAACCGTAAATGCTAAGTGTCGGTTGGATTTCTGAATAATTGTGTGGGTTTTTTTAGATGGAGGAAGATTGCTTTCCACGTGAGTCGTTCATTTCCTGGCTAAAAGTCTTTCTGAATGTTAGAATGTTAACTATTTCAACCCACAGCAAGTAATTTCCCCGTACATTTGTAGATTCTTATATGGGAGCGCTGAGGCTATAGTTTCAAACGGTTTCCCATCGTCTTCCTACGCTGCGCTGAATCAAGCACAGCTTTAACATGTTTCAGAGGTGGAATTAATTTTTATTCAGTCAATCTTCGTAAACAAAAGATGGAGCAAAAATAGCTGAAACCGAAGGACCTAAAGTGTGATTGCGGTTTAGCCAAGTTTTGTCGGTAATGTATTTATACTCGGGAATTGAACTTGGCACGCCGTAGCACAGCCTATGAACTAAGTTGACTGACAACTAATGTGATTCCGATCAAGGACCTCAAGTGAGTGTTAACGTGTGAGTAAACTTGGCCAATGAGACATATGCAACACTTTCCGTTATCAACGCCACCGTCTAAAATCTCGGTTCACTTTTAGTCGATTAATTGATGAGACAGTAAATGGCAGACTTCAGGGTTTGACTCGCAATTTCTAGCATGATACGTGCAATTACTTTAATTCTACTCGTTCATAGAGGATGTATATTGCCAATTTATGTCTAACAAAACCAGTAAAATCACGGTGTATGATTCAAACTCGCGCCATATTGAAGCCTTCCTGACATGGTTGCACAATATACATAGAAATGTTGAGCTTTATAGGGTACGAATTCGAACATCGTATACAACATAATAACATCGTATATAAAGTCACAGACTAAGATTTTGTGCTTCTATGATGATTTTTATTGACCAAAATCTCACATGTTACATAAGGTATCAATCGTTACCGTGAACCTGCCAATGTCCCGGATGCTACTACATACTCTCGTCTCAACTCGCTGTTATTTTTCTTTTTCCTCATGATTTACTTGGGTCACTTGTCATTGATCTTTCTGTTTTCTAACTAACTGAGTGAGTGATGGAGCAGTGTATTACGCGACAGTGGGCGGTTGTATACGACGATCTTTTACAGCCGAATCACTCTTAGACGTGTACATCATATGGACCGCCTCCATCTCTCAAGACTGTACAGCTACAAGAGAGAGAGAGAGAGAGAGAGAGAGAGAGTCAGGCCAAAGGTGGGCGGATTGTCTGGTCGTCAATTCAACAAACGAGCACCCCGTGCATGGAGCCGGGAAAACGTTCAAACATTCTCTTTGAAACATGGATAAAAATTTTCTTTAGCCAATAAAAGCGGGTCCCAGAGAAAATCTAGCTTGACTTTGATAGAGAAACGGTTGAGAGTACCGTATGTGATTATAGATCTGTTATGCAGCCGCACAGTTTGGATTAACGGCTTGGATGTATGTGGGAGTAAAAAGGTCTTAAGGTTGGAACTGACCACGTTGCTTTACTCATGCTTAAGGTTGTAGGTTTTAGAGTGAAAGCCTTTCGGAATTTAGAGCAAGTGTGCCGTCACTTCCAGTTTGAGGTAGTCCAAGCAGTTCATGAACCACCATATTGTATGCCTTGGGTCTTTTTGCACAGAGAGTAAACGAGTTAAAGCTAGACTTAATGACTTAATGTGTGACTGTAGGCGTGAAAAGGCTTCTTAAGCCAAGTTAGAACGCATTGCATCAGTGACCTGAATTTTGACTTTGTATAGAGACTGAAGATTCGTATGATTCTGTCAAGCTTGGCTTCCATAAATTGGCTTCAGCCTAAAGCGGAAGTACAACGCCTTTCGTTACGAAGTGGTTACTTCGTGGACTTCTTAATTCAGCGCTAATTACGACAGATGTACCAACAAGAACCCATAAGGGATAGATCTGTTGTCGATGGGCATTGATTCTTTTTTCATTCTTATATCCTCATTAGTCGTAATTACAGCATCGGTTTGACAGTCAGAGGGATCAGTTTTGTAACAGCGGGACACAGACATGTATGAGTTCTATTTTTCAGTGCAGTAAGATATAATCAGCTGCTTTTTGCACATATCTCCTCGCTCCTCCTTTCTCTCTTACCTCGTTTCGCCTCTCGCGATAGTGAACTGTCCACAGGCGTATTTTGCCAGTTCCGGCAGGGCACCAGCATTGTCTACAAAGTTACGAAAAGAAAACATCTCCAAAAAGGAAAATAATAGTTTTCAAGATATATTGGATTTTTTTTTATACCGCTAGCAGAAATCAACTTTATAGTTAATTGATTTTGCAGCTGATGTATCCTTAGTTATTAGTATTAAGCCCGGGTGATTTTTATCGTCTAATCATTGGGTGGATATTTTATGATATTAACCTTGCGGAATGGCTTAGTCCACTAATTGTTCCGGCAAGTTAATGTGTTGTCCCTCAGCCACGTTTACTGAAAAGTCATGCAAACCCTGAGCGTTTGATATCTTGGGATATTAGACTGGTAGGTCGCTGGGGTGACTAGGTGAAGCTGATAACTTATTTTTTAAGTTCCGTTGTTGAGAACTGAACAACGTAAGCGAAAATCGTTGATGGACTTTGCTTTGCATAGTAACTGAGAATATCTTGCTGATGAATAAGAATTAATCTTTCCGTCTTCTGTGCGGCCGGCAGGAAGGAAATTCCATTGAGTTGAGCAGCTCTCAAGGACAAACAAATTACTGTTAACGACGTGAAAGCCTGCGTTGGTTATTGTTTTTAAAATGAGATTTCGGATTGGTATCTGCAATAGACATCAAGAGACCTTGCAAGCTGAAACGAAACAATCATGGCTAAAGATAAGGTTTTCCGCCTTAAGAAAAGCCGCATAAAAAGTATTAATGCATCTAACCAGTTATTACGCGCACATAAATGCATTAAAGGATGAAAACGGTACCTTTCGTTGTGTAAGGAAATAAAGGTCCTGTATTTGATATCTTATAGTCGATCAGTTAAAGATACCACTAATGCACCTCACTTCCATTTTCATGTCAAGATGGGCTTGGTTTTCACGGCTTACACTTGCAGGGAATGCAATAAACAGGTTTCTGTTTCGATCCTCAAGTCACCCAGTATGCCAATCCCCTTAGTTGACGTATTTCAGGATTTCGTTAATTCACAAATATTTAAACTTACTCAGAGCAAAGAAATTCAGAAAATTCTTCTCGTGCAGTAAAGCTTAAAAGTCGCATAACCGTCCATTTTTAAAGAAAGGTTTACAGTTGTTCTTCTAAAAGTTGTTCAAAACAAACACCACATAAAAATGTTTGCTCGCTTCCAAACAAATAGTCGCACTACATTTCGTACGTGGCCGTACATAGTTTACTCCACTGTTGAGAAAGTCAGTACCACACTTAATAGTGAAACAAACAGCACAACATTACTTGTATTCATTCTTTACAACGAAAGGCTAATGCTCTTACGGTCTGAAGTCCAAGTCTGCTTGAAGTGGTATAATTTACACCATCACTGAACACTTTTGATAACCCCAGTCTTTGTACCGGCCTTAACAAAGCGGCCCCTGGTATTTACAATCTAACCCCATAAAAATCTAACTTCACAGGACAATGCTCTTTTGGGGCCTTCCAGCAAATGTTTTAGTCCAGACACTGAAAAGGTTGTGACTACAGTCTAAATACGAAACAAATGCTCAGTGACGATCCAACGATCGGGATTTTGGTATGATTCTGGGAGCGGAAGTGTTATAAATGCCTATATTTCCAAGAGCGGATAAGTTCGGGGCTGAAGAAAATTCCGCGGGGGGAGAGAGAGGGAGGATTGATGAATACGCCAACCATCAAATACAAAAATAACAGCGAAGTTTATGTTAAAGTAGTTGTTGCATATTTTTAGCTCTGCTGGCGAACTAGAACACAAGAGTCAGACTCAAAGGTTTGCCTCTTGAACTCATATAGAATCAACAGGCCCATCACTCAGAAGCTTCCGGTTTTGGGAGAGAACCAGACACAGTGACGCCGTGATCAGTAATATTGTTATCATTCTGTAAGCCAAAGGAAGGAAGAACTTAATTTGATTGCTTTCTTTTCGTAAAGCTGTGGTGAATGTTGACCAATGGTCAATTGACCCACAAAAGCGCGTTCTAAACTGATTTCTCGCTTGTGACTCAAGAGATAAAAGCAGTGAGGTTTCAAATCACGGAATAACAAGATGCGTGTTAACTCCGATATTTGACGATTTTTGAAAGATAAGTTTGAATGTTGATGGGGGTGGGATGGTGGGTGGAGAAGGGGCCACGGCGGTGGAAGGGTGGTGACGGTCCAGGGGTGGTGACGGTCTAGGGGTGGTGACGGTCCAGGGGTGGTGACGGTCTAGGGGTGGTGACGGTCCAGGGGTGGTGACGGTCCAGGGGTGGTGACGGTCTAGGGGTGGTGACGGTCCAGGGGTGGTGATGTGGGTGAAGCTTTGGGGTAAGAAGGGTGGTGATAGGGTTACAGTGGTAGAGAGGGAAGGAGTGTAGACCCTTCGTGGGGGAAGGTCTCATACTGCAAGGGACAGTTCCATATTACGGGCAAGGGGAGAGAGCTGATTCTTGTTCATAAGGCAATTCAAATGGGACAGCCAGCAGCGTTTTATGTTTTCAGTCACTCCTTTTTAGTAATATAATATCTCACGCGACTTGCACGTGAGCTTGCTTTATTGATTGCCCGTGGTGTAATGTTTTTTACAATGTACGAGAACCACTACTTTTCTTTAAGGTTTTAATTATTTTCATCAGATGTGAGACTTAAAGACATTTTATTCTTCGATGCATTTTAAATTTGATAGAGTTTCTTTCTCGGACACGAGCAGGTTTGAGTTTCTTCTTTACGCGGTAAATTTAACTGGCGATCAAATAACAGCAATAAAACTGTGTCGCGGTAAAATATGACTTAAATTTTGCAGCATTTATGTTTACGTTCAGAGAGAATTCTTGTTATATTTTATAGCTCTTGATTGTTGCGTATTCAAGCTATCATCATTATCATCATCATAGCATCATCATCATCCTCATATCATAGTCATCATCCTCATCATCGTCGTCGTCGTCATCATCGTCATCATTATCATCATCATTATCAGCATCAGCATCATCATCATTATCATCATTATCGTCATCATCATTATCATCGTTATCGTTATCATTATCAGCATTATCGTCATCATCATTATCATCATCATTGTTATCGTTATCATTATCACCATTATCATTATAATCAATTATCATAATCATCATCATCATCATCATCCTCATATCATCGTCATCATCATCATCATCATCATCGTCGTCGTTATCATTATCGTTACCATGATATTAACCAATAATAGACATACCACCGGGTATCGATGTTTCAACTCATATCGATACAATGTCTTTTAATTCCATTTAGTTGCAAAGCAACTGAATCGTCATTGTGAAAATTGATAAGTTATGTGTATTGAATTGAACTGTGCATGAGCTCGTCGTCGGGTAGTCTCACTGCCATGTAAATAAACTAGAGCCTCACTGTGCAGTGAAATAAACAGTAACACAGGACGGAACTGTTCGTTAGCTTTTCGAAGAATGATCATGCAGCTAGGTTTGATCAACAGATGAAAAAGCTATAGCCACTCTGACGGTAAAAATAAACAGTGCCACAGTACAGTACTGATTTACAAAGGATGGGCACACTGCATGGTTTGATCAACAGGTGAAAAAGCTAGAACCACACTGTATAGTAAAACAAACAGTACCATAGTACAGTACTGTTCAGTAGCTTTACAAAGAATGGTCACACTGCATGGTTTCATCCTGACAGATGAAAAAGTTAGAACCACGCTGTATAGTAAAACAAACAGTACCACAGTACAGTACTGTTCGGTAGCTTTACAAAGAATGGTCACACTGCATGGTTTCATCCACAGATGCCTGAAGAAGTTAGAACCACACTGTATAGTAAAACAAACAGTACCACAGTACAGCACTGTTCAGTAGCTTTACAAAGAATGGTCACACTGCATGGTTTCATCCACAGATGAAAAAGTTAGAACCACACTGTACAGTAAAACAAACAGTACCACAGTACTGTTCAGTAGCTTTCGAAAGAATGATCACACAGGACAGCACATGGTTTGATCAACGGATATAAATTCTAGAACCAACGAATATATAGTAGAACAAATGGAATGGTTATATTTATGGTTCACACCTAGACCAGTAATTTTTTTGTAGTCTCTGTTCTGTGCTCCTGTCTCTGCGGCATATTACCATAGAGCAGACCCATAGAAAATGTGGTGTCTGTTGCTGCCTGATCAGTGTAAGTAAAGGGAAACTACTATGACCATGTCAGAGTATGTGTCAGGCTGTAAGAAACTCTTTGAAGTCCATTGAAGTTCCTAGACAATGAATCATGTCATTTGTATAGGTAATCAAATGGTTTAGAGTGCAATTTGGAATAAATGAGCACAAGTAAATTAATCAAAGACTGAAAAAATTTCAGGAACCTGTAGGGTAAGTGAAATTTATTGGCTTCGCGCAATTTACGAGTGCTTATTTGTACAAAATTGCACTCGAAATCATATACATGTAAAACTTTAATTTCAACTTTCTGCACTGTTTGGGACTTTATTGACATGTTCTCAGCCAATCAGGGCGTTGAAATTATTAGATTTTAAATCATAACGATCTCTATTCCAATTATATATGGCCACACGCCGTTGAGAGCCAGTTGTTCGAAGGCCGATTAACGCTAACCGAGGATTAACTTTTAACATGAGTTTCTTTTCCTCTTGTTAAAAAGCGTTTTCTCCCCTAACTTTCTCTACTTTATTCAAAGCATACAATCATCAAATTGTATTCAAAAAAAATATACTGAATGTGCTTTTTAAGTTCTCATATCTGCATTTAAATTTCGCACTAATCCTGGGTTACCTTAACCCTGCTTCGAACAAGCGGGCCCAGAACTTTTGATTTTTATGTTAAAACCATTTTTGTCCCAGAGGTAAAATTTCATTGGTGCAACGTGGGGCATATTTACTTTCGTTCTAAGGCTTTCAATGGTCATGGTAGTCAACTAACTAAGAGACCATGACCAACATTCTGGCCCTTTTGAAAGCTTTTGAACAAAACTTGGCAGTAAGAAAGAGCCACAACTGATTGATCAATCTCTTGATTGTTTTATCGTTTGGTTACTTGATTGATCGATTGATTGAGTGGGTGAAAGATAAGTACTTCCACGTGGTCCTTTTTAAATTTAGATCAGATTTAAATTGAACAGATCATTCTATGCTTTTTCTCTGAGATGGCCACATGTGAACGATACGGAATAGTCTCTAAGTCTATGCGCCTTACTTTTGTTCGCAATGCAAGGATTAATTAGTGTTTGCGTGACTGATACATGAAAACTCATGACAGACATACAGGTTTTATTACAAAAGGCGGGCAAGACGCGACATCGAGTGGGTGTTTATATGAGTCCTTGAGTAAATAAAAGTTTAGCCGGATTTATTCATAACGGATCAGTTTGATCACGTAGCCAGGGACTTGATCGATTATTGTAGATTCAAGTTTTTGAACCTTGACCTTACTTTTTTGGCAAAAAAATACCAGCTGCTCTGTACTACCGGTGATCATGTGGAGGAGTACATCTGACGTTTACCTATCCCGGACACCTGAAATCAATCAGCTGCGTGCTAGAATTAGAGTTAATTACACTGGTTCACGAAAAGAATGATCAATCGTGCTTCACTTGATAAACCCATGCGGCAATAGCAAACGAATTTTTACAGCAGCCTTATGGCTGAATACCTGGTATGACAACGTCCTAATATAGCTTACGAGTCAAATAAAAAATTCTAATTGCTGGCCAGCCTCAGCGAGGCAGCAGCCTATTCTTAATACCAGCAAAGAAAATCAAAATTTGTGGGATGTAAGATCTGAAGCATGCGCAGTCGATTGTCGTGTTATCTTGTCTGTTATCCGGGATATTTTAAGTTTGGGTTGTTTTTTTAAATTTCTTTCTTATCCTTCTCTGAAAATCTTGCCTATTCTATGAATGTTTGTGTTGTGCAGTCCAAAAGTGAGGAAATGCGGAGAATTGCAAATTTGCATCACAAATGTTTCAACCAGTTTACTTCGCACAAAGTTGTTTGCCATTTGACGCAGATAACTTGGGTTTGAGCAGTGTTCGATTTTTAATTTTGTAAAAATGGCACAATCTTTGAGATGTCTGACTCTTGAGAATTCCAACGTTCTCGACCCTCTACGTTACGGTGTGAAGATAAAGCTTGCCGAATGTGTGAAATATTTGTATCGTGGGAAAATCGATGTCCTCGAAATTGGACGGGACGCATGAAAGGCGACGCCTAGCGAGTTTACACCGCACCTATATGAATGCCGAAATTTTGGGAAGGTCTGAAGTCCGATTACTTTCGACAAGGCTTTGTTTAAGTAAACATCTTTTCTATCTTTATGTCACGAACATCCCTGCCGTGAGAAATGGCGTTGTAAATGCGAAACGATTGACGATTGGAGAACAACAATTAGGAAAAGGGAAGGACGCTACAAAGCGAGGAAACGTACGTGTAGGAGCCGGGAACCATCTAGGATAAATATTAAAGAGGTTTTGAAGTTTATGAAGAAACGAACTGTTCGAATGAGACTAAAATCAACTCTCAGAAATGTGACTCCACCTTCATTCAGACTAAAAAGTATAGCAGCTCATTACAGAACTTGGTATGTGATACATGAACACAGAAGTGATTGTTTCTTCAGCAAATTTTATCGTGGGGATCTTAATAATAAGGTCTCATTAAGCACTACAGTTATATACGCAATAGTTCATTTGAACAGATTTGTTCCTCGGAACTCAATGTTTCAAATTGTTGTCCAATTTTTACATCTTCAGATTATAATAGCACATTAAGCTGCAGTTTTTGTCAGGTTAAATTTTGTGTTTCGTGAAAAATCTTTTGATGACGTCTGGTGATATTGAACTCAATTCTGAAACCCTCACACTTAGCTTTTTCTGTATTAACCTCCGATCAGTTAGCTCAGTTGGTAGAGCACCGGACTACCGTGCGGGAGGTTGCGGCAAACCCCGGCCAGGCCAACACTCAGGGTCTTAAAATTATTGAGGAGAAAGTGCTGCATTTGTAATGACATCTGTAAATTGTCAGACTTTCTCGGATAAGGACGATATACCGTAGGTCCCGTCTCACAACACTTGTTCCCAGGAGCCAATGGGCTCCTGTTGTTCCTAATTGTCTGTGGGACGTTAAAGAACCCATACACTGTTCGAGAAGGGGACATAGTTTCTGGTGTGGTGGTCTATCTCTACGTCTGGTATCATCTGTCATTTTATGCATGGGTTGGGTGGGTGGGTGGGTGGGTGTGTGAGATCATATATGGACTGTTAGCGACAACCAGAGGCTCTTTTACATGCCGACGTCCGATCTCACCCAATAGAAGTGTAAAGCGCCTTTGAACATATTCATATGAAAACGTGCGCTATTTAAATTCATTATCACTATCATTATTATCATTAACACAAAGGTTCGCTGCTTTTCAGGCCTTTCATTTCTCCCCTTCTATCCTCGCCCCCATTTCCAAGCTCTTCAACATATGCAGTCCCAACTCTAAATCTACCTTTCACTCATAACAGCCTCGCGCATGCCTAGAACCCACATTCAACTTCGCAGTACACACACGAGCACGTATTGAACATGAATGAAACCGTTTACAAGCTATTGAGTCTGTTCAATGAACTGGGGCCATAACAGTTTTAGTAAACAAACAAATTTCATTTAATTTTTAGAAGCAATTAGTGGGTTGTCTAAGGCAATTCCAATCGTAGACAGGAACAGCCCAAGAAATTTCCCTCCATAAAAAAAATACCCAAATTACACAATCGCTCCCTGTGTACTTCGTTTACATTATTTGGCTTTGTAAGCTCTCTTTTGATAAACTGGTAACCTCAAAGAAAGAATTATCCCTATACCCTAGGGAGGGAAACACACAAATGCCCATTCAACTGAGACAGCAACATTGACACGACTTTTAAAAGACGTTAATTTTTTTTTAAAAAAGGCATTCCTCTTACGCTTACCAAAGCGTCTTGCCTCATATTATTTCACCAATATCCTCTTCCGTGTCCAACGCCAGCATTTCTTTCACATTGAAACTCCTAGTTACGGTGAATAATAAACCACGCGGTTTGTAACTGAAAACGCTGTCCATGGCTGCTGGCTTTTGAGCTCAATTTTTTCATCTTTTTTTTGGTAGCAACAGGGTTTTATCCCTTCTACCATTGTCGCCTCAGTGCGCATATGTGTGGCTTCAACTTACCCTTATTACATTTTGACATTTTCATATCAAGCCACATCCCACAACCCTACCATTTTTCATGGTTTGTAACTGAGCCGATTATTTTGGGATTTCCACTGTTGCACTTGTACCATGTTGGAAGTCGAAACTTATGACTCACAGTGTGATTCCAGTTTCTAATCTTTGTACAACGCCCCACTGTGTAAGATGAGAGGAAAGGGATGTTTTGGCAAAACAGCACGCGACAGGTTCCGTGCCAGCATTGAAGTGTTTCGAAAAAAAAAAAACCAAAAAGCCTTTTTCTAACTCAGGGATATTTCCTTGCATGAATATAAAACAAACTGTCACAGAGGGGTATTTCCGGCGTCAATCTACTTGCATCACGTACGCCTTTACCGGTAACTAGGGAGCTTAAGCACGCGCCTTTTTGAGGCGCGGACGGCAACCGGAAGAGAACGTTTTACGTACCAGGACAGTGGTGTCTCCCAGATTTTTATAGTGATCATTTCTAATAGAGGAAAGATACTAATCAATGTAAATGTAGTTGTGTGGAGACATGTTAAAAGAGAAAACAGCTCACTTCCGGTTGCCGTCCGCGTCTCAAAAACGCGCGTGCTTAAGCTCCCTACTGTCCCCGTTGGTCCAGTTACATCCCAATGTACTTTGGGGGTTTTGGCTAACGGCCTTGGGTGTACTGGGTAGGGTTCATTGCACTCCACCCCTACTAAGTATCACCATGTCGCTCTGCCATTGCACACACCGGTCATTGCACTACTCGACCCTGGAAGTGCGCCCCTCAAACACAAAAACAAAAAAACACCTGGTGGAGGAGATGTCATTTTCTTTACTAAATTTAACCGCTCTGACCGTCTGCTGGCCAAACAAATCGCCTATTATTATTATTATTTTTATTATTATTATTATTATTATTATTATTACTATTAGCTACTATTACTGCGGGGTGCGACCTGCACATAGCAACATTTTTAGTTATGATTGCGCTGTGCTAGCTGCAGTATTAAGAATATTGCAGTTACATTGTAGCCCAGCTCTCAGTCTGAAATTAGTGATTCAGTATAGAAGAGAACAAAAGGGTTTGGTTAAGATCAGTCATTATAAAGGCATTTTTTTTATAACACAGTGATACTTCAACCCAAGAAACTGATACTTGCGTTTTCTTTTGTTTTTCATAATTTTCTTTGTTAACAACAACAACAACAAAAATGTAATGGCTGGCATTCACCTGGCAGTAAATTATTTTATTATATCTCTCAGTTAGTACGCGCGCTGTAGGGCTGTGATTGGTCAATTTAGCGGGCCGTACTTTACTGTACGGCCCGCGAAATTCAAAAGTTTGTTTTGAGATATAATAAATATCGTACAAAACTCGTTTTCTCGGTCCGTACTGTACGTTACGGATCCTCGTTTTGTCCACGTGGATTCATGGCCCGCGGCGCGCTTCGTAACTTACAGTACGGACCTCGAACTCGGTTAGTAAGAGGTATTTACACCTGATAATGCACATGAACATGATACACGGGTCTAATTGGTTAAAAAGGAAGACAAATCTCATTTCTAAATTTACCCCCAAAAAATGTACTTTACGGTTAACGACTGCAAGGGAAATTTAATCACCGTCATTTTGATCGTTTTATTATTTCTCTTTACCTTTGTTAATGTGGCCAATTGAACTATCTTTTACAACAGATTCGCACCGACAGAACTAGTAATACACTCGATCTATCTCTTGTTTCGTTCAATGTTTGTCAGAGCACTATAAAATAAGAAGCAGCATAGAGCACCGGACTACCGTACGAGAGGTCGTGGCTTCAAACCTCGGCCGGACCAACACTCAGGGTTTTTAAATAACTGAAGAGAAAGTGCTGTCTTTGTAATGACATCTGTAAATGGTTAGACTTTCTAGTCTTCTCGGATAAGGACGATAAACCGCAGGTCCCTTCTCACAACACTTGTACCTAATAATCTGTGAAATGTAAAAGAACCTATGGCATGGTTCGAAAAGAGTAGGGCGTGTTCTCGGTGTCATGGTCTTGCTGACTTGTGCCGTCAATGGTCTGGGCGGGTGGGGTGAGATCATTCATGGAGTGAGGCGGCTGCCGGACGTGCCTTCTACATGCTGATGTCCGATCTCAGCCTCTGGTTCCTCCGTAATTCAGCTACAAGCTGCAAGTGAGGAAAAAGTGGCACCCATCCGTATCCGTAAGAAATTCTTCCTGACTGGTCCTTGTACAACAGATAGTATCGTCTCTTATGTTACTGTTAACACACTGCCAAGCATATTGAGAAATAAGTAATAAAAGGATTCCGATTCGATTCAACATCAAATTCTCAAATACATATCAAACTTTGGGTTAGGATTTTGATTGACAAAAGAACTTTTTTTCGCTCCTTTTATGGCCTTTTTTATTGTTTTGAGGGGATTAGGCTTCATTGTTTGCAAAACAATGGATGCAAAAATCCGATGGCAGCTCGATTACCGACCGCGAAATTCAAAAATCTTCGTTAGTGATTAGAGTGACAAGACCAACTCTTTTGGAGTGGGATGAGACAATAGTTGTAAAGCTATTAATGAACTAACAGGTGGTGGGACGGGGAATATAAGAAAGTGTAAGGCAAGTTTTCAAGGCGAATGCTTCCTGAGATTTGGGAAGTGAAAACGTTAGGAGTATGTTCATGATTAACCTATTCAGTCTAATGAACTGAGAAGTAATTCTTCTCAGTAAGTATCTTGTACATAAGTTTGGGGAATTTGGTGTGGGACCACCCCTTTCCATTTTTCACAGCCTGCGTAGCCGGCCTTCGGATGGGAGTGGGGAGGGGAGGGGGATTACGGGCATTTTGGATGCGAGGAGTTCGAGGGCGAAGTCCTCGCACTTCCAGCCCTCGCGCTTCGTGTGATAAAAATCCATCCCATCACATTGATATTGTGCCCGAGATGTTGCACTTCAATCATTTCTTGGAGTCAAGCTCTTACAAAAGCTTACATTTTAAACGTTTACGAAATCATAAGGACAGTTTTTGTTAATGAGAGAAATCTGAATTTGTATAGGTAATCAAATGGTTTCAAGTACAATTCGAAATAAATGAGCACAAGTAAATTTTTCAGACTAAAAAAATTGTCTTTGAAAAATTTACAAGTGCTTATTTATACACTGCTCTTGAAATCATTTGATTACTTGTCAATGATATATGTGCAAAAGTTTAATTTCAAATTTCTGCACTCAGTTTCAACTTTCTGTACTGTTTGGGATTGATTGACATGCTCTGAGCCAATCGGCGCGTTCGTATTTTTTGCATGTGTACTATTGAGTGATTTAACACCAATTTGAAAACACCGTTTTTTTTTGTTTTTGTTTTTTTTGCTAAAACTTTACAAGCCATTCATGAGTACAATTTCCTATCTCTCGGGTTCGCATCACATCGTTCCTTGATACTAATGCCGCGTTCACACCAACTAAACTTGTTAAACTAGGTTTTGAAATTTTCACAGCCTCCCAAAGGATTTAAGTCTAATCTTTACATGTATTGAGAAAAATAGTCTAACAGTAATTCATCGAAAATAACTTCAAGTCAGTAGAGAATTTACACGGAGCTGTTTTGCGCAAAGTAATTCAAAACCATGTTTAACTAAACAGCTTTTAAACATGTTGAAGCTCTGGTGTGAACGCAACATTAGGTAACGTAAACGTGAGCCGTTTTCAGATGGCTTATTCGTGGTAAACCGCACACCTCAAGCAGGGTTTATGCTTGTGTTTGCGTAATCAACGTATTTTTTCTCTTCCTTGGCTACCTTTTATTATTGTATGGCTACAATAGGGCAAGCTTTTCTTGTTAAGACCGGGCATTATGAACTTTTTTTTCTTAATATAGACAAAAGTTGCCTCATTTTCAAAGAAACTGTTTTCTCTGTCACTTCTGGTTTCGATCGCATGGACAGTCGTGTTTCGGTTCAGTGAACATGATCTCGAATGACCTCTTGCGCACGCAGACGGATATTGAAAAACCTTCCATTTTTTTTTTTCCAGTGCTAAAAAGTCCATATAATAAATAACTTATTAACCTCTTCAGTTCGGTCACTTCAAGGAAATCTCAGACCTCGGCCTTGACGTATTGACCTCGCTCTCGCTCGGTCAATACATCTTGGTCTAGGTCAGAGATTTGTTGACCTTACTCTCGGTTATAATTAATAAGTAGTATTTCTCTATCTTTTGGACTGATTGCAGAGGGCATCTTGGTTAATGAAGGTTTATTTTGACTTATCTTTTTTTTATTTTTTACATAATGTTACTAGGGCAACCGTTACTATACCATTCTTTGCTAACTTACACACTTTTTACCAATAGAATGCAAACGTGTACCTTGTTAATCAACCATTTATTCAAGCAAAAAGGTGCTGCTGCTAATTGAAATAAATAAATAAATATCCACTTGTATATCTATCAACTCTGTACTTGACTCCATAGAACGAGTACCATTTCTAACAGGATTACATGGTAACAATTTCCTAATTTCTAAGCAAGAAAATATAATTGTACTCCGTGTGAACCTAAATGTTCGCACAGCTAATTTAACTGTTGAGCCAACCTATAACTGCGAAATGCGAACTGAAACCTTTGGACAACTTGTTTTAATGACTTTTTTCTGAAGAAAGTGGCTTAGAAACCACGACTACGACGCCGGTTTTATCCACCAAAATCACTCGGGTTTCCACGTGTCCCCGTTGTGTACTCTTATGCTATTAGACCAATTTGTACTCATACTCGTAAGACCGCTGAAGCGGGAGCTACGCAGAGAACAATTATTTTAATACTTACATAAATTCTAGCTAAACAAAATTATAGTCACACCAGTAGCATTTTTCATTCTAAACAGCGCTGTTTCTGTGTGCACCTCAATATTTTTTTTATATACATTAAGTACATGATAGATAAGTTTACGAGCATTGAAATAATTAGGCGTATAAACATACCATCGCTATAAAGCTATTCAACATTTGTCAGATTTCATTAGGTATTCCTGGAGAAATTCCTAAATCAAGAATTCAAAACAAATCGGTGACAGTTCTTATGTGACCAAACCTATTAATCAAATCCACAAGTGTCAGAGTGAAAAATATCTCACAGGAGTTACTAAATATAGTAACCTCCGATAAAGTATATTCTGAAATTAAAGGTTAGGGACCGTTCATTTTTTATGAGGGAGGGGTGGCTGATGTGATTCTGCAAGCCCCATTAAAAGATTACACGACCACCCTCAGGTTGCCAATTTTTTCAAATGATCCCCGTTTCCCTAATTGTTTTCGCATGACCCCCTCAAATCCCACCAGCTCCCCCTCCCTCGTAAAAAATGAACGATCCCTAAATATATGCAGAGAACGGGCAGAATTATATAAAAAATAGAATTTAGCAAATATGGTGACTAGTTAAGGGACGGACCATTAGAAAAGTGATGGGGGGGGGGGGGTGGGGGAATTTTCAGCTTGCACGAATTTTTTTTTTCGCTCACTGCTTGTGCAGGAATTTTTTTTCAGGTGAACCCCTCTGTACGAATTTTTTTTACTACGTGTGAAAAAGTCACAATTGGACCTTCCTTCTGCATGAATTTTTTTTTACCTTCCTCCTTGCATGAATTTTTTTTCTTGGCATTTTCCTTTGCATGAATTTTTTTTTTTCCCCACCCCCCCCCCCCATCGCTTTTCTAATGGTCCGTCCCTAAGAAAGAAAGAAGAAACTATATAAAATAAATTTATTATATTTCTATGAAACCTTTGGGACCTAAAAATTTGATCCTACATGCGTACAATTTTATTCTCTAATACATAGATATATATTCCTTATATTTTATTTAACTTCATCTCTTCATCTTATTTTCAGCAAGAAGCTGAAACCTGCGAAAAGCTAAACTAAACAATCCTTATGAACATTTTTTATTTATCTCTTTTATCGTATTTCGATACAGTTTTAATCTCGGTACTAGTGAAAACAAAATTTAAAGAATCAAAGGAGCCTTATTTCATATTTTTATATAGTACAAATACTCAGGTGATTATACAAAATCGCGCGCTCTGATTGGTTCGCTATGTCGGACTATCAGCCGATAATCACCTCGACGAACAAAATGGCTGCCAGTCGTTCGCGCGCTTTTGATGAAATAAATTTTTTCTTGTTGTACAAGGCTTTTTCTTTTCTTTTTATGAAATAATCACCTTTGTATTTATACTAAAACAATCATTTCCCTCAGGCTCAGTGATTATCGGTGAATATTCACCTCGACTTCATCTCGGTGAATATCCGTCGATAATCACTGAGCCTGAGGCGAATAATTGTTAAATATTCCATTGAAGTTATAATGGTAATTGAACTGAGTGGAGTGCAGTTTAGTCTGAAATCATACGCGTGATTTCAAATATCGAACGAGCGCGCAGCGCGAGTTAGATCTGAAATCACAAGTATGAGTTCAGACCAAAATTACACGACACGAAGTTCAATTACCACTTTATTACATCCAGTTTTGAAATCGCACAATTAAATAGTCTTATTACAGGATTTTTGTTAGTCAACTGCCAATATTTTATTGATCTTGTGGCTGGTTTTTAGAAAAATGAGGAACCAAAAACTCTTTTTACATTTCAATTCAGTTTATTCTCATTGGCAGAAAAACAAGATGCGATTTAGAGACTAAGATAGTGCGATTCATGAATAAATGACACTGCTATGGGCAAATCAAATTACAGGGATCACCTTTGATTTCAAAATGGATGTAATAAAAAGTAAAATTTAAAGGCCAAACGTTGTTTTAATTTTTCTTGAAAAATTTCAATGTTATTAAATTCAGAGGTTTGTTTTGGTCGCCAAAATGTCTCCTGAGATATAATGAATATCTTACAAACCTCTTTTTCTCGGTCCATACTGTAAGTTACGGATCCTCGTTTTTTCCGCTCGGATTTATGGCCCGCGTACTTTGCGCTTGGGCCATAAATGCGAGCGGAAAAAACTCGGTCCGTAAGTTACAGTAAGGACCGAGAAAACGAGGTTTGCAAGAGGTATTTAACCCTTTCAATCCCAAGATCAATTAAGTAAATAGACTAGTTGGTGTCTTGAATACATTTTCCTATAGGTTAGTTTGGAGAATCTCGTTTTTGATCTTTTCAACATACTCAAGTTGATCATTTTCTTAAAATGTTGTCTTCTTTTTGCCGGAGACTGTATTGATATAGTGGGGAGAAAGAACCGCTTTCGAAGTTTTGGGACTGAAAGTGTTTAAAACTGTGTTGATGATCAACTTTGCAAACTGGGTTTGACAGCCACTAGCTAAATAAAGCGACCTAAAATATTTTCACCTGCGAATCTTATAATATTATATGTGCCATTTCAAATGCTTTACATCTTTTTTGTTAAAGATGTTTAAGTAATTATAAGTTATAACTTAGTCATAAGAACTGTGGAGTTCCCACTTAACTTTGTTGTAGTTCTGTTTGTGGGCATCACGGTGGTTGTCAGAGGTACCTCTGTCGTTTTTCTTGATTTCTTGCTTGATTTTAGCCATTGCTTAAATTCCCTCCATTTCTTTAACGGCACACAAGTTTTCTCATGAGGCCGATTCCGTTTGTGTAAATATATTCTGCTGTTTTTTCGTTTGCCGTTGATTCTGTGCTTTCCTCTATATAACCTGATGTTTATTGCTCTTTCTACGAACTGCACGGCCTTTATACCCCGGCGGACCTTGTTGGCGGGTCGAAGTTTCCCACGTCTATTGAAGGCAATAAGGCTGTTGTTATATTTGACCGAGGCGAACTCCGTATAAGCGTTGTCCGCAAAATCATCGGTAAAAACACAATTATCCCTCAGCCGGCCGTTTGTCTAATGAGAGAAAATGATACTAAATAAGAATTTGTCAGGCTATGAAAAGAAAACTTCATACTAATAACAAGTTAATTATTCCGCATCTCTCTCCTAATCTCATCACAATTACTTTTGTAAAGACTTTGCAAAATTGTTTTAAGAATTTGTTTTGAGACACGCTGTTTTACTAGTTTCTAGCGTAGAAAGAGAGAAACTTCGAAAACCCTGGGTTCGTTTAACTACATACCATGTTACTGTAATGTATTGATCTGTTAATCAAACCATACAGTGTGACCATTTCTTAGAAAGCCACTTAATAACACTGTAATATGGTAAAGTTTGTTTTCATTGCCAGGTGTACCGAACTTTATTCTATGGATCAAATTATATAGCGTGATTATCCTTTGTGCAGCGACCTAAGAGTGCTGTTGCACCTCCCAAATATGATCATTGTGTAACTTGTCTGCTCTGTGAAGCAACCAATAGATTGGAATGGGGAAATTTTTTTACCCACAGATTCGAAATTGATCTCGAGTCATTACCAATCGCCTAAACTAGAGTAAGAGAAGGTGTGCGCACCAACTAACGCAACGTAACTGAAGACGATCCACATCTTAGGACAGTGGAGTATAGAAAGAGTAACAAATGTTGCTTAAGTTTGCATTTGTGCCACTAGAACAGACAGTATGCATGTAGGCTGTTTTTTTTTTCCTTTCCTTAAACTGAATAGGTACCATGGTGAGTGACCTTATTAAGACGAGCCCTGCCTTATAAGCCGTACTGTTTTGGCTGTACCGTATATTTCAAGCACTGAAAAGTCGCGACAGAATACCCCAAAGTCAACAAAATACAGTTATACATGAGTTGCTCCATTAAGTACAATACAATGTAGACTTTGTGCTTATAGAAGCTTAAAGAACTCTTGCAAATTAATCTCGCTTGTCGCACCGCCTCAAATTCCTGCCATTTCTTCCAAATGTACTCCTTTGTAGCTAGTGTGTCAGGAGACCGCGCTGGGATTGTGTTATTTCCTTTGGTAAACTGGCGCACCGGTTAAATGAGCAAAGCCAAACCTTCAGCTTGACCTCCCGCCACGCAAAGAAACTCGCAAGAATAGATGGCAAGGCTTTCATACAAGGCGTCACTCGAAATGTGGTGACAAGGATTAAGGAACATGGTGATTTATTGGCGAATGAAAGGTGTTTGATATTTCCGAACTGTCTTCTTTGTGGTGGAAAAGGGTTTTATTTGATTTCTCACCTGTCGCGTTCATTTAGCCACACGCTGTTTGCGTGTACAAACGGGGTTGTCCCAAGCAGATTTTGTCTGTGTCGTGATGTTACCCTGCATTCATAATCAATCGACTTTTGGATTTGTTACGGCACGCGAGAAAAAGTCATGTGAAGTAAACTTTCCCGTTCCAAGAAGAACGTCAAGTTATGGGGAATGATTAGAAATGCAGCAAAATCCGCCATTGAGTCGCAAATTTTCCAAATTAGCATCTAATGAAATGTTACATAGATTTGTCAAAAATAATTTTTCTTCGAAGTTACAGTGCTTCGTTGATCGACTGGTCGTGTTACTGCTAAAGAGATCTCTTGGATTCATAAATCAAAACGGAAAGAGTCAATTAAAATTCTCTTTAAAAAGCAGAGTTAGAAAGCATGCCAGGGCGTATCGAAAAACTTATTTACACAATGTTTTGGCGGGCTCGCTAATTTCTTAGAGTTGGCGCGCACCTTCACAGCACGACTGTGGACACGCAACCATCAATATTTGCCAAACCAACGCATGGCTAGGCTAACCAGCATCGAAGGCAAAATGCACCATTACTAACCACTAGGTTGAACGGTGTGGGTTTGCATCCCTTCACCCACTCTCGATTTCCTTACACTACATTGAATTTCCGCCAACGCCTTTACCCTTGACTCATTTCATACCTTTGTATTCGGCTTATAAGTAGAATTGATGACAATAAGAAAGTTCCTTTGACTTTTAGAGGCTGCATCTTAATCTAGGGTAATTATGGTAATCCGATCTAATTTTAACACCGTCGTGACAATTTCTTTACTGAACCAATTTGTTACTGCTGGCGCTACAAGCTCTCCAATGGTGTCACAGGGCGATCTGTATGAACAACAGAGTACTATTTCACTTCTCATGCTTGTATTCCCGACTGAAACCGTTCGAATGGTAATGGCAGGTTTAAGTGATTGTTCTATCGATGAACCCACGCAGTGAGGACATTCTTCGCGAAAGTAAAGAGTTGGTCAGAAAGAATTGTCGCGTATATAATTGCCGTTGTTTTAGCTTTCTAAAAATAAAAATAAAAAACATTCTTGCATTGCGCTGAAATTATATCTGCTCTTTAGCATTTTTTATTTAGTAAGTTGGTAAAGAGGAGAGAATTGGAAATGAATGGTCTGATAAAATTACTTTTTTGAAAAATATTTAACAATTTGTGGCAGTGCTAACATAGAAAAAAAACAAGGAAAGTTTTAGAAGTGGATCTGAAAACAAACATTGGCTGATGTGGCACATCAGAGTTAAATGACTCGAGTACCACAAAAGTGGTCGTTTATATCCTTGCGTACCTTTGCTTTGTATAACCAAGCATAAATACTAAAACGATAGTCCAGTTTTGTTGCAAGTGGCTATGTATTGCGACACTCAATAGTGCAAATTAAGTACTAAGGAACCAATGCAGTTGTAACAACCTCGGAGATTGGTTACGTGGTGCACCCGCGAGGGTAGAGAAATATTCATTCTTCAGACACGTCAATTTGGTCAGTGCTTTCTAGAGCTATTATTGCGAAGAAACATTCGGTTTTTCATCCTTGTTATAATAAATTTGGTTCTAAAAGAAATGAAATCATTCGCTGTATACTGTAAGGCTTACTTTTTGAGTACCAATACTGAATCGCGCAGCAGTCGAATCAACTACCTTAAAGTGTCGGACTTAAACTAAATTGTTATTTTTGACTCTTAGATTGAAAGCAAATGAAATTTGAGGCTCTCTATACTGGATCATACTCTTTCTTAATATACTCTATTGTAGTATTTTTAATATCAATTGATACCTCAGTGTCTCCTCATAAATTGCACTGCACTACTGAGATCTGCTTTCTATAGAAGCCGGTTATTTACTGAACTAAATTAACCTAAGGGTTGACGGCTCTTTCAATAGGTTAAGAGATCCCACTGTTTCAGACAGTCGCTTCTCGATACTTAAAGCCTTTCTAGTCCTTAACTGTTTGTAAAGGAACGGCTGGTCTGTTTGACGAGGTCCTAACTCTTGCCTCTAGCTCTTGATGAAAATAAACTGCCTGACAGATTGATGCACCTCCATGGCTAAGGTTTCCTCTCAAGTCCTCCATTTTAGGTAAAGGAACGAGTAGTTTGTGCTGATTGAGTCTTTAGCTCTTGACTCCAGCTTTTGATATAATCAAAGCGTCCGCTTGACTTACCCTTGCTCGGAGACGTCCTCTCTTATCTATGCACAGGTAGTAGTTTGTCGCTGATCCGCGTATGGAAACTCTTCCAAAGCTCACCGATTCAACAACCAGCTTAGCTGCATAAGAATCAGACAAACAAACTTAGAGCAAGGCCTCATCCTTTTGAAATAAATTTTGATGGTCTTAAATATCGAGTCAAAATTAAAGGGAACCATTGTATTTGCCCGGGTGTCTCGATGCGATATTTCTAGGAGAAGGAAGTGAGCGCATAGTTGTTTCTAATTTTATGGCGACGACAGGTCAATAATGAGTTCAGTGACAGATGAAGATGATACAAGAACATGCCTTGAGTTGTAAGCGCAAACTCTCTCGGTCAGTAATACCTTTTCAAAGTTTCTACTGATAACTTGCGAGCACCTTTCAGAGAAAATAAAATTCAATTCGTTTATTTCATTAAAACACTTTTCTTTCAAACGTATAAGTTCCAAGCCATCCATTTTAGACTCGCTTAATTTTGTGGTTCAGTTTTTTTGATATTTTTAACTCTTTGAAGTTATTTTTGGAAAAAGCATTTCCGGCAAACGCAGTCATCTACAATTATGTTAAAGTTTTTGCGCACACGGGATTCCAAATAGAAGCTAAAAAAATAGCGATTGCTACAGCAACGTAAATCCGCTCGGTCATTTTCCTTGTGTTGTTTACTTTATCGATGAGAGGCTCAAATTAGAATGTTACTATTGATATCTCTCAACTGATAACTAGGGTCTTATAGATGAACAAACAACTGTAATAAAGCGTGAAGTTTGCATCACAACCGGCGCCGATCAAGAGCGCAATGATTTCATTCGTCGACCTGTCTGTTTTTGCACACGTCAAAACGGTGCTTTGCATGGAGAAAGATAATTTTATTTTGCCTCTCGTGCGGAGTTCCTTTTTGTTGTCTGACGCGATTTGTTTCATTCAATTAACGCAAGGAGGATTAGGAAGTTGAAAGGACTTTTGCAAAAGTAACAATAGTCCGCCTGGGACGAGGAATAAGCTCTCAAAATAATCACGCTTGAAAATGTTGATTAGTTGTCTTGTCTACCACAGCTGTCATAGAACTTTTCTCTAGATTTATAACTCTTAACCACTTCTAGATTCTTCGAATCGTTCTGCTTTCAACTCTGTAAACAAAGCTCCCATTGCTTGACAACCAAATAGCCAGTCGCCAAACACAGCCATAAAAGGTGACAAAACAAGTGCGTAACCCCTCGCCCACTGAAACAAATTCACGCCAAAAGAGTCAAAGAGATTAGTCGCTCCTTTGCTATGAAAAGTTCCAGCAGCGAAATGATAAAATGAACAATATTCGTTCGCGTTTCCTATAAATTGTCTTCTCCATGACTAATAATAGAAACAATTAGTTTTCTGGGTGCGCATAAGTAGCGAACAAAAATGTGAAAAATGTCACCCGATTTTCCGAAATAACAAACAAACGGATTTTTTGTTTGCTGAATCAGGAACATTAACTCACGTAACTGTAACCTTAAAAATCATATTGAGAAAAAAAGGATGTTGTGGTTTAACGCAGCAAAAAAGGAACTATATAAAAGATGTCCTCTCTTTGTGCGCTTATGTACTAAGCAAACATAGAACGAAGTTAGCTCAACTTTATAATAGCAAGGGAAGTATGAAGTGATGCATGCTTAAATCGCATGGAGGATTTGAAATCTCTTAATTTTTAATTACAGTGTGAAACAAAATTTAAAAGTAAATCTGATTAGCTCTCTCTGCGGAGACGAAGGTCATTATACGAATATCTATGCCTATTTGAGGCCATCATTTCTGAAAAGCTGTCAGGAATTTTAGAAGAGGAAGGATTATACTGCCGATCCTACAAACCGGGCAAGAACAGACAGAGACGTGTAATAAATGCTGGTGTAAACAACGTGTCATAACTGTTATATTAAACAGTTAAACGTTTATGTTGGCCCTTACCGTATTTATCACCATCCTTCCCTATCGCGTCCACACTTCGGTCCGCGTTGATGCGGACATGCCGTCCGCTGTTTCGCGAATAAAGTTGCGTGAATCTTCGAAAGGACAAGCTTTTCGTGTCCGATTTGGCTTTCTCCATGCGGTAGTGCGGGTCGAAGTTTTTCTTTCGCGCCCATTTCTACGTAGAAAGAAGAACAGAGCGAGTTGAACTTCCGCGAGGGTGCATGTTAATCTGTAGTAATTAATTATAGAGATATTCTTACCAATTCGATGTCGCCCTCCTGCGCAAGGCCACCTGAATGTAGCAGACTGTAATGAGAGAGACATCGTGTCACCAGAGAATTGGATAAATTGCGATCTAGTTTTAATACTCGAAACAAGTGAAAAGTTTTCTCGGAAGGCCACTTTAAGAAGGTGCTATGATCTCAATTGCTAATCTTAATCGTTGTCCCATGTTCAAAAGCAACCAGCTTTGTAAAGCTCACCAGTTAGAAAAAAAGATTTACTTACAGGATCGAGAGAAGGAAAACCGCGTTGACGAGATTTAACCCAAATGCCATCTTGACGAGGACTGAACTTCACTGGCGTGCTGGCAGCTTTTATCATACATGCGTCATTCAGAAACGGTTAACACCCGGTGCCGACAAATCGCGCGCCGTATGTGGGAAAATGAGAGCAAGACTGGCCGCAGAGAACAATTAGGAAGTGTTAACGGAAATGTACGACAAGCACTGACCAACTCCTACTCAACGAAGGAAGGAAAAGACCCAGCGGTCCTTCTGGTTCGACCCCAAGAAAACAGAGCAAAATTGAATCCGAGCTGTGCTCATGGAGACACTTGTCCTCGTCATTAATGAGGTGTGCCTCTGGTTTTCCCTCAGAACAATTAACTGTAAATGCAATTAAGATGGTTATCACTATCTTTATCGTTATGCCGCTCAGGGTTTGACCTTTCAAGGTGTCAATTTGCGCTTTTCACGCCTTAATTAAATTTTAAATGTTAAATTGCAACACACTGCGGTTGAGAAAGGTTGATGACATTAATGTTTAGACTTTAAGTCTCTGGTTCAGCAGCACTGTTAACAACAGTGATCAAAGGCAAGCGGTTGTACAAGCGCGCACATGAAACAAATTCTTTTAACCCCCATTAAAGTTTCCAGCCGCGGCTTGAAGTATTCGTGTGAATAACGCATCGATTAAGTCCCGCCTGTTATTAGACTACAAGAACAATACGTCATTAAAAAAAATATATGAAAGCAGCCGACTCACCCCTTATTTAACAACTGCACTAAAGGAGCGGATGTTTTGAAGATTAGATGACTGGGCGATATCACAAGATACTTTTTTCGTTTAGTTATTTTGTGTCTAAAACGTTTGTTTTATCTTCATGCAAGTACATTTCTCCTTTGCAGTTGAGCTAAGGAAATGCGTTATTTCTTCAAAAGTAACTTCTTTATGATCGATTTTACTTTATTTTTATTGAAAGAAGCAAGTCGTAAAGCGTGAGAAACATGTCGAGACTGTCTGCCTTAACACTTTTCTGAAATACGAGAGCAGGGATTACCTGTGTGAGATAATGGCTTATGCAAACTAACCTGAGTAATGAAGATGTTCAAATTAGTGGCTAACAAACCAAAATTTTCTTTTTACATCTACGTTCATCGCTTTATTGCAGATGATTACTCTTTGTAACTGAGATCAAGCAAAACAATCTTTTTTTTCTGCCTAGTATTTATTTTGTCGATAGAATCACTTTGCAAACGAAAACGACACCAGCCCACTACATCAAGTCCACGTGGCGTAAAGTGCATTCCTTAAGAGGGAAAGTCTGAAGTTTTTCACTGAAAATTCCTAGATAAGCTCGGTTAATTGGACAGTTCACTAACAAAGAAGGCGGCGACAAAGTGACGAGAAGTAATACTTCCAAAATCGGAAAGCAATGCAGATTGAGGTGGCTATCCTTGCTTAGCTTTGATAGAGTGATAAACTCCGTTTCCTCTGACCCCTTCCACTCCTTACCCTTAGCCGAAACATTTCAAAACTGCACAAAAAAACTCCCAAGAATTTCCCTTCGGTAAGTATTCAGTGTTCGTTCTGTTTTTGTCCGTCTCTTTGCAGAGTGTACCGGTTCCGCCATGCCACGAAGTGTACAAACGGAAATCGTGATGACGTCATTGCCCTGGAAGCGAGGGATAGTTTAGTGATTGTGTTTTTGCATTTGTTAATCCCCATCAGGGAATCACTGTAATCAAACAGAATGATATTGATGCAACTGCTAGGGTCAGAACGGACGTAGAACAAAGGAAGGTCTTCTCTATTAATCTATATAAGGTGCTACCGATACAGGAACATTGAAGATGGCACGACTACTTAAGAAGTCTTGATCCCTAAACTTTTGCTTCGGTTAAACAGTGCTTCTTGCAATAGATCGAGTGTATGCATTATCTTAAGTTTATCTGAAGGGTTACAGACCCTGTCCCCACCTAGTTTCTCTGGCTCCTGAAATCTTGTTATCGATAGCTCTGGCACCAGAATATCCGTGAGAAAAATCGATGTTCAAAATTATCCTCTGAGAAGTGCCCCACCAAAAGCAGATTTCCCAATCGCTACTTAGAACTTGGAACATCTCGAGTTTTTTCCGCTCTCCTTGCGTTCAGTTTAAACGGAACTAAGCGTCCTGTTATTTTCCGCAGCCCAATCGGCCTGCCCGATTTCAGACACTTGCGTCGTCAAAGACAGAGACTAATTTGCGTGGCTTCCGCCTATCAATAGAGCTATCAGTGGCCCGAATATCGATATCACTCTATTGGAAACTTCCGATACCCCGGCGGGAATTGACCAATCTCGGCAGTCTAACGTGAACTGATTAGAACAGTTTGTTACACACCATCGTAGTATATTCTCCTTGAGAAATATTAATAGGATTTGATAAATCTGAAAGTGATTACAATTGACAGGTTCTTTTGATGCCCATTTTCTCCTTCGTCACAGACTGCGTTCTACTCGTCTTTTCTGGTATCAGCGCAAATTGCCTCTTTTTAACTTTGTAAAATGTGCGTCGCAAAGAGTCGTCCTTTGGCAGACTATCGGCGCCAGATAGTTTAACTGAAGTTTGAACTGCTTGGTGTTTTGTTACAGATGAATTCTTTCCCCTAAAAATATCCTTGAGTGCAGTTTCTAATGTGCTAAGCAGAGAGTTTTAATGGTCATGTTAAAAGTAAGCATCAAAAGCTGGTAGGCACCCTAGGTCAGTTTTGGATGAGCAAATCCTAACTTTGTATGTCTTGTTAATTTTGGGAGCTTCAGCTTGCAACTGAAATGTCGTCCTGAGAACTTTTTAATAGGATATCACTAATAGAGAAGGGCATTGTAGTTGTTCTACAGGACATATGCAATAAACGCTAACACGTACAAACAGTATCTGATTAGCAAATATCTCCCTGAAAGCAAATTTGAATTTTATAAAATCAGTTTTATTAGAATTGTTCTCGAGATAACGAAGTTAACAAAGACATTTTGGTGGAGGCGTGCGGAGTTTCTTAATTTAAAGCTGTGTATTTTTTGAGTGGCCAAACATGATCTGCTGATGAAAAACAAATATGAGACACGACTGATTATCTAACGCTGATAAAATAATTGCCACGAACTGATAACTACATTGTGTAGGGTATCGATATCGGTATAACATGAAAAATGTAGTTGTCACAGACGCCTGCAGGAAGATCTGGCAAGTGTGGGATTCTTTTGCATTTCTTAGATCTTGAAATGCTCCAAGATATGGCGATTGCCTTCTTAAAGCATGCGACATTATATCGTCATCAGAAGATTCAGTAGTCGCACGTCGTGCTTGTGAGAACAAGATCTTATCGTCTGAATTTCTACAAGATCGTTTCCATCAGTCGCTTGCTCACTAATATAATTTGAGTCGGACACTCACGAATTGAATTGTGTAAAATGAGTCAAAACATGAGTATCAATAGAACAGGATAACTAGTCACTGGTGACACACACTGACTCTATCAAATAAAGATTTCAAAATTAGAGTTCATTTATTAGGACCAACCTACGAAAACGGTAACATGGACAACCGATTAGTGATGAAAAACATTTCCCCTTTTGGAATTCACAGCCATTTTGACTGAAAAAAAGGCGTCAAACAAGATTATGAAAACAATTCATTTTTGCTTTACTTAATGGCGAGACGGACATAAAACACCTGGAGCCAAATGTTCTGAAGGTCTGTCGATAATTCGAACACAAATTGGCCAACGATAACAGAATTGAAAGGGTGAGGAATTCCCATGTATAGGAGTGGCTGTCGATCGTGTGGTGACAAGGAGGATCGGCGCCTCCAGGGGCAATCGTAACTCTCCAATGTAGACCCATTGCAGCGACCTATAACTCTAGTTTACTTTATACTTTACTAAAATCAAGGAGAAAACGTTAATAGATAAGTGCTGAGTAAAGAAACACAATGAAAAACCATTCGCTCTCAGTTTGCGAACGACAATAAAGGGTTCGAGTATCATTTTACCTAATGTTGTAAATGCGAGGTAGAAATTACACCAGTTGTTTCCAATTTTGTCAAACGATTTTTCCGCATTACGTAAGTTTTGCAAGCGTATTTTCTGGAAGGATTCCAGCAGCAATAACAATAGAGTTTTTGTCCTAGCTTGTTGTCAGCTTCAATTAAGAATTCCTGAAGCAGAAATTACTGTTGTTCAATTAAAGTTTATCGAATCCTTCCTCCGAGTATGAATGGAAAACCTCCACTTCAAACATGACACTACATAATCACTTCCACATTTAAGCGTTATTACTTCAACCAAAACGCGTGAAAAATAGCGTGCAACCCATCGTTTTACAAAAGGTCTCGAAAAATAAACATTGGGTAATCTAAGAGTACGTAGAAGGATTATCTCCATGACTGTGACCCCAACAGAGTTACAGTGAGTTGCGCTTTGTAGTTACTTTCTGTTTATTCTGGAAAACGAGCTACCTAGGGACGATCGACAGTTTGAAAAGTGCAATTCCAACATAACACCGTTTTTGTTTGTGAACAAAACGCTTGGTGTTGCAGTTTTCGTCTAAACGAGCGACTGTGTGTTTCGAAGGGTGAAACTTCCCCAAAATGGCGACCCGTTTTCAGTTAAGTGGCATCAGTGGTTCTAATAAGAATTTCGTTTCGTTATAAACCTTACATTTTGATGTTCTATCTGTAAATAACGATTTACCCAAATACCCAACAGTTTTCACTACCTATAAGGCCTTAAATGCATGCCGGAAAGCTTATGAAACACGCAAAAGCACCAAGCAATGGCTGAAAATATGAAATCTAAATTAGCACGGTTTCTTCAACACAGAAACAATTTCCTTCCACAATTGCAAACGTATTATGTTATTTAAGTTAATATACGCATTTTCGATTTCCTATAGCCCCTTAAAATAGACTTTGCTTGAAAATATTTTTGTTAAAATATCCTCGTTCCGTCACGTCTCGGGCATTCGAGTCTTTGCTGCGGTTAACTTGGTATTTTAGTCGTCTGTGGATTGTATCATCGTAGAAATGAACTCATTTTCCATGTCCTATTCGCATTACCTTCGCGGAGAGAATAGTTCCTTCCGTTTTTAATGAAATTTCAAGTCTAAATTTAAGAATAGTCAGTACTAAGTCCTGCAGTGTGGTTGATTAAACCATGTAAGGTATATTGCTGTGACATCTTTTGTGTTCATTTCTAAGTGCCACAAGGGTGACTCTGACTTCAGTCTTTGTAATCGATGGGCGCTTTCGTGTGTTTTAGTTGAAAATAACTCCTTCTAGCTTTAATGACCAGTTTTAAGTTTTGTAATGAATAAATGACGAAATCTACCAAGAGTCAGGGAGTTTTGAAATCAAATGAAGCTCCCATTTTCATCCTGTGTACAGATGCATTAAAGTTTGCGTACTCGATCGGATAGCTGTAATGATTCATAATATTAAACTGTGACTATAAAACAAAGGGAGCACATCACTTATAGACACTTTGGTCCATTAAGTCACTTGATATGTGCAAAAAGTAGAATTTAACTAATGCATGGAAATGTTCTCTACGACAGCTGGTATTAAAATTTCCTAATTGCTATGAGAAGTCGTTTAAATTTCACAGCTCTCGCTTGTTGGGTCAGCTAGTTCCTTCTGCGGTCAAAATCTTTCAAGACCTCTTTCTGTAAACTAAAAGGTAGCTCCTTTTTTGATTGATTCTCCAGTTTCGTTTGGATCTCATGCAAGTTAAGACGAATGAAATACAAATAGCGGTAACAACTTAAACCATGCTGAAATAGAGACTGATAATCGTTCAACAAGCTATTCTGCTTTGCATTTGTTTTGGCCGAAGCATAAAGAATGATCGTTTAATGCTTTCCTCTTAATCGAGCTTGCAGAAATTTCATACCCTTTCGCAGTCACAATCAAGTAATTTTTATACCTTGCTATAAGTCAATTCCCTTACGACCATGATCGATACGGAGGATTCTAAATTAGATATGATAACTTAACTGTATTTCGGTGAATTTCATCTGTGGATCAAACCATGCAGTGTCATCATTCTTTGGAAAGCTACTGAACAGTACTGTACTGTGGTACTGTTTGTGTTTCTTTATAATGTGGTTGTAATGTTTTCATCTGTGAATCAAACCATAAAGGATGAACGCTACGTAAAAAGCTTCTGAACAGTTTACAGACCAGTACCAGGGGCAAAATGTTTTTGTTTAACTATACACTGTGGTAAATTTTAAGCTATGAGCGGAAGAATCATCTATTTCAACAACGCAACATTTATATGGTGATGTTAAGGATGGAAAATTTGGATTCCTTCTCAGTTAAGCTGACTAGCCACTTGCCATTTTAAAGGAGAATTGCAGTTTGTACGTATGCACAGGCCTGCACGTCATCAGTACAGGACTAAAGTGCATCATGCAAAAGAGAAGCTTGAGCTTATTTTTTACCAGTATATAGTAGCTATGTTTCGGTTTACACGAGTCACTAAGCCTAATCCTTAAGATTATATACACCTAGACAGGCTTCTGCATTGTCTTGGGCTAAATGGATAGGGATCAACTTTAGCCTGATTGATAACATTGTTTTATCAACAAAGATGTTATAGTCCAGTGTACCACAAAAATCTTTCTTTTCAAAGCAACAGTCGCATAGTGTGACACACCTTCCTTATCAGAAGCTAACACATGTACTCTACAAATGGGTGGCTATTATGGCGTGTATAACCCCTGGATATTGTATTGTGTTTACACAATGCAATCTAAACAGTTTAAAAGTCGAAAGCTGTACATATTCATTGACATACAAGAAGGAGCTTATCAGAACAAATCTGAAAATTGCTCCAGAAAAATGCTACTTAACTGTTTAAAATATTTCGGAGTCAACCTCAGAATACTGTCCGTATTCTGGAGTTTCGTTTTTCTCCGTTTGTCACCAAAAATGATTTTACCTTAATTAAAGCTATCAAGAGATATGATATACGTAACTGGTATCAGTTCGCCTTATAAGAGGTTTGATGTCGTAGAGGTTTAGATAGAAGTGGCCTCATAAACCAGGAACACTCGGCGAGGAGATTGAGCTAAAAGCCTTTAGATCTGAGAGACATTTCTAGGCTCCTTGTAATGTTTAAAGACTGTCTTAAAAGATGTTTTTATCACCTAGAAGAATTTGATCAGTTCAGATATCTTAGCTGAAAATTGAGGTGCTCAAAAATGTTAATTAAAATAATTTCGTCAATTCAGAAATTGCGAGCTGGACAGCACCTTGTAAAAACTTCCCTATAAACCATTGTAAAAATATCCTTTCCGAAAACGTAAGGGACTACTTTTCCCTTGTTGCGAATCTTTTAGGTGATGTTTTGGGGACTGCAAATCTATTCAGATACACGGTTCGAAAATCCGAGGGCCTGTGTGTTCGATATTCGAAACTTCTAGCTCACCTTGCTTAACTTCCGAACAGATTTTTACCGAGAATAGTCGTTGGATGCCCTTGATAAACATCGCAACAACTCACTGCGTGTTCATTTTCTTCCTCCGATATCCTGACCCCAGTGCTTTACAATGAATTTAGATTCCAATGGCATATCACAAGTTAATCATGCTAATGTCAAGATCAATATAGAGCTGCTACTCAACGTGCTCATACCTCAGTTACAGTGTAAGCTGCTCTTTTCAGTTATTGATGGGCACGGAATGATATAATGCATCATTCGAAAACATTTACTACAAAGACACAAATTTGTTGATTAAGATTTAGACGAACTGCACTCTATTCAGAGTTTTTACTATTACTCGAGGTAGAAAAGAAACTAGTATTACAAGAAGGATACATGTAATACAACTTTGAAATAACTCTTTCAGAGATGGCGCAGTCTCGATAACGAAACTTTACATCCCCTGACAAATTATACAACTGGAGTTTGTTCAGGTCATGTGTCCCAAAAACTCAAGAGCTCAGTTGCCACCATAAGACGGCAACGACTGCTGCAATAACCACTATACCAATTATGTATCTATAAATTATGTCAGCTTTTAAACGAATCAATGTTTTTATGTATTCTGTATACGGATCGTTCCATGTTAAGGGGGCTCTGTCGGTGTGACGTTTGGTCAGTGCTATTCTTAAAGTCTGTAGACGAAACTTTGTACACAATCCTGACCCCCCTCTCCCCCCCCAAAAACCAAAAGATGTCAAATAAATTTGTTAAAATAGAGGTATGCTTCGTCACTATTTCTCGTAATTTTTCCAAGACACAATGAACTTGAAAAATGTTGGTATTTTAAATGCAGTATATGGTTTAATGCTCGGAGATATTAACTGCATAAGCTGCTCTATAATCCAGGGGTAAATAGAGTAATGTATGTATCCTTGCCATTCACAACAGAAGCTAGCAGCAGATTGTTTGAATTCATCCTTCTTATAGTTTCTTGGTCATTATTTTTAGTATCTGTATTCATACTGGTTTTACTATCCCAGTTTGGTCTGTTTTCAAAGAAACAGTTCTCTGTCCTTCTTATCGTGCAAAAAATTGTGTTTGTTTGGTGTGCTTGCTGCTGATAAGAACAACAGTAGAGTATTGCAAACAGCTTCCAACTCTATTGAACACATACAAGACTTTATACTCTCAGAACAGAAAACAAGCATAGGTTAACTGATAGTCATCCACAGATGAAACCATTGGAGCTAAGCTGTATAAAGGATAACGGTCAATGCTACAATACAGTACTGTTCGCTAGCTTTCTAGAGAATGTTCACAGGACATGGTTAGATCCACAGAGGAAAAAGTTAGAAACCATACAAAGTAACACAAACAGTACCACACTACAGTACTGTTCAGTAGCTTTCTAAAAAATATTCGCACTGAGTGGTTCAATTCTGAAATGAAAAGTTATAACCACATCAGTTTTATTGTAAAAGAAATAGCACCACAATTCAGTAACTTGTCAATGAAAGGTCCTATGGAAACTTTACTGAGGACCTTAATATACAGTATGCAATAAGAAAGGTTACTCTGCTTGGTTTTATTTACAAATGAAACATTTAAGACTGCATAGTAAAGTAAGCTATCAAGAATGTTATCTCATGACGCTAGGTTTTACTGCTATTACTTTGATCAAACTGCTTTGTGGTGAAGGATTACCATAACTGAAACAAAAATAGGCTCATTTTGTTTGGGTGTGCCTGGGAACATTTCTTTTATATTGATTAACAGGAAAGAATTTCAAGGTGGAAACCTTATTAGAGATAAAAACCCCTTATTACAACAGTTAACTCCCTAGATGCTTTGTGTATGTCATTGTAGAACTGATATGCACACAGGGACGGCTTGTTTCGGCTTGAGTTAAGAATTGCAGCACAATGCCGAAAAAGGTTTCTAGTGATAACATATCAACGAAAAGAACCTTATTATCATTAGCTTAACCGCTTGAACAACTTTCCTTGGTCAGTAACCGAAAGCTGTTTTGCTTTGGACAGCATACATGTCTATGATTCATGTACTTGCTTTTCATTCGCTCTGACGAAGGATTAACGCCTGAAACATCAGCCTCTCTTAATATTACGGTTATAACTGACATTTATCGACTTATTTGATAAAGCCACTTTCTTGTGTCATATTTCTCTCGGTTGCAGGGCCAATTTCCTTATAAACGGACCTCTTCGTAGTATGAATGGTATTCTGGTTTTCGTTTGGTAAATATATGCTTTCGATTCCACCAATCGTTAATTCAAAACAAATAAATATTTATTTTTCACTGTTCCTTTGGATCATTAATATTGCTGTGTTTCAATTCAGTTTACTATTTGTGCCTTGATACTTTCTCTGTATGGCGTTGCTGGTTTAACAAACACTTGTGGCCTTGTAGTTAGGAGTGCGTCAATCCCTTAATCCTTTATACGTGTGAGAACAGTCGTGCTTAGTATTGGTGATGCCCTCTACTATTTGCTGTTCTCTAACTTTTCAATCAGTAAGCAAAATCTAAAACGCGCAATCAAACAGTTGGTTCTCGATCTCTCCTCGTACTTGAAAAGTTGGACTTTTTTCAACTTTGTCCAACAAACTTCACTGTAAGAGTGAGATAAACAGGATGTAAATATAACACTAAGTATATAGAGTCTTTTATTTGATGGGATATGTCACCTTACTAGTTTCAGTTTCAAATACAAACCAGATGTTAGAATCTCACTAAAAAAGTTCTCAAGGAGATTTTATAAAGTAAACAAAGATTGTGTGTTGTTATTCATGCCTTTGCACTCCCTGCAACGACCAATATAGTGGTTTTACCACGCAGTAGATCACTTTTGACAAAACTGACCAACTAGCGGATACTGGCCTCTGTGTGGTCTTTTTCTACCGTGAGAAACGAAAGTACTTCTCTTGTTAACGCCTAGTTTCATGTTGCGTTAATTAGATCGCCTCAGGTGTGGCCTGAAGTCACTAAAATGATATGTTACCCATATCAGAACACAAAGCGGGCAACTGCTGAAGGCATTGTTTGAAAGGGGGCTGTTATAGGTGGGAAAAACCAATTCCTTTACAATGACAGATTGTTGACGTCAGAAGAAACATTTTTGTTATGATGCGGACAAATTTCTCTGTTACAATAACCTATATTATTTTATGCCAAGTCAACTCTAGAACGTTTCGTCAGCGGGAACAGGCCAGGCAAACCGGAGTAGACGGTAAAATACTTAAATGTAAATTGTAAGCTTAAGTTCGTGTTAAAATCAACCTCTTCTTTTGCTTTTTCGAGGTTATAATCAAAACATTGGAGATTGGTTGCCGGAGAAAAAATATTTTTTTGTGTGTGTGTGTGATAAACAGCTAGAGGGGAGAGCACTACAACAACATTAGTCTAACAACGTCGCGATCAACATCCAGTGACTACATCGTGTGACAACAGAAGAATTTATATTATCATCACATTTTACATGATGAACAACAACCCTTTCTTTAAAAACATTAGTCTAGTAATAGTGTTTCTTTTTGAAAGTAAACTGTTAAATTTTTCAATTCATAGATACGATTTGCTTACGTGCGTTGAAGCCTCTAAGAAAGTTACGTATTATTGAGTCTATCTATTCATGGTCCTGAATTGTGATTATAATGAAAGTAAATCCTCTACTCATTATGATATTTCCACTTTTACGTTTCATGTTTTTCTCTAAATACCATTTCGTGAAATTCCTACCGGGTATGAGATCACACAGTTTATTTCTGTATTTTTTCTTAAGTTGGTCTTAAACTTGATACGATGATGGGAATGGAAGATTGAATAGGAGGTTTATTCGCAGTTATATTAGTACACGCACGGGCCACTCAGAGCATAGCGTTTGAGCTGACAAGAATCAAACCTGAATCAGTTTTAATCTTTTTCGCATTTAATCATTTTTCGATCTCAGTCAACGACTTTTTCTCGTATTAGTCTTACCTGTTTCAATATAGCGCCACCGAAAGAAATGAAGAAAAGGAACGACGTATCAGTTTTATATTCGCCATGGTGTCTGTGTTCTCTATGAGAATTGCCGCAAAAAACTGAAAGGAACAGACATATGTTGATTTGGTGTTCTACAAGAGGTTATGTCATCTTTCATGTCGACCCATGAGGCATTTGCTAAGAGAACATTTTGCGGGACTGTTCTTTCAAGTTGTCAGTAACTCTTTAGTTCCAGAGAACACCCAAGTATCAAGTTGATGAAATTTCTAATTTTTACTTTGCATGTTGCCGAAAATCCCATTTCCTGCTGAACCATCCAGAAACAGTCATCTAATGACCTAGACTTACTGACTTGCATTTTTTGGTGTCAAACTGAAAAAGTATATATATAGTATACAATATATACAATTTTTTTATGCAATTCGGCTTACTGTCTTTCACATGCCTTTCATGCATTGAAATGAAAATAGTCATGAAATAGTCGGCTCAACAGATATTTCCCAGTCACTACTAGTACTAGTACAACAGCAAACCATTGTTCGTTCTCCGAGAGTGTAGTTGAAGTTAGGATGTGTTTGTTTATGGGTTGTGAGTTGCAATTGCTAAAATTTCTAAAAAACTAACTGCGTAGGTCAGTCTCTTGGCAGGCGGTAACAGGCGAAACGCTTTTCTTCTCATCAGCAGATCAACAATTAGCAATTAATGAATTCGGCTTTCGTAGGATATGAAGAATTAAGTGGATCGAGGAAGGTGTTATCCATCGAGGCCGTAAGCCGAGGTGGATAACACCCTTCCGAGATCCGCTTAATTCTTCATATCCTACGAAAGCCGAATTCATTAATTGCTTTATTATTTATCAAAATATTTTCAAACACTTGAAGGAGAAAATGAGCTTTATTTTCACAAATTTCACATCCACCAGCAATATAACAAAACCACAAAACAACACAGGATCGTCCCCAGGTCTTCTCGGTTAACCATGCCTTAACTTGCGAAAACGCTGCATTTTTGACGTCATTTCCTCGTTAAAGTCAAAATTGTTCCAAATTTGGTCATCAGTAACTGGTTATGGTGAATTGAACGTGTGCTTTTAGCCAATCAGAATCGGGAAAATATTTTGAATGAGCAATATACTTTATTTTCCACTATCTTACCAAAGTAATGTTATTAGCTCAAAAAGTGATCATTACTCGGGCTTTCCGAAGGAAACGCCCGAGGTTTAAATTCGGCTTCGTTTTTTTTTTTTCCTTCAGTCACAAATCGCTGTAGAGCTCTTACGGCGCATGCGTAGAATTTGTATGGTGCGCATACAGTTACGAGCGAACCTTTTATCATGAACCATGCTATGACTGCTTTATCAAATGGACTATCTATCGAAAATCATGCTATATCAAATCAGCTATCTCCTGTTAGCTTACGTAGAAATCGTCGCATGGGTAAACGTGATCGAGAACCCAGCAGATTGCCAGTTCGAATTTTGAAGTGTCTGAGAAACAAAAACAGAAAGCTGAAGGAGTTTGTCTTCAAACGTATCTGTGCGAGTTTACCGAAGTCTTCCAAGCTTTGCTGTTATGTGAAGGTTAGAAACTTATAAAATATGAATGTAGTACAAAGATAACGAGCTTAAATAAAATTACACAACATGAAAAGAAGCTTTTGTTTAATTGCGCTAGCAGGGTTTATCAAGGGTTGATGAAGCTTGAATTTCGAGCAAATCGGTATTTATCATTGTTTACCTGTAATAATTTGATGTGCCGGTACAAAAAGTAGCCCCATATATCAAATTTTTGTCAATTTAAACTGAGTACAGACATAGAGAAGAAACCTGGTCCTACTCCAATGTATATTGACCCAAGCAAAACAATATCAGCCCCTTGTAGCCAAGGAAATGAGCTAGTATTTGGGCAGAATTCTGGACAACAATGTGTTGCAATGAGTTTATGCTCTTTGATTTACGATAGCAAACAAGGAATCCATTCAGCTAATAACCTCATGGAAATAATGAATATTGGAAATCAGTTGTATTCAGGTTTGCCTCAGTTTGCCAGGCAATCCTTTTTAATGCAGTCAGAAATACCATCAATGCTAAATGTGTTCGAAACTGACCATCAACTTCAGTACAGTGAAAGCTACACTGGTACTATTCATTAAGAAGCTGCCATAGAAGGATATCAATACTGTACTTCTTTGCTAAGAGCCTTTGAATCACTTTTGGCTGAAAACTACACTAATTTTGTATTGACAGTAGGGTGAAATGCTATTGCTATCTATTGTAGTGGTAATGTGGGGTTTAAAATATTTGATTCTCATGCAAACGATTCATATGGTAGAAGCCATGCCCAAGATACATGTGAGCTGCTTGAAGTATTGTCTCTTAGTGACTTAGTGCATTATTTTCAGAGTATACAGAACAATATTATGTTTGAGGTGAAAGGACTAATAAATTAATGAAGCTGAAAATGACATACTTGTTCAGACTTGTGTTTGTGAAACCATGAAGTTTAAGTTAAGTACTACTGTGACTATTTATTCACTTTGCTATTCTATAATGAAATCCTGTGCTTATCGGACTTCAAAAACATTATCTTCTATTTGTCGATAATGGCAAAAGGTTATGTGATAGTTTATCTTTAGATATGAATTCACCATCCAATAAAAATTTGCCCAAAAGTGTTGATTTTTGTGGAGTTGAAGTAATTTTTGACCTTAAAAGTGATATCACTGAAGGAGTATTGTTTGAGTCAGTGCAAAGCAAATCTGTTCTCCAAAATATTATACAGAATAATAGTGAATGCACAGGGTTTTTGATATGGTTCGCATCTTTTTGTGTTCGCTGTATTTCAAAATCCATACAAAAATCAAAATATGTATATTCCTTCTTGATCTATGATGAAAGTCAAATGACTCCCATTCAATATACTAAAAAGATAAATGGTATTGCTTGTCTAGTTAAGACTATTAGAAATGTTCAAAAAACATATCATTCAGCAGAACATTACCAAATACAGTTTGTGTCATGTTCAACCAAATCTGCTAACAAGAATGAATGAAAAAGGATAATGAAAAATTAAAGGCAGAAACAGAATTATAAAGGCATGGAACCATCAAGGAAGAGAATATTATTGGAAAGAAAACAAGCAAATGATTCTGCAAATAAAAAAGAACTGCAAAAGAACCGAGCACAAAAATACAAAACAATGGATGCAGCTAAAAACAAGATTTATTAGACAAACATGCAGAAAAATGCAAAACAATGGATGCAGCTAAAAAACAAGAAATGCTTGAGAAACGCAAACAAAAATACTATGGCAATAAGAATAAAAATGTGGAATCATGTATTGAAATGTTTAAGAAGAAAATAAAGGAAGGGCCATATTATATATGTTGTTATATATGTTTCTGACGTCACCTGATTCAGGGCCAACAAATCTGGTGTCAAATAACTTTGAGATTTTCACGTTGCTTAAAGACGACTTGTGTAGCGTTCGACTTCTACATAGTCTACATAGCAAGATGTTGAAAGAAAGCCCGAGTTCACGCAGTCATACGTCTAGTTGAACATGGTTTCGACAAGAGATGGGAGAATAGGAACTATGCAAAAAAGAAACACACGTTTTATAATCTCGATATTGTTCACTAGCTGTCAGAAGCACTGTTTGGTTCTATCCATAGACGAAAAAGGAAAACAGCTAAGTAGGCAGCAGGCGTTGAGAGGTATCATGATCATTATCACAGCCTGATTAAAAATAACGAAAAATCATTGTGTCATATGCTTCACTAGAGAAGAAAACAAATTAATCGCGCACAAACTGTCATCAGGTCTTTTATTCAGGTATTCACAACTTCAATAAGAGTTTAAAAAGTTAAGTTAATTATTTAACTCGCACAGCAGACTAAACGAAATGTTTGATGTGATTCAAACACCACACTCTTTCCCAGCTCATTGGTCCAAAAAAAACATGAGCTTTATCGGCAACTAACAAAATATATTATGCCTGCCAGTGACAAACTAGAAATGACAAAATCCTTCGGAGTGTAAACAAACTATCTCAGAGCAAATAACAGTGTATCAGACCGCCTTAAAGGTCACATCTACGTCCTTCTGATTGATTTCAACCTATAACCATGTTATGCAAAACGTATTGTTTTGAACTTAGTGTATCAGTACAAGCCGTTCATTGTCTTGTTGTTTAATAATTCTTTCAAAAAAAGTCACGAGGCTTCATTTAGCGAGCTAAGGTAATCACGAGAGTGACCTGAGTAAAAATACTCTTGTATGCGATTATATACTTAAGCAGTAAACCGCAGTTTCTATGGGTTTACCGGCGTAACAAACCATGCGGGATGTTGGGAGAACACGAGAAGAGCTTGTAAATCACGAGCCGCCTGGAGAGTCATTTATAAGCTCTCCGAGTGTTCTCCCAATATCCAAAGTGGTTTATCACGCCGGTAAAACCATAACCAGTTGCGGTTTATTTCTTATATAAACTAACTTTAAATAAAAACAGAAAATATTCCTCTTTTCTATGGGTTCACTGGCACAATAACCCATAGGTTTTCGACCAATCAGCGCGCGCGTAGTATCTAGGTTATTTTTTGAAAACAATATTTAAGAAATAGAAAATATGTACCGTGTTTCTATCGAGTTTTAGTATAAATCTACTAGCGTTCTATCACAAATGCCGCGCTCTGATTGGCTACGCTACCCACTATCTATTCTGTGATAGATAGTGAGTAGCGTAATGGCGGCCGCTTCTTCACGTTTTCGAAGTGTCCGTGAAGAAGATTTAGACAGTTTACTGGTCGAGGCTGTTCCAGAAAAGACAAACTTTTGAACGACTAGTAGATTTATACTAAAACAATTAGATTATTCGCTCTCGATTTCTATGCGTGATAGTTGACTCGGGCTGCGCCCTCGTCAACTATCACGCGATAGAAATCTCGAGCTCATAATCTAATTGTTTAATAGAAACACGAGTGAAAGTTTGGGAGATCGAGAAATGCTGTGGGAACACGAGCCGCAGGCGAGTGTTTCCACAGCTTTTTCGAGTTCTCCCAAACTTTTACGAGTGTTTCTATAACTCAATAGAAACACGAAGAACGTGTTTTCTATTTCTTTTAGAAAACACCGCGACGAAAAAAAGAAAAGCAACTTGTTAGCTTTGATTATCAAAATGTAAATTCTCTTTGCTCGCGTCATCATTACGTGAACAGCTCGTGCTAGTTCTGTGTTTCTATCGAGTTATAGAAACACGATTTCTAACCAATCAGCGCGCGTACTTTCTTAGGACTGTTTTCTAAATCACGCTATTGATGTACAAAGTTTTTGCCTACTTCCCGACTCGCGGGTATGAAGAGAAAGCAATGCACGACAATTGTTATCTCAAATGTGCTGCCTCAATTCCAGCATTCACTGGTTGATCAAAGCTAAGACAGAAACATGATAACAGGACAGCCATGTTCGAAACTAGGAAAAAGGCGAGCTAGTTAGAGCCGAATAAAGTAAGGTTTTTTTTTTTATAAATGGTCACGCAATTTTAAGCCAATCAACAGCGATGCGCGGGCTGCCGAAAAAAAGTACAAGTTTATAAATTCTGCTAACAACAAAGGAGCTTTTTAAGTCTGAGAGAGGCAAACCAGAAGACTATGAGAAGAAATACTTTGCAATTAATGAGAAAACGTATTTTTATTGAAACAGATTAGGGACGGACCATTAGAAAAGTGATGGGGGGTGGGGGGGGGGGGAGTGGGGAATTTTCAGCTTGCACGAATTTTTTTTTTTCGCTCACTGCTTGTGCAGGAATTTTTTTTCAGGTGAACCCCTCTGCACGAATTTTTTTTTGACTACGTGTGAAAAAGTCACAATTGGATCTTCCTTCTGCATGAATTTTTTTTTCTCCTTCTTCTTTGCATGAATTTTTTTTTGGCATTTTCCCTTGCATGAATTTTTTTTGGTTTTTACCCCCCCCCCCCCATCACTTTTCTAATGGTCCGTCCCTTAGAATACTTCGCCTGTGTAGTACGAGGAAGGTAGACTGAATTACCTACTCCTCGTCTTGTCACCTTCATGTCGTCGTGGGGTTTGTGTGTCCTATTGTAATGACCCTGGGAGCTATGTGGGCGGGAGCTTTGTCCCTGGCAGGTTCATACAAGTCGATTTGATCTCAGGCAAAGGATCAGATCAAAAACAATACCCGGCCCTCCAGTTTGAGGGTTGAGAAAAGAGCCCGAAACCCTATCCCGTGAAAGCTACCATCCGTTACAGAAACTGCTAACAAAACACGAATGCCGTGCGAAAAATTCGCACCATAACGTGAAAATAATTTTCTCTTTATTCTGAAAATGCCAGCCCTGAAAACAAATAGCATCGCGTGAAAGCCATGTTCCAGTCTTTTAACGACAGTCACACCGAGAGGCTCAATTAGACTCAAGAGCTGAGTCTTGGGTGTGAAAAGTTAGAATGACCACAAATTACTATCAGCTAAAAAAGTTGCACGTGCTAAAGGCGAGATTTTTCAATATTCACGGCTCTGTCGCTTTCAGTACAAAATTCCGTCAGCTAAGCTCTCTCTTTGAGTATTGTGCTCTCCCGGGGAAGCACTTATTACATGATTATTTTTTTTTTTTAAGATCCTTGCGTGTGACTAGGGTAAGTCAAGGTCCACCCTGGTGGAGTCTCTTGTTTGATTTCTAAAGCGATGTGTGAGGACATTTAACACAACAGCGGGAGCTGTCGCAGGGTTTCTCCATGTATCATCCTGTAAATGTTGCTTACCTTCCCTTAGTGCTAAGCTCACTACAATCCACACAATTCCGTCATGGAATCTCAGAATTTTAGAGTTTGCTTAATTTTTCTGTGGAAATCTTGGAAGTGATATGTTGACAATTTGTTTACACGGTGATGATACCAATGTCTCACTTGCCTCTCCCATTCACGCCCACTCTAATTCATTTCTTAATGGGATAATTCAACCAGCTTTTGACGCATAAACCGCTCGAGTTTGCCTCTAGAACTCCAGTTTCACGAGAGATTTTCTAAACAGGGCAGATGGAAAATCTTGCACCTTTTACATGATATTTGTGATGATTCAATTGTTCCATTGCTGAGGTGTTGTTTATATAAGAGTCCCAGCCAGGACCACCTACTGCTCCGCTAATTGTGAGCGATTACCTTAATTAATTTTGCTATCTGCATATCAAAAATGATACATACAAGCTCGCACGGTGTTATAATGGGCCAAATTCATCACAAAATAGAAAGGCGGCATCTTGTGGTCGATCACAAAGGATCGTAATTGAAATCGGACAAAGTGGTGTGGGTTTTTGGAATGCTGCTCATTTTTATTCGCCTCTTCGCCTACTAATAGTTCTTGCTCGAAATAAGTCGGGTTTGTTGCTGATTTACGATGAAGTTTCTCTCAAATGCGGCGCTTCAGTTCTACGTTTTCTTCTTCTCTTTGTGAGTATATCTGCGACTGATTTTTTCTTCTTTGTGAGGGCTTCCTCAATTGCATGCCATTTACTTCGCCTGGTTTGAAACGGGAAATTTTCTCTGACAGAGTCGTTAGCAATTTCGACACTAAGATTAGCCTCTGACTCTTCTTCAGGAATTACATGTTGCTTTCCGCTCGAGGAGGGAGTCGAGAGGTAAGTGAGCAAAACTATAATCTTATCTAAAAAACTACAATCTTACTGAATAGCAATTACTCCGACCGCACATTTCACCGAGATTTATATCATTAAACAACAGGAGCGATACTACGATGATTTTGTCAAGAAGGAAAGACGAAAGAGTGATACAAATAGCCTGCCATTTCACCGCGAAACGCAGCTGTATTCCCGCTCAAGTCGAAGCCATCTTCGCATACATGGCAAGCGTATCGATGCGCTGGGTCGTGACGGTGATAGACACGGTTAGTAGTTGTTAAAACGGCAAAACACTAAGATTTGCATGAGTCAACATTTCCTGGAGATTAACGGCTAATTGCTCGGCATTAAACCGATACTCAACCTAAACGTATTGGAGGACATGAGATCCCGTTCGTCACTTGTGTTCATTCGAGTTCCATGGCTTGCCCAATTACCCTAACTGACTTGAGATATTAAAGGAGTGACTCAACTAGAGCTAATACGCTCGGCTTCGGAGTAGGTGTAGCGTAGTTAAAATCGACGCACGAAGTAACAACCCTTGTAACGATTGTTTTCGCTTAATAGCTGGCGAAATCGCACCGTATCCTTTTGAATTTTCACACGTTCATATGTGCCATCATAATGAGATCAAATACTAATACCTTTACATCCTTTTAAGAGAATCTTATGTGCTCAATGTTGAAAAAAAGATTCTATCTCAGCGAGCGAGTATAGCCTCTGTATTTTTGCGGCTCCAAGAAGCAAATTATGAAGATTTGTGTAATGGCAGACTATCAATGTGTTGCGTCAGTATCGTACAGTCACGTATCGACGAACTTTGTTTGGTGCGAAAAGCGGTCGCTTTAGGCCCGAATCTCTCGAAGCTCTTGGAAAATAATGTTAGCAGAGTAATGCTAAAAGCTAAAGCTATCATCAAATTGCGGCGGAAAGTATGTAAGGCATTCATAGTTTACTTTGGTTGAAGGTCGAACAGGACATGTTGCTGACCATCAAGGAGCATACACTGTCTCCTAGCGAACCTTATTAGCGGCCGTTGCCTAATCCTAACAGAAATATTTAGGTCATCACATAACCAAGGAATTTAATCTATTTATGTGTGGTCAGTGTTTGTTTGCTCTTCGTGGCGCCACTATAAACGGTTGATAGTTCCGTGAGATCCAAATCAAACCGCGTTTTGAAAGCATGTCATTCCGAGGGGTCCAGAAAAACTGGATTTCTATCAAGATGTGGTTGCGTCTTAACTGCGCAAAATTTAAGGCTTTCGTGTCCCTAACAGTCCTTACAACCACTTAAAAGGATACTGTTTATCTAAAACTACTATGTCTTCTTTTTCGAATAAGCGATTTTCTCGTCAAAATGAACAAACACTGTAACATGGTAATGATTAAGATTTGAAGTTGCAAAGGTAAAGGGATTTCTGATTGTGTTGTCCAAAGTTGATGAACTCTTCCATGCGTCATAAATTAAAGTGTACTCAGACACAATATGAAAGTTTCCGAAAGAATTCTCTGAATTTATTGTATGCAAACAAAGAAGACGAGGCGTTTGGCACATTTGGAGGTCGCTATCTTGCCCACCTAACCGATTCTTCAATTCTTCTCTTGCAGCTAAGCTGATCATCGAATCGGACAACTTCGGACGAGTTCGGATCCGAGGGGCATTAACAAATTACTACTTGTGCATCAAACGAAATGCCACGCTGATCGGACGAAAGGTAGCTCTTATTGCTTGTGGTCATTTCATTATTTTATGCCCCGAATGTTTACAAAGTGCTGTGTATTCTTTGTTAATATGTGAGATTAAAAACACGACAGTGAGGTAAATTTGCATCAAACAGTGCTTCCGAAGAGAGGTGATTTAAGGGAAATCTTCATTCAAAGAACTTTTTGGACTGTCTTGATTTATGTATCTTCTAATAGACTTTATTGTCAACTGTGGTTTTAGCTGCAGAATCCTGCAGCTAAAAAATGCTTTACAAAACTGGAGGGCGAGAACCTCAATGTTTGATACTGACACTTAGTAAATAAATACGACGCATGGCAAACGTCTTATGATTTCCTTTGAAACAAACACAAGAGATCGCTCTAACACGTCAAAACCTGTTTAACCAGCTGAATGTTCATAATGTCCTTATGGCATACATCTCTTTAATTTGCTGAAATCACATCATTAGTCGTTTCTATACAGCGGCCGGTGAGTTAAACGTGATTCAAAGTTTGCTCAAGCTGCGAGTCGTTGCAAGCAGAGCGCTGCTAAGCCCAGACCACAGCGTGTTTCTGCGGTCACATGCACCTAAGTTGCGGCAAAAGAGTTAAAGGCGTTACCTTTCCCAGTTTAAGCCACGACCAAAACTCATTAGTTTAGCAGACAGATAAAAAAACGAAGGATTATTTTCTATCTTCAAGTTGTCAAAGTTCTTCTTGAAATTTGGTGCGCAAAAATTTGGCGCATTTTCAAAGGAACCAAACGGTTTACATTTTAGGAAGCCTTTGTTGTAAATATTTGATGTTCAATTCGTTGGCTGCCAAAATGCAAAACTTCGCCAACAAAAATTTCTCTACATGTTTTCTGTTGTGGCAACAACGTGCAGTTTGATAGTTGTTTGAATGGCCTCAAACACCAGTTTCACCTGACGCTTGTTTTTCCATATTCCCAAACACGACTCCACTTATTTTTTCTCTCAAGCATCTGAACGGGCCGGAATCCTACATCCTTGAATTTGATTTGCTAATCACGCGCGCGTGACCGGTCCAGCTTTTTAAAACAAAGACATCCCCCCCCCAAAAAAAAATTAATAAGTTATTTAACCGTGCTAAGTCAGTCCATACAGGGAAAAAGTGTACCCTTGGTCTTGAGTACGGCCAACAAGGAAATATGGCCGTACTTATCACCTCGGGCACAGTTTTTTTTTTCCATACGGACCTTTCGCCCGGTAAATAACATATATTTCTTTGCTTTGGAATTTTAGGGAGTAAACGCATTCATTGATAAGCGCTTTTAGAATTGCTTTCAAAGCACCCCGCGATAATACGGCGGAGGTATTCAGAAAAAGACAATAGTACGTTGGGGACGCCCAGTTAATGCCCTCATCAATCTAAATCGCTTAAGTGGCCACTAGGTTAAAGTCACTTAACACATTTACGTAGTTGAAATTTTGTGCTCTGTTGCCCAACCCTGCGAAACTTGATATCTTTTTTCTCCTGCGCAACGAACTGTCTTTTTTTCGTGCTGATGAAGCTAAGATAAAAATTAAATTATCTAAATTAGATAGGAGGCAAACATTTCTCTCTACTTAAAGACTGTTCGCTGCTAGAAAAACGAGATGAATGAAAAAGTACCTGACGAAAATGATTATGTCATAAGAAGGCAGTATCAAAGGGCGATGTTGTAATTGAATGATTTTGTGCATAATGTAAACAACTGGTTTGAAAGAAATGTTTTCACAGCCTGCTAGGGATCGCGAAGTTGCAGCCATAACAACTATATCTTTGGCGTCTGTCTATCACGGCGTCTCCTTAGCTCATTAAGTCTAGACCAAAGAACCATTTAAATGGTTAAGTACCATTAATTCTTCGAAAGCCAAACGAACCGTTCGTGAGCTTTTAAGAAACTCACTCAAAGTTATGGTGCTTTGCACCAACTTACGTCAAAGCGCGATTTTCTCAGTCTTCTAAAGTTCAAGCCGATGCTACCGAAACTGAAAAAAAGGTTAATTTGATAACGCCTTGTGGCACTAAGACACACCTTCACGTTACCTGGGTTATAAGGGAAAAAGCAGCAAAAGAAATATATGGTTAGGAACACCAACGTGAATTTTAAGAATGTGCCCCCTGTTATCCCATAGTAGTAGTCTTAGTACCGTAGTTATTGTAACCTTTGTAGGCGCGGTAGTAATCGCCGGTAAGTTTAGTATTGCGAGCGCTCGCAGTCTTCCGTATCGTATTGAATCTCCCGTTCTTGAATTTACTTTAAATCAAGATATTATGAAATTGACTCAGTGGTTCACATAAAACTGTTAGCAAGACCCAGGCAATGACTCTTTGTAAATCCCAGTACATTTCCAATCTATCAGTAGAGGTTCATGCTATTGGGATAGAGCCTACCCTTAAAGTTTTAGGAGTCACATTGGACAAGAACCTGTCTTACATCACACTTAAAAAGGCATATGCCAAAATTGCTTCACTTCGTAGAATACAGTGTCTAACGTAATTATCACATTGTATAAGGCCTATGTGCAACTACATTTTGAATTCTGTTCTCCTCTCCTATTGGGGATATTGCAAACGTTGAATAATCACAATGCTTTAAGAACTATTTTAAACTTGGGAAATTCAGTCACTTATGACGTCACCTCATACCATCACCTCAATGAGCTCATTAGAGCAAAGACGCGTTGTAAATCACTGATGGTCTTTTACGATGCAAAGCCCGAGTTATATTTCGAATTTTTTATGCCTAGGCTTCCAACTACTACCAACGGGGTAGCGGAATTAACGTTTTATAGCCATGTTATGATAATCGTTTTAGGCACAACTCGTTTTCTTAAATCATTGCGCATATTTTGTACAGTTTACCATTACAGTGTGTCTACTCAATCTGCACACTCTATCCTGCAATTTAGATCACTAATAAAAAAATCTTAAGTACGGTGCATGTCAATGTAAGAAATCCGTTCAGGCCTGAATTTCTTTTAGGCTTTAATTTCACAGCTGCTTAAGTTGTGTACATAACTGCGATGATCAATTAATGTCATTGCAAATGTATCTTATGATAGTTTTGTTTCCTTTTATCCTTTTCAACGAATTTTCTATCTTAAAACTGTAATCTTTTAGCTAATAGGTTTCAATTAATTTAATCCTATTATATTTCATTTAGAAAACAGTCCTAAGAAAATACGCGCGCTGATTGGTTAGAATTCCTGTTTTATATTAAAAATTAGATTATGAGCTCGATATTTCTATCGCGTGATAGTTGACGAGGGCGCAGACCGAGTCAACTATCACGCATAGAAATCGAGAGCGAATAATCTAATTGTTTTAGTATAAATCTCCTAGTCGATCAAAACTTTGTCTTTTCTGGAACAACCTCGACCAGTAAACTGTCTAAATCTTCTTCCCGGACACTTCGAAAACGTGAAGAAGCGGCCGCCATTTTGTTAGCAAGGGCGCACTGCTAAGCTACTCACTATCTATCACAGAATAGATAGTGGGTAGCGTAGCCAATCAGAGCGCGGTATTTGTGATAGAAGGCTAATAGATTTATACTCGATAGAAACACGGTACATGTTTTCTATTTCTTAAATAAAGAATCCTAAGCCGTGTATTTCACTGTGATAAAACACAACGGGCATGGGTTTTTGACCAATATGAGCGCACGTAAGGTCCTCTTAATATTATAAATGTTCTTATTAAAATGTTGAAAACTTAAATATTTCTAGCCTCTCTTCATTCAAATCAAAAAAGCTGTCCAATTTGATTAGCTATGTTACTTGCAGGCACTTTGTATTTGAGATCTGAATTGTGAGTTGTTTTAAAATAATTGTGGCTAAGTTAGGATTTAGTTAATCATAACTAAGTAATCTAATAATAAACTCTTAAAATCCTATCGATTTATATTTTAATTGTTTTCCTGTTGCAGGTTTCTGCCCCTACTTTATTGACCTCATGAGTTGGTGTTTTACGAAATGAGAAACTAATCGCTACCCAATTTCTTTTTTCAAAAGGCAACCAAATCAAAACGATGCGTTTTCTACGAAAAATACGCCGAAAACCACTACACGGAATTCGTTTCCGCCTACAACACGAGCTGGGTCATAGCCGTGTCCAAACAGGGTAACATGAGACCTGGGCACAAAGGGCGCAGGGGACAGAGGACAACCCAATTTATTGAGAGGGCCTCTAAGATTATCATTCAAACAAAGAATGTACGGGAGTCCATGTACCATGGGCTTAGAGATCACATTGAGATGCTGTTGCGAAAGTACCGAGCGAGAGAAGACAGTGGAAACATCGGTCGGACGAGGAAGATGCCCCATCCAGGATTTGAAGAATCCAAGAAGCGAGAAAGTAAGAAGGAAAAGAGAGAGAAAACGAGGAAGGAAAAGCATGAGAAGAGAATGAAGAGAAAGTTGGGAAAACAGCAGCAGCAAGACAAAGATAGAAGGAATTGACTTGGAGGTTGGAAATCTTTCAGGATAGGGTATCGGCACTTACAGGGTGGAGACGAGGGGTGACAGCAATGGTGCGCCATATTCCCGCAGATAACTGCTTTGAATGCCCCTAAATTTACAAAAATTGATAAAAAGTAAAAAGCTTGTAGGAAAAGCCGTACCTCATATCAATTTTTTTACATGGAAATAATATTAATTAATTAAGGACATGACATACAACAAACGACCGCTAATGTGGAAAACAATGATAGCTGAAAAACTGCTTTGACAGAGTACTTGGTAATTCGGTGACAAGTTTGTGTGTGTGGGTGTGGGTGTGTGTGTGTGTGTGAACGTTAATTTTGTGCAATGTGCCTTGAAATATTAGAGCTTCAATCTTCAAATGTATTGCATAATGACTAATGATAAACGGAGACAGATATTCAACTACGCTAGGAAAATTGAAAATTTGCAAAACGTCATCTTACTGTTTTGCTATCTGTTGCTGTTAGTTCTTTTATTCGCGGCAACTGTTGCTATAATAAGTGAAAGTAATAAATAAAAGGTAAAATTCTTTGAAGAAAAACTAAGCTTAAAGAATAAGAGGGGCATAATCCAGTATTCTCACCACTGGAAAGGAAATTTATATTCTGAATTTGTTTTTCTTAGGCCAAATTACTCTATCTATACTCTTGATACGTTTGTGAAGTGTCGATCTTTAAGCAGAAAACACACACGTCTGTGCAGCACCACAACATTAAAAGAGCATGGGCTTTGCATGATCCCAGTTCTTTTGATAGAGTTTTAATTTCTTAAATTTTTCATTCTTTCGGTGGGCGTCGTTGGGTATAATACAATGTAGACAAGGGAAGTATGGGACACAGCAATGTTTTCTGACAAAAGAGAAAAATAAGATATTATCTGAAATACCCTTTCACCAATTTTGATTTTAAAAAGCAGCTTTTGTTCAGTGTAACCTTTGCAGTAGGTCCCACAGTTTTTTTTTACCATGTAATCAAATATCACTGTGGCTCTAATTTTAAACTCCTTTACCAACTTGAAGTAGGAGCCTGATACAAATGAATAAATGAAAGGCCATATATTTGAACTGCGGAGTAATATTTTAGTAATGACATTGATTGATCATCGCAGTTATGTACACAACTTAAGCAGCTGTGAAATTAAAGCCTAAAAAAAAACACGTCTAAACGGGATTGGAACCCATGACCTCTGCGATACCGGTGCAGTGCTCTACCAACTGAGCTATTAAGCTAACTGGGAGCTGGTCATGTTGTGAGTTCGTAATATACCCGTAGATGGAGAAGAATGATGCAAATGAATATATGAAAGAAGGGATCAATATCAGTTTCTGGGCAACTGTGCACCTACCCCTCCCCTAATCCAACAAGTTATAATGAGCTAAAAAGTTAGCGTTAAGGTTGGTTTAGGGGAGGGGTAGGTGCACGGTTGCCCAGAAACTGATAAAGAAGTAGGAGCTCATCGCTAGTGTTGAGCTTCTGATCTGCAGCTTCTCAGTACTCGTTCAATCTAAATCCAGTTTTGATTATCGTAACGGCCGATACTTGTCAGTTGTGTAAAAAGGCACTAGGCAAAATCGACACTGATACTGTAAAAAAAGTAATTAATCCTTTAATCATAAAAATTACAATTTCCTCGATTATGAAACTCCTATTTTCCACTAATTCACTTGCCAAGTTGTTATCAGACAGTTTGTTATCGGACAATTCAATAGGCCAATCACATTCAACGTTGTAGTTTAAATCAACCAATCACAACCTTAAGCTTAGTTTCAATCACCGTAACAGTGTACAGACTTCTAAATTGGGGCTTTCTTCAAAATAATGAATTATTTCCCCTTGAACAATGACAATATTTTCTTTCATAACTTGCATTTGGCTCTTCGTTTCTCGGAAATTGTAATTTTTATGATAAATTGGTAATAAGACTTTGTGTCGTCCAATTCTGTCTGTAATCATACCCGTGATAAGCAAATTGAACTCCCGTCGTGCGGTCGTCCGATTTTGTCATCACTCGTTTGATTACAGACCGACCTGGACTCCATCCAGTCCTATTACCATTACTTATTGCCAAAACTGGTCAATATGCAACTTCTCTTGAAAGTGTGAATACATTGTTAGGTCCTGACAAAGTTGATGAAAAGTAAGAAAATGATCAACTGAGTGATTTTTGAATTGCTGTAATAACAAATCCTCTTCACTTTTGTACAAGGAAGCGTATGGCACTCGCTAAGGAGAATTACTAACCAGATCTTGAGATTGAAGGGACTGAACAAGGAAATTTTCTATGTTGTCAGTTAGGCAATTCACACCAATTGAAGTGAGCGCTGGAAGTTGTGATTTTTACCTCAGCCGTTTCACACATAAGCATTAATTTAAGAACATTTTGAATCCGTTTTATGGATTCTGTAAATGGTTGGATTATGACTGATATTATTAAATTCTTCTTTTATCCGGCTATAAAAAACAGAGGTGGAAGTATGTCAGCTTTGTACAATATAAGGAAATCGAAGACAATGTGTACCGATGACTGGACGAGCGGAAAAATTGAAATAAAGTTACAGTTTAATAGAAGCTTTAGTAACGTGCAACAGGTGTCAGGATGTTGCTAACGTTTCAGTCAAACATTAAGACCAAAAATAGGTTTAAAAAGACTGATTTAAAGCGATGCCTAAACCAAAAAAAAAACAAAGTTAAGCAAAAAATAGCTTAAGCAATTCCAAAAGAGGCGAAAATTTCGATGTTATTCAAGAAGCTAGAGATGTTCTCGGCAGCGCCTCGAGCATCCCTTACGCTTCTTTCGTGCTTGGTAACCTCCCGCGTGCGTCCATGACTCGATGGTTGTACTGCTGCTACGTTTGCCAGTTCTTTTATGACGTCAGATTTCACAACTTCACAATCCGGACTTCAGCATGTAACCCATGGGCAAATGGATCGCGCGTAATAGCTAGCCAATCATAGCGCGCGCTTTCCCAAAGCTATGTTATAGATATGTAATGGTATTGATCATGAGGACGTAAAGACGAGAAGGATTGTTGAAATTTCTTTCAAAAGTGTCACATGTAGCCGAACTTAAATACCAAACTAGAAATACGACTCTCGCAAAAACCTCGCGAAGCTAGTTTTTGAATAAGTCACAATACTTTTATATTTTATTTTATTTTATATTTTATTTTTTATATCAGCGTAATCCCTATTATTTAATTTGTTATGCTGTGTTTGGTACACAATTAGTGACACCTGGTGCAAATTACATGATCAGTATACTGCTCAGCACAGGGCTTGAAAATTGACCTTCATTTAGCTCTTTCACTGCCACTGAGATTGCACGAGAGGGAACAGAAGTAAAATTATTTGTTTTCTTGACAGGGAATACAGAGTCAATGAAGTATCATAATAATATTCAGTTAACACAAATTGAAAATTATTGTAAATATTTTGAAGGTGAAATCTTGAAGAGTTGATATGAATGCTTGTGTTTACCACAGTGTAAAAACCTGGTTTCTTTTTGGAGTTGTATTTTCTTAGTCTCTACTGCTTTGTCTTCTTTGTTGTACATCACTTTTAAACACAATATGTTCTTACACCGAGGATGAGTTGAATGCTCCAATTATTTTTTGTTTATGTTCTTTTCTAATAATTGCATGAGATTCATTGTAAGAAGAATCTTCTGATTAGATATTTTATTGTCTACTGCAGTCATTATTTCATTCCCGGGTAACCACAGATGAGAGCATTATGAATAGTGCATGTTTCAATTTGTGTACTCTCTTCAGTTGCAATGGTACCCCTAGTGGTAGATAGAAAAATTCCTCTTCCCTCAAAAGAGATGCCATGTCAACAGAAGTGTGAGAAACAATGTCCTTACATAAAAAAATGGGGGTAAAACAGTTGGAGTCTACAAAAACTTTGAATAAAGGTTTGGTAATAGTGAGTGCCAACTGTATAGTATGTGGTTGTGCTATTTTTAGGTCATATCATAAAAACAATACATGTAAGAAAGAGTTATTGAAATCTTAACATGTTGAAAAAGATTGCTGCACTATGTACTCCTGTAAGAATATAATGTGAAATCAACATCAATCAGTCACAAGTATATACCACATGAAAGTTTAATGGTGCTGTTACAGAAACTAGCAAAATATCCATACCCAACCAGAGAATAGTATATTATTTTGAATATATAAAAATTTCTATTATAAAAACTGCAGAAGAAAGATTTATGATAAGGATGGTATTTCATCGAAAAAGTCATGGCAGCCAGAGGTATTGAACTTGTAACCAATGACATATAGTAACGAGACAAACTATCATTATATTATTATCATTATTATTATCATTACTATTATTATTATTACTGGTATTGATATTATTATTATTATTGTTATATTTTTTATGTTAAACATAATATATTTTTATGGGGTGGGATGCATGTGCTAATCTTGGTAAAGGTATTGTTACTCTACTACTACAAGCAATACAAAAATCTTCTTCATAGGCTTTCCATCAGAGGTGGTAGTAATCAAAACAGCTCCAAACAATACCATTTATTCTTAAAGGCTTAGAATCTAGTGCAGTCATTTGTCTATAACGTTTGTGTGGAAAATCATTCTTGAAAGCATACTTTAGGGCATTTAGGAAACTTGAAACACTTGTTACTACATACAGCACACTTGCAATGAATATATGAGAAAGATTATAAACATTTTGGCATTACAAAATTTATTTTCTTCTTTATAAAGTTCTTTCAATGTAAAAGGTTAACTGTATGTTGTGGTTGTTATTAAAGCTTGATATTTGACATCATAAAAATGAAGTAAACAGCAGAAAGTAACAAGGTTAACATGTTATGTCTAACTTTGCAAATTAAGGCTTGAATTAGCATTTCATTTGTGGAAAAAGGGCAAGGGTTCTAGATAGCAATATTATCAGGGGGGTCATTGAACTCTAAGGTAAAACTTACCCATTCGTGAAAAGGCTATGAAACTTGTTGTCTCTATGCAATTTTATTGAAATCTTTAAATCAGAGAATACATACATATATATATAGCAAAGAGAAATACTACTCAGAAGTAAGTAATAACATTTGCTTTATTTTCAAATGATGGCATTGATCACTGATTAAATTGCAGAACCAGTACTTTATAGTGACACTGGGTATATATTCTGTTGAAAATTCTAAACACAACTGCTACATCAAGAAAATTTACAATATTTTCACTGTTTCAATGATATCAGATCACATCGTTATAAATGATTGCTATAACAACTGCAACTCTCTGTGTTGGGAATTTCTTCAAAATGCAAACGCTATCGTTTTATTATGACAAATACCAACTTACATTCTTTTGTAATCTGTTGGTCGTCTTCCGATTCCGTTTTTAGACATCTTCAATCGTTGAAGTCGTTCCTACTCGGTTTCCCTTCTAAGTCGTTTTGCTAAATTTAGTACGCCAATATATTTCGTTACGTAATCGTTCACTCATGTCCTGTATTTCTATCAATAACACATTCAAATTCAAAACTAACTTGGTTGAATTCCTGGTCCTTTTCCCTGCTTTTTCGTTTGCCTTTTTCTGGAGCGAGCGGTTGTTGTCTTTGCTGCGATTTATGTTGTTATTCTCCCTGCTGTCGTTTCTCTATCCCTGCTTTGAGTCGTGCTTTCCTTGTGTTGATTTTCACGGTATTCGAACTTACTCGGCGACGATCTCGGGCTAATCTTTCTTGAATATCTCGGAGATCATCTTGCTGGGATGTACTTCCAGGACGAGTGAAATCGGTTTCCACAAAATTTACCTTACCTTCAAAAAGGCATCACCGAATTCTCAATGGCGGAAATTCAGCAGTTTTCAAGTGCGCTACTATTGCCAGGTAACCTGGCCTGCGAACGGACACCTTTAAAATATAGATATATATATACTAGAAATACGACTCCCGCAAAAACCTCGCGAAGCTAGTTTTTGAAGAAGTCACAATGCTTTTATATTTTATTTTATATTTTTTATATCAGCGTAATCCCCATTATTTTATTTGTTATGCTATGTTTGGTACAAAATTAGTGACACCTGGTGAAAATTACATGACCAGTATACCGGTCAACACAGTGCTTAAAAATTGACCTTCATTTAGTTCTTTTACTGCCACTGAGATTGCACCAGAGGGAATAGAAGTAAAATTATTTATTATCTTCACAGGGAATACAGAGTCGATGAATTACCACAATAATATTCACTTAACACAAATTGAAAATGATTGTAAATCTTTTGCAGGTGAAATCTTGAAGAGTTGATATGAATGCTTGTGTTTACCATGGTGTAAAAACCTGTTTTTTTTTTAGTTTTATTTTCTTAGTCTCTACTGCTTTGTCTCCTTTGTTGTACATCCCTTTTAAACACAATATGTTCTTACACTGAGGATGAGTTGAATGCTCCAATTATTTTTTGTTTATGTTTTTTGGTTATACTTGGATGAGGTTCATTGTAAGAAGAATCTTCTGATTAGATATTTTATTGTCTACTGCAGTCATTATTTCATTCCTAGGTAACCACAATTGACAGCATTATGAATAGTGCATGTTTCAATTTGTGCACTCTCTTCAGTTGCAATGGTACTCTCAGTGGTAGATAAGAAAATTCCTCTTCCCTCAAAAGAGATGCCATATCAACAGAAGTGTGAGATACAATGTCATTACATAAAAAATGGGGATAAAACAATTGGATTCTACAACAACTTTGAATAAAGGTTTGGTAATAGTGAGTGCCGACTGTATAGTATGTGTTTGTTCTATTTTTAGGTCATATCATAAAAACAATACATGAAATAAAGAGTTATTGAAATCTTAATATGTTGAAAAAGATTGCTGCACTACGTACTCCTGTAAAAAAATAATGTGAAATCGACATCAATCAGTTAAAAGTATATACCACATGAAAGTTTAATTGTGCTGTTACAGAAACAGGCAAAATATCCATACCCAACAAGAGAAGGTTATATTATTTTGAATATATGCAAATTTCTATTATAAAAACTGCAGAAGAAAGATTTAATATAAGGATGGCATTTCATCGAAAAAGTCATGGCAGCCAGAGGTATTGAACTGTAACCAATGACATATAGTAATGAGAAGCACTATCATTATATTATTATCATTATTATTATCATTACTATTATTATTACTGGTATTGATATTATTATTATTACTATTGTTATATTTTTTACGTTTAACATAATATATTTTTATGGGGTGGGATGCATGCCCTAACCTTTGTAAAGGTATTGTTACTCTATTACTGCAAGCAACACAAAAATCTTCTTAAAAGGCTTTCCATCAGAGGTGGTAGTAATCAAAACAGCTCCAAACAATACCATTTCTTCTTAAAGGCTTGAAATCTAGTGCGGTCATTTGTCTATAAAGTTTGTGTGGAAAATCATTATTGAAAGGATAGGGCATTTAGAAAACTTGAAACACTTGTTACTACATACAGCACACTTGCAATGAATATATGAGAAAGATCATAAACATTTTGGCATTACAAAATTTATTTTATTCTTTATATAGTTTTTCCGATGTAAAATGTTAACTGTGTGTTGTGGTTGTTATTAAATATTGATATTTGACATCATAAAAATGAAGTAAACAACAGAAAGTAACAAGGTTAATATGTTAATTAAGGCTTGAATTAACATTTTATTTGTGGGAAATGGCCAGGTTTCTAGATTGCAATATTATCAGGGGGGGGGGGTTCATTGAACTCTAAGGTAAAACTGACCCATTGTGAAAAGGCTATGAAACTTGTTGTCTATACGTAATATTATTGAAACCTTTCAATCAGAGAATACATACATATATATAGCAAAGAGAAATACTACTCAGAAGTAAGTTATAACATTTGCTTTATTTTCAAATGATCGCATTGACCACTGATGATATTGCAGAACCAGTACTTTATAGTGACACTGGGTATATATTCTGTTGAAAATGCTAAACATAGCTGCTAGATCAAGAAAATTTACAATATTTTCACTGTTGCAATGATATCAGATCACATCGTTGTAAATGATTGTTATAACAACTGCAACTCTCTGTGTTGGGAATTTCTTCAAAATGGAAACGCTATCGCTTTATTATGAAAAATACCTACTTACATTCTCTTGTAATCTGTTGGTCGTCTTCCTATTCCGTTTTTAGACTAATATAATTATTTTCCAGAGACATCTCCAATCGTTGTAGTTGTTTCTACTCGGTTTCCCTTCTAAGCCGTTTTGCTAAATTTAGTACGCTAATATATTTCGTTATGTAATCGTTCACTCCTGTTCTGTATTTCTATCAATAACACATTCAAATTCAAAACTAACTTGGTTGAATTCCTGGTCCTTTTCCCTGCTGTTTCGTTTGCCTTTTTCTAGAGCGAGCAGTTTTTGTCTTTGCTGCGATGACGGATGTCTGTTGTTATTCGCCCTGCTGTCGTACTCTTTCCCTGCTTTGAGTCGTGCTTTCCTTGTGTTGATTTTCACGGTGTTCGAACTTACTCGGCGACGATCTCGGGCTACTCTTTCTTGAATATCTCGGAGATCATCTTGCTGGGATACACTTCCAGGACGAGTGAAATCCGTTTCCACAAAATTTACATTTCTTTCAAAAAGGCATCACCGCATTCGAAATGGCGGAAATTCAGGAGTTCTCAAATACGCTACTATTGCCAGGTAACCTGGCCTGCGAACGGACACCTTTAAAATATAGATATATATATATATAAATATATATATAGGCAATTGTGGAAAACGAGGACGGACAACTTCGAGCGAAAAAAAAAATATATATATATATATACAGTAAAAAATCTAAAAAAAGTTTAAAAATTTAATAAAAATAGACGTTTCGGTCAATGACCTTCATCAGTTGCAGTGCAAGTGAATAAGAAATTACAATGTCCTTAAATAGGTTTACAGTATAAAAGATGACATAATATAACAAAGATGATTACATAACAGGGCGTGGTAACACATGAAAATGAAAAAATTAACCAATGATAAACAATCGGTGATTACTAAGCGAGAAACTATGACAATGCGATACAAAACTCAAGAAACGCAAACCAAATATGAATAAATAATCGGATATAATACAAAAAGATTAATGTTAAAAAACTATAACATGATTCGTCAAGTCAGCCAAAAGTGTGAAGGGACCCGCATGTAAAATATTCACAGTATTCATAAAAGGCCATCCTAGGAAAAACTTGTCATAAAAACCCCAAACAAAGCCCTTGAAGTTATGCCGCGGCAAGGCACAACAGGCGCCCTGAACAGGGCCCTTAAACAACAATAATGTAATAAATTCCCCGATGGGGGCCCCTGAGAAAACCTTGCACTAACAAAGCTAACAAGATCCAAGGTCAGGGCCTTTGAACACCTGAACTAAGATAACCGCCAAATTAGCAAGTTATTTTTACGCTAGTTGTAGTTTAAATAATTTTATTCACAATAAAAATTAAATTAAATAATTAAATAACTAGAAATACGACTCCCGCAAAAACCTCGCGAAGCTAGTTTTTGAAGAAGTCACAATGCTTTTATATTTTATTTTATTTTATATTTTATTTTTTATATCAGCGTAATCCCCATTATTTTATTTGTTATGCTGTGTTTGGTACATAATTAGTGACACCTGATGCAAATTACATGATCAGTATACCGGTCAACACAGTGCTTAAAAATTGACCTTCATTTAGCTCTTTCACTGCGATTGCACCAGAGGGAATAGAAGTAAAATTATTTATTATCTTGACAGGGAATACAGAGTCGATGAAGTACCACAATAATATTCACTTAACACAAATTGAAAATGATTGTAAATCTTTTGCTGGTGAAATCTTGAAGAGTTGATATGAATGCTTGTGTTTACCATAGTGTAAAAGCCTGTTTTTTTTTTAGTTTTATTTTCTTAGTCTCTGCTGCTTTGTCTTCTTTGTTGTAAATCCCTTTTAAACACAATATGTTCTTACAACGAGGATGAGTTGAATGCTCCAATTATTTTTGGTTTATGTTTTTTTGGTTATAATTGCATGAGATTCATTATTGTAAGAAGAATCTTCTGATTAGATATTTTATTGTCTACTGCAATCATTATTTCAGTCCTAGGTAACCACAATTGAGAGCATTATGAATAGTGCATGTTTCAATTTGTGTACTCTCTTCAGTTGCAATGGTGCCCCCAGTGGTAGATAGAAAAATTCCTCTTCCCTCAAAAGAGATGCCATATCAACAGAAGTGTGAGATACAATGTCATTACATAACAAAATTGGGGGTAAAACAATTGGACTCTACAAAAACTTTGAATAAAGGTTTGATAATAGTGAGTGCCGACTGTATAGTATGTGGTTGTGCTATTTTTAGGTCATATCATAAAAACAATACATGTAAGAAAGAGTTATTGAAATCTTAATATGTTCAAAAAGATTGCTGCACTACATACTCCTGTAAAAAAATAATGTGAAATCAACATCAATCAGTCAAAAGTATATACCACATGAAAGTTTAATTGTGCTGTTACAGAAACAGGCAAAATATCCATACCCAACCAGAGAAGATTATATTATTTTGAATATATGAAAATTTCTATTATAAAAACTGCAGAAGAGAGATTTAATGTAAGGATGGTATTTCATCGAAAAAGTCATGGCAGCCAGAGGTATTGAACTGTAACCAATGACATATAGTAACGAGAAGCACTATCATTATATTATTATCTATATTATTATCATTATTATTATCATTACTATTATGATTACTGGTATTGATATTATTATTATTATTATTGTTATATTTTTATGTTAAACATAATATATTTTCATAGGGTGGGATGCATGTCCTAATCTTGGTAAAGGTATTGTTACTCTACTACTATTTATATAAGCAATACAAAACTCTGCTTAATAGGCTCTCCATCAGAGGTGGTAGTAATCAAAACAGCTCCAAACAATACCATTTCTTCTTTAATGCTTAGAATCTAGTGCAGTCATTTGTCTATTTGTGTGGAAGATCATTATTGAAAGCATACTTTAGGGCATTTAGGAAACTTGAAACACTTGTTACTACATACAGCACACTTGCAATGAATATATGAGAAAGATCATAAACATTTTGGCATTACAAAATTTATTTTCTTCTTTATAAAGTTTTTCCAATCTAACAGGTTAACTGCATCTTGTGGTTGTTATTAAATATTGATATTTGACATCATAAAAATGAAGTAAACAGCAGAAAGTAACAAAGTTAATATGTTATGTCTAACTTTGCAAATTAAGGCTTGAATTAACATTTCATTTGTGGAAAAAGGGCAGGGGTTCTAGATAGCAATATTATCATTGGGGGGGGGGGGGGTCATTGAACTCTAAGGTAAAACTGACCCATTGTGAAAAGGCTATCAGAGAATACATACATATATATATAGCAACGAGAAATACTACTCAGAATTCAGTAATCACATTTGCTTTATTTTGAAATGATCGTATTGATCACTGATAATATTTCAGAACCAGTACTTTATAGTGACACTGGGTATATATTCTGTTGAAAATATTAAACATAACTGCTAGATCAAGAAAATTTATAATATTTTCACTGTTGCAATGATATCAGATCACATCGTTATAAATGATTGCTATAACAACTGCAACTCTCTGTGTTGGGAATTTCCTCAAAATGGAAACGCTATCGTTTTATTATGAAAAATACCTACTTACATTCTCTTGTAATCTGTTGGTCGTCTTCCGATTCCGTTTTTAGACTAACAGAATTATTTTCCAGAGACATCTACAATCGTTGAAGTCGTTCTTACTCGGTGTCCGTTCTAAGTCGTTTCGCTAAATGTAGTACGCCAATATATTTCGTTATGTAATCGTTCACTCATGTCCTGTATTTCTATCAATAACACATTTAAATTCAAAACTAACTTGGTTGAATTCCTGATCCTTTTCCCTGCTGTTTCGTTTGCCTTTTTCTGGAGCGAGCAGTTGTTGTCTTTCCTGCGATGTCTGTCGTTATTCTCCCTGCTGTCGTTTCTCTATCCCTGCTTTGAGTCGTGCTTTCCTTGTGTTGATTTTCACGGTATTCGAATTTACAAACAATTCTTTCAATAATTTTTACTCGGCGACGATCTCGTGCCAATCTTTCTTGAATATCTTGGAGATCATCTTGCTGGGATGTACTTCCAGGACGAGTGAAATCGGTTTCCACAAAATTTACATTACTTTCAAAAAGGCATCACCGAATTCCCGGCGGAAATTCAGCGTTCTCAAGTGTGGTACATTGCCAGGTAACCTGGCCTGCGAACGGACACCTTTAAAATATAGATATATATAAACATATATATAAATTTAGTATAAATCTACTAGTGTTCTATCACAAATGCCGCGCTCTGATTGGCTACGCTACTCACTATCTATTCTGTGATAGATAGTGAGTAGCGTAATGGCGGCCGCTTCTTCACGTTTTCGAAGTGTCCGTGTAGAAGATTTAGGCAGTTTACTGGTCGAGGCTGTTCCAGAAAAGACAAAATTTTGAAGGACTAGTAGATTTATACTAAAACAATTAGATTATTCGCTCTCGATTTCTATGCGTGATAGTTGACTCGGGCTGCGCCCTCGTCAACTATCGCGCGATAGGAATCTCGAGCTCATAATCTAATTGTTTAATATATATATATATACATATATAAAAACTCTCGGCTCGATTTACTCGGGCTTGCGAGCCACGTGGTCTGACCGAACGCGACACGATTAGTAACCTCGCTTCGCGAGGAAATTAAACTAGAAATACGACTCCCGCAAAAACCTCGCGAAGCTAGTTTTTGAAGAAGTCACAATGCTTTCATATTTTATTCTTTATTTTTTTTTATATTATATATTTTATTTTTTATATTAGCGTAATCCCCATTATTTTATTTCTTATGCTGTGTTTGGTACACAATTAGTGACACCTGGTGCAAATTACATGATCAGTATACCGCTCAACACAGTGCTTAAAAATTGACCTTCATTTAGCTCTTTCACTGCCACTGAGATTGCACCAGAGGGAATAGACGTAAAATTATTTATTATCTTGACAGGGAATACAGAGTCGATGAAGTATCACAATAATATTCACTTAACACAAATTGAAAATGATTGTAAATCTTTTGCAGGTGAAATCTTGAAGAGTTGATATGAATGCTTGTGTTTACCACGGTGTAAAAACCTGTGTTTTTTTTCTTTAGTTTTATTTTCTTAGTCTCTACTGCTTTGTCTTCTTTGTTGTACATCACTTTTGAACACAATATGTTCTTACACAGAGGATGAGCTGAACGCTCCAATTATTTTTTGTTTATGTTTTTTTGGTTATAATTGCATGAGATTCATTGTAAGAAGAATCTTCTGATTAGATATTTTATTGTCTACTGCAGTCATTATTTCATTCCCGGGTAACCACAATTGAGAGCATTATGAAAAGTGCATGTTTTAATGTGTGTACTCTTTCCAGTTGCAATGGTACCCCCAGTGGTAGATAGAAAAATTCCTCTTCCCTCAAAAGAGATGCCATATCAACAAGTTGGGGGTAAAACAATTGGATTCTACAAAAGCTTTGAATAAAGGTTTGGTAATAGTGAGTGCCCACTGTATAGTATGTGGTTGTGCTATTTTTAGGTCATATCATAAAAACAATACATGTAAGAAAGAGTTATTGAAATCTTAATATGTTCAAAACGATTGCTGCACTACGTACTCCTGTAAAAAAATAATGTGAAATCAACATCAATCAGTCAAAAGTATATACCACATGAAAGTTTAATTGCGCTGTTACAGAAACAGGCAAAATATCCATACCCAACCATAGAATAGTACATTATTTTGAATATATGAAAATTTCTATTATAAAAACTGCAGAAGAAAGATTTAATATAAGGACGGTATTTCATCGAAAAAGTCATGGCAGCCAGAGGTATTGAACTTTAACCAATGACATATAGTAACGAGACAAACTATCATTATATTATTATCATTATTATTATCATTACTATTATTATTACTGGTATTGATATTATTATTGTTATATTTTTTATGTTAAACATAATATATTTTTATGGGGTGGGATTCATGTCTTAATCTTGGTAAAGTTATTGTTACTCTACTACTAAAAGCAATACAAAAATCTTCTTAATAGGCTTTCCATCAGAGGTGGTAGTAATCAAAACAGCTCCAAACAATACCATTTCTTCTAAAAGGCTTAGAATCTAGTGCAGTCATTTGTCTAGAAAGTTTGTGTGGAAAATCATTATTGAAAGCATAGGGCATTTAGGAAACTTGAAACACTTGTTACTACATACAGCACACTTGCAATGAATATATGAGAAAGATCATAAACATTTTGGCATTACAAAATTTATTTTCTTCTTTATAAAGTTTTTCCAATGTAAAAGGTTAATTGCATGTTGTGGTTGTTATGGAATATTGATATTTGACATAAAAATAAAGTAAACGGCAGAAAGTAACAAAGTTAATATGTTATGTCTAACTTTGCAAATTAAGGCTTGAATTAACATTTCATTTGTGAAAAAAGGGCAGGGGTTCTAGATAGCAATATTATCAGAAGGGGGGGGGGGGTCATTGCACTCTAAGGTAAAACTGACCCATTGTGAAAAGGCTATGAAACTTGTCTCTACACAATATTATTGAAACCTTTCAATCAGAGAAGACATACATATATATATATATAGCAAAGAGAAATACTACTCAGAATTCAGTAATCACATTTGCTTTATTTTAAAATGATCACATTGATCACTGATAATATTGCAGAACCAGTACTTTATAGTGACACAGGGTATACATTCTGTTGAAAATGTTTAACATAACTGCTAGATCAAGAAAATTTACAATATTTTCACTGTTGCAATGATATCAGATCACATCGTTATAAATGATTGCTATAACAACTGCAACTCTCTGTGTTGGAAATTACTTCAAACTGGAAACGCTATCGTTTTATTATGAAAAATACCTATTTACATTCTCTTGTAATCTGTTAGTCGTCTTCCGATTCCGGTTTTAGACTAATAGAATTATTTTCCAGAGACATCTCCAATCGTTGAAGTCGTTCTTACTCGGTGTCCCTTCTAAGTCGTTTTGCTAAATGTAGTACACCAATATATTTCGTTATGTAATCGTTCACTCATGTCCTGTATTTCTATCAATAACACATTCAAATTCAAAACTAACTTGATTGAATTCCTGGTCATTTTACCTGCTGTTTCGTTTGCCTTTTTCTGGAGCGAGCAGTTGTTGTCTTGGCTGCGATTTCTGTTGTTATTCTCCCTGCTGTCGTTTCTCTATCCCTGCTTTGAGTCGTGCTTTCCTCGTGTTGATTTTCACGGTATTCGAACTTACTCGGCGACGATCTCGTGCTAATATTTCTTGAATATCTTGGAGATCACCTTGCTGGGATGTACTTCCAGGACGAGTGAAATCGGTTTCCACAAAATTTACATTACTTTCAAAAAGGCATCACCGAATAATGGCGGAAATTCAGCGTTCTCAAGTGCGTTACTATTGCCAGGTAACCTGGCCTGCGAACGGACACCTTTAAAATATAGATATATATAAACATATATATAAATATATATATATACATATATAAAAACTCTCGGCTCGATTTACTCGGGTTGCGAGCCACGTGGTCTGACCGGAACCGACACGATTAGTAACCTCGCTACGCTCGGCCTTCGGCCTCGCTTCGCGAGGAATAATTAAATAATTTTTTTCACAATAATTTTTTATTACATTATTGTTGTTTAAGGGCCCTGTTCAGGGCGCCTGTTGTGCCTTGCCGCGGCATAACTTCAAGGGCTTTGTTTGGGGTTTTTATGACAAGTTTTTCCTAGGATGGCCTTTTATGAATACTGTGAATATTTTACATGCGGGTCCCTTCACACTTTTGGCTGACTTGACGAATCATGTTATAGTTTTTTAACATTAATCTTTTTGTATTATATCCGATTATTTATTCATATTTGGTTTGCGTTTCTTGAGTTTTGTATCGCATTGTCATAGTTTCTCGCTTAGTAATCACCGATTGTTTATCATTGGTTAATTTTTTCATTTTCATGTGTTACCACGCCCTGTTATGTAATCATCTTTGTTATATTATGTCATCTTTTATACTATAAACCTATTTAAGGACATTGTAATTTCTTATTCACTTGCACTGCAACTGATGAAGGTCATTGACCGAAACGTCTATTTTTATTAAATTTTTAAACTTTTTTTAGATTTTTTACTGTATATATATATATATTTTTTTTTTTTTCGCTCGAAGTTGTCCGTCCTCGTTTTCCACAATTGCCTACAAATTTCATTACTCGAGGTTTGGACTACGAATCCTTTTGGATCCTTCTGGCGTGTGGCATCCCTGTTGGCTCGAAGCATCATAACTTTTTATAAATATATATATATATATATATACATATATAAAAACTCTCGGCTCGATTTACTCGGGCTTGCGAGCCACGTGGTCTGACCGGAAGCGACACGATTAGTAACCTCGCTACGCTCAACCTTCGGCCTCGCTTCGCGAGTAATAAATATATAGGCAATTGTGGAAAACGAGGACGGACAACTTCGAGCGAAAAAAAAAATATATATATATACAGTAAAAAATCTAAAAAAAGTTTAACTAGAAATACGACTCGCGCAAAAACCTCGCGAAGCTAGTTTTTGAAGAAGTCACAATGCTTTTATATTTTATTTTTTATTTGATATTTTTCATGTTAGGGTAATCCCCATTATTTTATTTGTTACGCTGTGTTTGGTACACAATTAGTGACACCTGGTGCAAATTACATGATCAGTATACTGCACAACGGAGTGCTTAAAAATTGACCTTTATTTAGCTCTTTCACTGCCACTGAGAGTGCACCAGAGGGAATAGAAGTAAAATTATTATTGATTCTCTTGACAGGGAATACAGAGTCGATGAGGTATCACAATAATATTCACTTAACACAAATTGAAAATGATTGTAAATCTTTTGCAGGTGAAATTTTGAAGAGTTGATATGAATGCTTGTGTTTACCACGGTGTAAGAACCTGTGTTTTTTTTTTTTTAGTTTTATTTTCTTAGTCTGAGTCTACTGCTTTGTCTTCTTTGTTGTACATCACTTTTAAACACAATATGTTCTTACACCGAGGATGAGTTGAATGCTCCAATTATTTTTTATTTATGTTTTTTGTTATTATATCAACAGAAGTGTGAGATACAATGTCATTACAAAAAATAAAAATTGTGGGTAAAACAATTGGATTCTACAAAAACTTTAAATAAAGGTTTGGTAATAGTGAGTGCCGACTGTATAGTATGTGGTCGTGCTATTTTTAGGTCATCTCATAAAAACAATACATGTAAGAAAGAGTTATTGAAATCTTAATATGTTGATAAAGATTGCTTCACTACATAGTCCTGTAAAAAATAATGTTAAATCAACATCAATCAGTCAAAAGTGTATACCACATGAAAGTTTAATTGTGCTGTTACAGAAACAGGCAAAATATCCATAACCAACCAGAGAATAGTATATTATTTTGAATACATGAAAATTTCTATAATAAAAACTGCAGAAGAAAGATTTAATATACGCATGGTATTTCATCAAAAAAGTCATGGCAGGCAAAGGTATTGAACTTGTAACCAATGACATATAGTAACGAGAAGCACTATCATTATATTATTATCATTATTATTATCATTACTATTATTATTACTGGTATTGATATTATTATTATTGTTATATTTTTTACGTTAACATAATATATTTTTATGGGGTGGGATGCATGACGTCCTAATCTTAGTAAAGGTATTGTTGCTCTACTACTACAAGCAATACAAAAATCTTCTTAATAGGCTTTCCATCAGAGGTGGTAGTAATCAAAACAGCACCAAACAATACCATTTCTTCTTTAAGGCTTAGAATCTAGTGCAGTCATTTGTCTATAAATTTTGTGTGGAAAATCATTGAAAGCATAGGGCATTTAGGAAACTTGAAACACTCAATTGTTACTACATACAGCACACTTGCAATGAATATATGAGAAAGATCATAAACATTTTGGCATTACAAAATTTATTTTCTTCTTTATAAAGTTTTTCCAGTGTAAAAGGTTAAATGTATGTTGTGGTTGTTATGAAATATTGATATTTGACATGATGATCATAAAAATAAAGTAAACAGCAGAAAGTAACAAAGTTAATATGTTATCTCTAACTTTTCAAATTAAGGCTTGAATGAACATTTCATTTGTGAAAAAAGGGCAGCGGTTCTAGATAGCAATATTATCAGGGGAGGGGGGGGGTCATTGCACTCTAAGGTAAAACTGACCCATTGTGAAAAGGCTATGAAACTTGTTGTCTCTACGCAATATTATTGAAGCCTTTCAATCAGAGAATACATACATATATATATAGCAAAGAGAAATACTACTCAGAATTCAGTAATCACATTTGCTTTATTTTGAAATGATCGCATTGATCACTGATAATATTGCAGAACCAGTACTTTATAGTGACACAGGGTATATATTCTGTTGAAAATGTTTAACAGAACTGCTAGATCAAGAAAATTTACAATATTTTCACTGTTGCAATGATATCAGATGACATCGTTATAAATGATTGCTATAACAACTGCAACTCTCTGTGTTGGGAATTACTTCAAACTGGAAACGCTATCGTTTTATTATGAAAAATACCTATTTACATTCTCTTGTAATCTGTTGGTCGTCTTCTGATTCCGTTTTTAGACTAATAGAATTATTTTCCAGAGATATCTCCAATCGTTGAAGTCGTTCTTACTCGGTGTCCCTTCTAAGTCGTTTTGCTAAATGTACTACGCCAATATATTTCGTTATGTAATCGTTCACTCATGTCCTGTATTTCCATCAATAATACATTCAAATTCAAAACTAACTTGATTGAATTCCTAGTCCTTTTCCCTGCTGTTTCGTTTGCCTTTTTCTGGAGCGAGCAGTTGTTGTCTTGGCTGTTGTTATTCTCCCTGCTGTCGTTTCTCTATCCCGGCTTTGAGTCGTGCTTTCCCCGTGTTGATTTTCACGGTATTCGAACTTACTCGGCGACGATCTCGAGCTAATCTTTCTTGAATATCTCGGAGATCATCTTGCTGGGATGTTCTTCCAGGACGAGTGAAATCGATTTCCACAAAATTTCCATTACTTTCAAAAAGGCATCACCGAATAATGGCGGAAATTCAGCAGTTCTCAAGTGCGTTACTATTGCCAGGTAACCTGGTCTGCGAACGGACACCTTTAAAATATAGATATATATATATATATATATATACATATATAAAAACTCTCGGCTCGATTTACTCGGGCTTGCGAGCCACGTGGTCTGAACCGGAACCGACACGATTAGTAACCTCGCTTCGCGAGGAAAAATTTAATAAAAATAGACGTTTCGGTCAATGACCTTCATCAGTTGCAGTGCCTATATATATATATATATATATATATATATATATATATAGGTGCCTATATATATATATATATATATATATATATATATATAGGCACCTAAATTCGGGAATTTATATATGCACCGGGAATTTATATATATATATATATATATAAAAAGTTATGATGCTTCGAGCCAACAGGGATGCCACACGCCAGAAGGATCCAAAAGGATTCGTAATCCAAACCTCGAGTAATGAAATTTGTAGGCAATTGTGGAAAACGAGGACGGACAACTTCGAGCGAAGAAAAAAAAAATATATATATATACAGTAAAAAATCTAAAAAAAGTTTAAAAATTTAATAAAAATAGACGTTTCGGTCAATGACCTTCATCAGTTGCAGTGCGTGTTGCAGGTCATCAGTTGCAGGCACTGCAACTGATGAAGGTCATTGACCGAAACGTCTATTTTTATTAAGTTTTTAAACTTTTTTTAGATTTTTTACTGTATGTATATATATATTTTTTTTTTCGCTCGAAGTTGTCCGTCCTCGTTTTCCACAATTGCCTATATATATATATATATATATATATATATATATATATATATATAAAAACTCTCGGCTCGATTTACTCGGGCTTGCGAGCCACGTGGTCTGACCGGAACCGACACGATTAGTAACCTCGCTTCGCGAGGAATTAGCCGTCAAATTGCACATAACCTTTTACCTTTAATTTTTTGAAAACATCTTGAGTAATATTATTGAACAATGTTGACCATACTTTTAGTCAATTTGCTTGTATAAATGAAACCATTTGACTGTTTGGTTCAGTTTTGCTGTGTGACTTAGCTTAATTGATATACAATCATTTTGTGCCAGAGAGCATATTTACAGCATCCTAAGCTCTCTTTCAATGATACTGCACACTGAGGACAAGAAAGTTTGTCACTGGGACTCCTTACGTGTAATTTCTTTGAAAGCATTTACGTGCTACGGAAATCTAAAGAAATTGATTAACTGTCAATTGTTTCTGGTCGCGCTCTTCTCTCGATTGACATATGGCATGAAAAAAATGTTTCCGTCTTCCAAGAACCGGAATAAGGCTTAGCATAATTATTGAACGACAATTCATTTTTCGAGTCACCACCGAAAACGGCAGCTTATGTCATTTTTCCGGTTAAATAGCTGAAGATATAATACGAAATAACTCTTGCTAGCGAACTCGGTCCATTGGTTTTCTTTAATTCTAGTAAATTATTTAAGTTAGTGATAACGCGTTTCTTCTCTTTGCAGAATTCTTTTTTTCGCCGGCTCTTAAAGAAGCTCGATTATTTATGATTTCAAGGAACATACTGTTTGTAGATATATTAGAAGTCGAGTCCTTTAACTGAGTCCAGATTGCATTACACAAGGCTTATTTCCGATTTTATTTTGTTTTTGTTGTTGCTGTCTTTTTGTAGTTATTACTAGATGAAAAGGCGCAACTGATTTGCTTTCATAGAGGATAGAATCAAATTCTTTTAACCAAAAACAAGCCCGGAACCTTTGTCTACCAACCAAACTTGGAATATCCATAATCGTACCAGGAGCCCTAGTTAACTTTAATATATGATTTGACTTGGTCAGTACGAGGTCACAGCATTGCTGTTAGCAGGTTTCTAGGTGTGGTTTGATACGTTGCAGCTAGTAGGCAGATTGCCTTACTATGAATTAACTGGCGACGAGTTCCCTAGCTGCATCAATAAACCAGTGGAAAATATGTGTTGCAAGGCTTCAAAAATTCGTCTCACATCTTCCTTTGGGTGTTGATTCGTGCACGAGTGAAGTTGTACATGTGAAGTGAGAATTTTGGAACAGTATAAACCGGGCCAACAGACAAATAATCCCCTAACAGAGGCCGTCTCAACAGTCTAGGTATATGCCACAGTGAAGGATAGCCGGGTTTTGCACGCGGTTCAAAACTTGATAGTGTATAGAATTAAGAGGATCTTGATCAAGAATACAGCATCTTTTATGTAATATTGACCATGTAGTTCCACATTTAAAGTTGGATTATTCTGTGGCCGTATAGTTTTCTGTGACGGAATAGGAATGTCCGGTGTCTATAAGGCCCATGATGCTATTGAAGCAAAATCATGCCGGATTCGTAATCTGCTATGACGGATCTGCTCTTCAAGTCCTCCAGTGTCCCAAAAGTACCCCCTTCCTAAATACCATCCATTCCCTCCCGGCCTGAGCGTTTACCTCGTTGAATCCTTTGTTGTAGTTGTTTCTTTGTCTTGCACCGATGCCTACTTTCTATATCATTGTTCATAGACCAGTAGAGACTTAATGACATCACAATAAGACAGCTGCTCGAAGGCAAAGGCTCTTTTGTTGTTGGAGGAATTTTAGGATTAGAAATGCTTTGACGTTACTGGAAAATACTTTGCCACAGCATGGCAAGAGTGGAAATTGTTAAAGAACTTTTTCAAATTTGAGGAATTGCCAAAGAATGACTCAGCTTTCTACTTATGTCTATAATTCAATTAATAATATCATTAGGGCATTACAGGAGTACAAGAAATTGGGATAATCAAACGAATTGATAAATTAAGTTATACCTCCGTAAGGTAAAAGGTAGGTGCTGACGTTTCGAGCGTTAGCCCTTCGTCGGAGAGAATGAGTGCTACAGGGTTACATTACAGGAATAGTATGCGATAACCTCAAGTTTTGAATTAAATTTTTGCATTGAAATTCACCTATCAGAAACGAAATGCTTGCGGCCCTTTAAGTTCTCAAACTCAAATAGCATTGCCATGTTGCAACGAAAATATCACTCGCCGATTCGCTCCTGATTCTAAAAAATCGAAAAGCTTCCATTCGCCGGCTCTGCGACAAGTTGAATTTGACTCGCGAATCGAGTAATTCATTTCTTTCTTTTGGCTTTTTCAGATACTAACGTTTGTCTTTAAAAACATTTGGAGCACGAACGGAAGGAACCGCAAATAATAGCTTGTCCACTCCTAAGATAAAAGGCAATGGAGTATTCTTCTCGAAATCCGAGTTGCTCAGAAAGAATAAAAGAACCATTCTTCGGCCGCTATGGCTTTGTTTTGTTTTGTTTTTTTTGTTTTGTTTTGTTTATTTTTTACCATACTGTGAACAAATGGTAATGAGCCTATGTGGATGTAAGTCCGCGAACGTGATGCCGACGGTAAAGTACGGGAAGGCGGATATAAAATGCGCACAAGGTAAGACAAAACAAGCATAAACGTTATGAATTTATCCTCTCCACTAGAAAGCACGACTTGCAGTTACCTATGAAAGTTTTTTGCGTCACATGTGGTATTAATGAGGGCTGAGACTCTGAGATTCCCCCTATTGTCTGAGCAGGTCTCAAACATTGATCCTCCCAGATGGTAGAGCGTGTCGGATTCTTCAAAACAAGCAAACAGTGTAAAAAACTTACCATAGAAGGGCACCTTGATTTCACCTGGCAGACTTGGAAAACATGTGTTAGCAATTTCGCCTTGCTCCTTCAGGGGTAGGTCGGCTGCGGGAAGCTAACGAAGTACTTCTGAATTACTGCACATCTTTCAACTGCCGAAATGCTGTGGATTATCGAAGAAGAGTAAGCTAATATGATGTTATCACTGATCAATGTCTGTGGGTTGACCAAATAATCGTCTTCCTTCGTAACCACTTAAAAGAAGGAATGATCTGCTTAGAGCGTCAGATCGCCAAGAACAACTTCCCTAGTTCGTAATTAAAGGATTACTCTTCAGTAATCTTACATACTGGTATTAAGCTTTCCGAGTTGAATACTGTCCGTTTGCTTTAGCTTTGATACGACGTCACTGTAGCAGCTGGATTGCTGGCAACAATCTTACCGCACTGATCGCTTTAAGTCCGCCTCCGGCAACACTTCAAAATTTCATGGTTTTGTTCCGATACCATGGCGAGTGATCTGCCGAGAAAACATTCAGCAGATGTCCAAGGTTTCCTATCAAAAAAAAAATTATTGAGCCCCTGTTATGGGTGCTCAGCTTTTACTTCTCGGTTAAACGAATTCCATCGTCCGTTTTAAGGTTTTCTAAGTCAATCATTAGGTTAGCGCTGTCTCATTGCGAATCTCCGAAGAGTTCTTCACAATAACGTAATCCCCTACCTGGGTGGTCAAGTGGTTTTTTTAGCGTCCCTAGAAAGATACAAAGCCGATAGAGAGCCAGATAAACGCTTGACAAGTAGCGAAATATAAGACATCACGTCCTTGTCGGCAACAATATAGAGGAACATGGTTGGTTTTTGGCGCTTTGTTTGAGAAAACACAGACTTTTCTTTCTACCGCTTAGCTGATGAAAACTTTCCGTCCCCACTTGCTCTTTCTTGACAGGTCCCATCATTTTCGAGAGCCCCTTTTGATATCCTAATTTGACTCATCTTCTTGATGGGAAAAACTTACTCTGAAATCCATAAAAATAGCCATCGAGAAACCTTGGTATTTATTTTTGTAGGTTACAAATTTTGTAACCGATCCGTTGATTATGAAAATACAACAAATTCCTCCATACTTCCATACGCTCCGCCTGTTTTCAACTTGAAACGATGATCTATAGACGGCCAACTAAGATTGTCAGAGAAAGGCTTGAGCTGCCATAGCTTTATCATAAGTAATTGTTAAAGCTTAAAACATTTTAGTCATAGTTAGAAATCTCCCAGGTACTACAGTGTAGTTTTAACGTTTAAGCAAAAATTTTATCGCCGGAAATTGCATCTGAACTGAGGTTATGAGCTCAGTGCAAGTTTGTGACGTTTTCTCGAACAAAAACAACAAGCTGTGTGGGTTGTTTGAAGTCCTTTTTACACCAGGTTTTTAACTCTTTTTGGCCCCCATCGATCTGAGCACCAGAGCAACTCCAGTTGGTGGTATTCTGGCTGGGTTATCTTATTACAGGCAATTTTTTTTACAGGCGTAGTCGCAGACAATTGTTTTTCTCTGTAATCTCTGAGCGTTGTTTTTAATTTGAAGTTTTGACCAGTTCATTTGATAACAGCTGCAAAATCACTTAGCGTCAATTGTTATTGCTTGCGGCGTGTATTTCTTCCTCCAGGTGAGAAAATCAAAAAGAGGAGATTTAAATTCCGACAAGACTTTTGCGGTAAAATGGTTACGGCTGTCACAATACGCGAGAGAAAAACGACTAAGGATAAACTGAAACAAAAACTATTCATTAAGACACTGAAGCAAGAACAGTTGCTTTATTGAAGTTAAATTTTGGCACTGAAGTACCGTGAGGTGTAAAGATATGTCTTTTCTATTTTTACTGGCTGAAATCAGTCAACTGAAGCTTTATCTGGTAACATGTCAGTGTAATCCACAGTTATGGATATTAGAAAGATTGAGCATTATTTTGTCATTAAAGAGTCGTTAGAGACTGGTTTTTTTCTATGGTTCTATTCTGCTGAAGTGAGACGCAGCAGTCAACGGTTTAGTTAATGTATAGGAATGAGTTCTATCATGATATTTAAGACATATGTGCCGCGATATTTAAACATTGCTTTCCTGTCTCGAAGAGTCACCACACTTTCCGGTTTTTTTTTCTTCTTTAGTTTTTGCGCTACACGTTGTGAGGAAAGCCGCCACCGAAATTCGCTCCTAGAACAACAGCGGAATCCAAATGTTTGTACAAGTAAAACAAGGGAGAGGTTGTGTTTCACTTCAGGGGTTAAAGTAACATAACACTCTTGCTGATATCACGCTGACTGGGAGTGTAAGAGCCTTCTCATTTACACTCGTCACTGCGAAGGATAATTAAAATAGATTGAAGCTCGAAACTCCCACCCACTGGAGAAGGTTACAGAGCCGGTAGAATATAAAAAGAACCGTATAACGAAGGACTTCACTCGTTTCATGATGTCCTTGCTGGAGACTTGTACTGCAAGCTGGTTACCACTGAAGCCTGATGGCAGATGGAATCTTGGAATTAGCGGTTTAATTATAATCTTGTAAGTCATGACAATTTGAATACGTCCTGTTTCAGATAACAGCCCACACGTGTATATAGCCGGTGTTCTAATATTATCTCTTTACTTTTTCCAGCCTTCCCTTGATATTTGGTTCTAGCCCTCGGTGCGGTTCCAAGGACTTACGGTCTGGGCCGGTAAGAGACTTAAAAAAAAATCAGTTGCACTGGTTAGAAGATGATGTGAGGCAACACGCCCGTTCGTTCTTCCCCTTGTTTTAACTCTTTATCTCTCTTCCTCCAGGTATGGGAGAGCATCATGTGTTTCGTAAGCGACCAGAACAAGACCGACATCTACAACCCTCCGTTCAAAAGGAAAGTACAGCTCTATTCAAGAGCTTCAAGACTACACATCCAGATCAAGAAAACGGAGATCAACGCACGCGGAAAGAACGGCTCTGAATACGGTTAGTGTATTTAGTAAATACTGCCCGTCAACGCGTTTTACGGCGTTAGTTATGGGCACCTTAAGGGTTAACGGCAACGACCCTGAGAACAGCGCTGTTTGTACGACCAAGGGGCTAAAGACCACCATTAAAACGAAATGAAGCTTTATATATATGAGGTTCTTATTGATCTCTAAGGATGTTTTTAAAATGATTTCACTTGGTGTCGCGCATCAGTCACTCTCCGTCGTGCGGGCGTCTCTTGTGCTTTGCATAAATAAAAACATAAACGTTCTCCAATAGAGATATATAAACCTTCGCTTTTTAATTAAACTGTAAAACGTCCACCGCTTTAATTGTTTGTCTTCTCGTCTGTGGAATTTGCCTTTAACTTCTCAGTATCATTTTGAAACAAACTTGTTTGCTAGATGTAATATAAGCCGGTGCCGTGAATTATATGGCCTTTGTTAATGTGATTTTACCAACAATTTTACCTCTATCATTTAAAATTCTCTTTAGACTGTGATGAAAGTAATAAAAATGAAGTATTCCGTGATATTGTCTCATTGCCTAAGTTAATACAGGTGTTTAACATATTGTGAAACTCACGAAGGGGGCAGAGAGGTAAAACTAATCCCTGGATAAATTCCCATGCAATGTTCAAAAATCCCCTTTTTTCTAACTGCTGGTGTCTTCTCAGTAGTTAGTTTCTACAAATGGTCAATTTGTAGAATCAAGAGATTTGCCGGACTTGCCGTTCACGTTTCGTTTGTGCTTCGCATGAATTATGTGTCAAAATATTTGCCGCCTTCAGCATGCGTTCCCTGAGCGGCAAATTCAAGCCACTGACAGGGATATTTCCTGCATGGTAAAAAACGGCAAAATCAATGTGAACCGATATCATTTTTAATTTGTGCCACAGCTAAACAAGTCTCAGACTTAAAACTGCTTTGGGGTTTGGGATTCAAGTGCCTCATGCGAGGAATGTATGAATATCAGGAGCCGATTACTACTCGGCTCCTGATGAATGTATAACACATGTTAAATACGATGTGCGAGGTTTTTCAACTTGCATTTATCATGTCAGCAAAAGAAAGTAATACTAGTGGTTTCATACAAAATCATTTGTGTTCCTACCGAAGTAGTTTACATGTTCTCAAAATTGATGTAATAGACGGTAACACATAGGATTGTTAATATTAAAACATACAACATTCTTCACTGAGAAAAGTAGGAAGCACCTCGTAGGCTGTTATTAGTTGTAAAAAGATTTTGAAAGGGCTCGCGTGTATTTTCGTGATAGGCAAGCTGTTCACGAAAAGGCGAATTCAGTAATTAGAAATAGCTTCCTCGCATAGAGAGCTTAGACTTATTGATGTCAAACTGAGTGCCGTTGTTTTCTTTGCTCAGTTATATTCAGTAGCTGGCCGAAATGAGATATGGCCTTAAGTGGTCAGAGAACTGAGTTAAGTCGCGCAGGGGGGGGGGGGGGGGGGACTCCCAGACGCCGTTTTTCCTTTTCTTTGCTTAGTAAATATTGGAAAGTCTGCAAAAACATAGATATGTGCACAAATAACAAAAACTGTGCCATTAAAATCCTCACCAACAAAAACGAAACTATGTCTGTATCCATTTCTTGCTATTACTAAGTAAATATGGTGTGGAGGGGTTATTCTAAGAGAGGTTAAATTTCAAGATATGTTTTATGAGATACGGGCTCGATATTGGGAAGAAAAATGTACTGTATCCTCATGTCAAAATCTGTTATTCCTGTAGATTTCTTGAAAGAATCTCAGATCAAGTACAATGAAAGGGGTGTCATATAACCTCTTCAGTTCACTCCCATATCAGAATGTAACTGATTTTCTTGAAATATTATACAATGTTAGGCAACCAGTAAGGAAGACAACACAAGTGAAGAATTTGTTTGAAGAGCTGTTCCATCCTCCGGTTGTAGGTGATAAGAACTGTTGTTGACTCCACAAACAACTACCGAGACTCCTGGGTCAGTTCGCTGTTACAATGGGCTATTTATCCACTCGAGGATTTTGAATTGATGTGGAAGTCTATGTCGGGACTTTGTAATGAAAATTGCGTCTTAAAATAATTAGGCCTTGAGAGAAAAGAAGGACCGTGAAAAGGACACTAACAAGTAATACTAACTCTCTCCGCAGATATCTCATATGAATAGAAGGAAGTAGTTAATTCAATGGAATTGTGTTGACCTCTGTCTCCGCAATACAACATAGATGGTCTATTGATTTCTATCAATTCCATATTTAGTTCCGGCCTTGGAATAATTAAAGTCACTAGCCACAGGTTTCCCACATATTTCCCCGAGACAGGAAGGATGGACTGCTGGGGTGATAACCAAGAGGGAGGGGGCGGGAGACAAAAAAGCACCCCACCCCACCCTTTCCTGTTTGCGCGCTTTTGTGGCGCGCTTCCTGGACCGTCGCGGCTTGGTAATTGGAACGAAGAGAAGCCGCGTTCTTATGGTCCAGCGATGATTGAGTAATTGAGTAAAAAAAGTCTCAATACTAGCGATCTCTTGCTGAACTGTGATGATATTCTAACACATTCTCCGCGGAACTGTGTAAAATGCATGGGCAACACGAAAGGGGAATCTGTATCTTGATACTGGGCTCAAAGGTTAACAGAAAACTCTACAATGAGACCATTATGGTCAAGTGTCACAATTCTCTTTTCGTAAGCTTACAAAACGAAACCAAACCATGAACTGCAGACCCGGGGGGGGGTACTCTAGGAATTTCTGGGTGGGGATGTGCCGCTGGGACCCTGGAACCCTTAACCTATACCGGAGCTAATTCAGCTAAATTTTGCTACCCTATACTAGAGTAAACTCCCCAAATCCCCCTATCCTAGAGTAGCTGTTTCCCTAGTCTAGATAAAATCTTAAACCAATTGATCAGTTTCCTGAAAAATGATACCTTATTCTAGACCCAAATGTTCTGATTTATATACCCTATCCTAGAGTAAACTGCTTGAAAACCATACCCTTCACAGCGGCACATACCTACATAGCCCATATATGGCAGTACCCCCCCCCCCCGGGACTGCAGAGCGGAGAAGTTGGCTCCCGACCGCACGTTCCAGATTGCGTTGCTTTCTGTGTATACTATAATTCCTTTATTGACCAGCTTGTTTGGTCAATATGACTAGATATTTCACGTCTACTCCTCACGATTGCCATACACCTGGTCAATGCACCATGTATTCTGGTTAAACGTGTCGCCAATAAGCAACATAGAATCTACGTGATCTTGATGAATCAAGGCAATGAGCATTATACTGAATAAAGCGAATTTAAAAATAGACAAACAACCCTGTCTCGTTATAAATAGTTGAAAGAAAGCTGTTGTTGTCTGATAGCTGATTGGTTTTTGAATTTGCGCCACTTAACCAATTAGCAAGTAAAACTGAAAGCAAGCTCTGCGGAGTCGCACCCGTTTTTCATGCATTCATTAACAAATAAAGAAGCCTAAGCCGTGTATTACACTGTGATAAAACACGACGGGCATTTGAGAACACGAGTGAAATGTAGAAATCACGAGCCGCAGGCGAGTGTTTTCTACATTTCTCGAGTGTTCTCAAATGCCCGGAGTGTTTTAATCACAGTGTAATACACGGCTTAGGCTTCTTTATTCGCTTTATGATATAGATTTTACATGCCGTGAGTAGAAACAATAAAGCACACACATCGACAAACCGACGCCATTTAATACCAAATTCTCGACTTTTTTCGCTTCTTCTTCTTTATTTGTTTTATTATTCTCAGCTTCAAAACTTTCTGCTGCTTCGCAGAGAATTCCATCATGAATTTCTTCAAAGAAAAATGTTTTTCGCCATCTCCAAGAGAATTGTCGAGTGGAGGTAATGTGGCGAAAAACAATAAAACACGCTTTTTCTATGTTTTATACTCTGATAAAACATAGTTTTTTGACCAATCAGAGCGCGCGTAAGAACGTAGCTATATTATAATTGTATGTATATGTTGTGGTTCAGTTTTATCCTTGGTTCAAATTTAATTTTCCTTTGTTTCAAACTCATTATCATACCTACTTATTTACCTTAATTTATCGATATTCATTGAAGATATGGTAAACGTGCAGCCATCGAGTTATGGACGCACGCGGGTGGTTGATAAGCGTAAGAGCTACTCAAGGCGCAGCCGAAAACATCTCTAGCTTCTTGAGTGCTGCAAGTTTACCATTTCTTTTATAACATAAGACTTCACAACTTCACAATCTGACTTCACCATGCAACCAATGGGCAAATGGATCGGGCGTATTAGCCAATCATTGCGCGCGCTTTCATAAAGCTATGTTATAATGTTCGTTTCCTTGACTACCTCTACTTTTTCTTTTCAGCAAGGTTGATTCTAGAATCAGACAACTTTGGCCGATTAAAGATTAAAGGAGAGAAATCCAATCGTTACCTCTGTATCAGCAAAACAGGAGAACTGGTGCCGAGGGTGAGACCTACTACCTTCAGAGACCCTGCTCTGAGTGGTCGAGACTTGATTTAACGAGTCAACAACATCTTTCCATGATCTACACTTTTATATACCGTAGGACTGCGTCGTAAAATGCCCAAAACTGAAATATAATCGCGAGCCTCAGGCCGCAATAATTTCACTGGAAATTTTATGGGGTCATTTTATCTTCAGAATGTAGACCATGGGAAAGGGTTATCGATTTGCTTTTCAGTTACTTTTTGTCTCAAAAAAAAATTAGTGGTACATCACTATTCAGGCGGCATGGTTTTGGTCGACAGATGAAATGTTAGAAACCCAACCTGCAGTAACAGTGCAAGATTGCTATGTTGCTTTCTAAACTGGTCAAACTGCAGCTCTTTTACATTGCTTATCTTTGCTTTCTTAATTCTCACTGTCTTAAGTCAAGCAAAGCAGCCTGGAGTTCTCGTGTGGTTGTAGACCACTTTCACGGTTGGTTTACCAGTTTCCCATTTCACTGATAACTGAATCACATCGTGGGTACCAAAAATAGAATGGCAAAAAGGGTTATGAATTTCATTCACTCGCCGCACGACATTTAATTGATAGCAAGGTTACTGTGGACACTTAGCCACAAGGACCGCTCAGTGGCAGACCGTAATGCAATTATTGTATCTAGTTTTTAGGGCCTCTCTCCCGAATGAACACGCTTGAATAGTATTTGACCAGTTTGTGAGTGTTTTCTTGTTCAATGAATAAACAGCCTGCTGTCTCTTGCAATTATCTCGCCATGGGCCAAACCACTCCCATGAAACAAGCCGATTATTGATTGCTTGTGATATTGTCAATGATTATTGTACCCTATCTTGTCATCAGGAATTACAGGTTTCAAATATCTCTTTACCATTTCGCTCTATAATGACAAGGTTCACCCATGTTATCATGGATGTTACCATGTTACCATGGATGAAACCATTGTTAAAAAAGCTACTGACTAATTCTTTGTTACCATGGTAAAGCTTATTGCTCTATACAGTGCTTTAGTGTACTCTGCTAACTATGATTTAAAATGGAAACCATCTGCCCATCACCTCACGAATCCGACAATCTGATTGGCTAACATACTCCTGATACATACAGAGTAGTGAAAAAGGCCCCGCTTGGAACGAGACAATGTACTTTATAAGTTAGAAATGGTGTGAAATCGATGGCAGTAAATAGTTGGTTTCTACTAAGACAATTCGACAACTCGCTCTCGTTCTTTACGAGTCAAACAGGTCAATTCTTCGACTATTGAGTCGCACTCGTAGTCCAATTACACAAAATATTGTTTATCAAACGAGTTGATAACGTTGAATTCAGTTCGTTGTTAAGTATTATCTTTGTAAAGAGCTATACGCTACGAAAATAGGAATGCATTGTGAAACGCCTCACATCCTTCCTCTGTTCTTTACGCGTTTAGGTAAAAATGTCAAGGTTTGCTGAAATGAAGCGCTGTATATTTAAGGAAGAGATCACAGGTCACGGCTATTTCCAGTACAGATCAGTCAGGTTCCCCCAGTGGTTTATTGGCTTCTCTAAAGGTGGTCACGCGAGGAACGGCAGCAAAAGCGCCAAACGCCAAAGGTACCGGCAGTTTACGCAGTTCAAGGTGCCATTCAGACTTACGTGGAACTCAAAAAAGCGTCGCCATGCACAGCTGCGAAGGAAGCTAATAAACATGCTCAGAACACGAATTCATTTGTGAAAAGTATAACCCGCATGAGGCTGGACACAAGCCATGGTATTCAGCGTGGGAAACAATTTTCCCTTGTAGTCCGTCGGCAGGGTAGATCAATTACGTACGCAGTTTTTCTCAGAGACGTTATTGGAAATAAGCGGGAGCAGATAACTGGTGTTTACCGCTCAGGTAGCCCTGGGGAATACGAACGGGCGACTATGTGTGTTCAGTTGATATGACACCTCACTGCAGGATGTACATTGATGTGCATCAGCACAAGTGCAGGAGATAAGCAGATATTTAATAATGCCTTATCAAAATAAGAAAATTTTAGCTGATTTTGAATGAGTTTCACGTCAGATCATGTCGGGTTGCGGCGATCGCTGCATTTGGTAATCTGTCCAGCCTTGGCGCAGTCGTTTGTTTTTCGGTTTCCGCGTACTTTCAAGAAACTGAGCTAAAAGAATAAAGAGCCTAGTAAAGATGCACGAGTATTAATGTAGGCGCGGATCCACACCGGTTTCCACCGTTTTACGGGAATCGGTCAGATTTTACATAATGAATAGTATATTTTTAATAAAAAGAAGAACTTTCCAAGTTGAAATCTGAGGAGAATAGAACTGGCCAATATCCTGTCTGAATGACTCAGAGACATAGGAAACGGGACTTAAGGGAGTTAAATCCAAAAAATTTCCCGGGTGAGCATGCCCCCCCCCCCCCCGGACCCTCCTAGAAACTTGCACCTTCGGAGCTCGTTTAGGAAATCGGTCACCATTTATTCTAGATCCGCGCCAGTAATGTCGTTCCAAATTCATTCCCGGGGCGGAGTGGATCTTGAAACAAGTGACAGAAGGGAATGACGTAAGCCACGAGTACAAGCAAGGGATTTTTACACAAATAGCGGGGTCTTCGTTATAGCGAAGACCCCGCTATAACGAATTATCAGGTTCACAGCAAAAATATTCGTTATAGCGGGGTAACTTTATAAACAACAACTACCCAATAATTCAATACTGTATACGACCATCAAGACATCTAATTGAAAAACAATTTCAATAAACTTTAAAAATCAGAAGTAACAGTAACACCTGTGAGAAATCGATTCCCTTTTCGTCTCCATACAAGAAACGTTCCGCGTGTAACTGAAAAAAAAAACTCCAAGGGTTGATTGCTTTTGTCGACCCACGATATCAATGGCAAGAAATGTGTCCTCCATAATTGAAAGGTACCGGAGAATTTTTTTTCCCGGGCAACTGCGTTGTCTATGCTGACAACAAAGTTGCGCACTAGTCGTACTGTGGCATTCGCCTCGGAAGCATTTCATTTATTCAAACATTGTTCCTCTACTACTACAAGCAATATTAAATAGATTTAGGCAAGCCTAAAAGCGGAGCTCCTCACACAGACCCTCACACATTGAAAATGCTGTCACTAAAGTTATTAAATACGCCTGGTGTACGCAACTACTTAAAGAAGATTCGATAGCTGAAATAAATCGTCAAAAAAAAAACATCTAGCTCGCGACTCAACGGAAGAACCATTACCTGGTCAGCAAAATTATAATAGTTTTAAAGCAACACCAAAAGCAGCTAAGCAGCTCTTTAACAAATGAAAAATAGACACTCAGCTTTATGCCAGGAGCCCATCATCGCTCCTGTCCTTGGGTCTCATCAACTATCACCCCATAGAAATCTCGAACTCATAATCTAATTGTAATGACATTGATTGATCATGGCAGTTATGTATACAACTTAAGCTGCTATGAAATTAAAGCCTGAAAAAAATCAGGCCTGATTTTTTTTTTTCAGGCTTTAATTTCACAGCTGCATAAGTTGTATACATAACTGCGATGATCAATCAATGTCATTAGATATTACTCCGCAGTTCAAATATATGGTCTTTCATATATTCACTTGCATTCATAATCTAACTGTTAATTATCATTAGCAATAAGTTGCGTCACAAGAGTGAAACTCATATTCTTCCATTCGCGATCGCAAGAGTGACGTTACGAACAACACCGTACACTATTTCGGGGGCCCACCAGCCGAAGATTTAGTAATGGTAGATGATTTTGCGATGTTTCCCGGACGAATATTTCGGATAATGATGCGTCCAGTGTGCTAATTTCGATAAAATTGTTTTACTTAAGTATGCAAAGTTTTCATCTTAAAATGTTAGTTGTTGTTTTCGTCACAGTAACACTAACCTCCATGTCCAGCGTTCAAAAGGGAGGAGAGAAGGGGAGTTCAAGCGCCAAGCGTGAGGATTCTCTCGTGTTCCCTTCGCGCTCGAGCTTCTCACTCCCAATCTGCCCTTTCACTCTCCTCTTTCAACGCAGAACTTGGGATTTTAGATCACCTTCCTTTCTTCCAAATGTTTCAAATATGGCCATAGTTGCGAGTGTCAACCGGTTCCTGAATAGAGATAATGTACTAAAGATGGGTCAGAGACTGAGTTTTGGTCTGTATTAAGCTATCGAAACTCTCTCATATATTTCAAGTTAGTCTGAACTAGAAGGGCACCGGGCGCGCACACACACACCAAGATAAAATGAGGTAAGAGAACACATCTTCCATACTGGGCTCTCTTACTATGAACTAAAGATGGGTCAGAGAGTTTTGGTCTGTACTAAGCAATCGAAATTCACTCATATATTTCAAGTTAGTCTGAACTAGAAGGACACCGCACGCGCACTCACACACCAAGAGAAAATGAGGTAAGAGAACGCACTTCCATACTGGGCTCTCTCACTATGATAAGGGGGCAGAATCTATTTTTAGATCCGGAAAATATTTTAACTGACCAATGGTTGATGTCCTGCTCATCGCGTAGTTGTAATTTCAATGCGCCTCGGGGAAATCACGCAACCATGGAACAAGATATAAATAGATTCCGCGCTAAAAATAGATTTTGTGCCCTTATCATATCAGACAGGGTTATGTTCTCTTTCCTCATTTTCTCTTGATTCTGTCCCCTTATCATATCAAAAGTTGTTATGTTCTCTTTACTTTATTCTCTTGATTCTGTCCCTTATCATATCAGACGGGGTTATGTTCTCTTTACTTTATTCTCTTGCACACACCCAATGTAATTTTGGAGCACCCCCCACGCCAATTGATGAGCCAATTTTAAACGAGTTACTGCTTTGCTTACTAAATTTCTCAACTTGATCGTGGAAGTAAAATATATGAATATCTTCGCTTCACGCTTCCGCTACACGCTGTTGTTAAAAAGTAGCATGTTTTTTGGGTAGACACCCCCCCCCCCTCCACCCTTAACTCACGTGTAGGAAGAACCGTGACGTGCTGCTTACCTGGCCAATCAGGGCTCCTACTCCGTGTACCGACACAGACGACATATGCATTGTTTCACCATTGTGTGCAAATTATTCAGTAACAACTTTTTTATTGTCTGTCTTTGTTTTACGTCATCTGTGTCGGTACACGGAGTAGGAGCCCCAATCAGCAATCGGGGAACACAATTTATACTCTGTTGATGGTTTTACTTGTACTGGGCTTGAAAAAAAATTCATCGCCGAGAATGTCAAGAATCCCAAAACAGTATCGATTTTATCTTGTTCTGGGCTGGTAAGTGCACGTTTGAATGAACACACGCACAGGACACAAAAAGAATACACATACATCTGCTTCACCAATCGCCTTCTCTCCGCAGTTTAGGTTTTTGTTTAGGGCGTTGTTCGAACTGGCGTCATGTTAACGCCAAAATGTTTGTTTTTATGTCTTGCCGGGGAGAGAGGAGCAGGAAGGCCGACATCCAGGGGCGTAGCCAGGGGGGTCCTAGAATGCCCGTGACCTCCCCCCTTTGTGAGATAATTGTTTCATGTCCCTAGAATTCAGGTGGCGAAAACACTCGAATCCGAAGAATCAACATGCAATGAAATCTTTTCCAGTGCTAGATAGTTACATTTAGTTTAACGCGTCGTGGATGTGACTTCCCCTTAGATAACTCATTTCCTACTCTATTCAGTTTCATCTCTGACCTTGCAGGAGTTATTTAGTTATGCAGACCGCACATACATTAAACCTTTAGATAAACCTTTGACTTTTTCCTATTTCCCTGAACCGTATACTAGAATTGTTTTTACCGTTAAGGTGCCCCACTTACAGCGCAACTTGAATAAAAAAAAACTGAATATACATATCATATATATCAGAAAATGAAAAAAAATACTTCTAATTAAGCTGAGAACTTTTCAGTAGTTTTCAGCGGTGGTATTTATGGCAACATTACGCGCGGCTTTTTTTCAATATAAGAAAAAAATTGCCCCAAATCGCCTTTTAGGTCAGTGAACAATGACAGAGAAAAGACCTCATAAGCGGAAGGCAAACCACATAGTTTTATCTATAATTTAATGCCCGGCAATTTAGTGGCCTTAAACGTTCCACAATACAGTGGGCTTTCGAAGAATGGTCACAGTGCATAGTTTGATCCAGAGATGAAAAAGTTAGAACCACACTGTATAGTAAAACAAACAGTATCACAGTACAGTACTGTTCAGCCTTTACAAAGGAGAGCCACACTGCACGGTTTGATTCACAGATTAAACGTTAGAACCACACTGTATAGTAAAACAAACAGCATCACAGTACAGTACTGTTCAGTAGCTTTCTAAAGAATGGTCACACTGCATCAGTGGTTTGATCCACAGATGAAAAAGTAAGAACCACACTGTATAATAATAAGAAAAAACAGTACAACAGTACAACACTATTCAGTAGCTTTTAGTTGAATGATCATACTTCACACCGTACGAGCTATATAGATTTATTCATACCGTATGATAAAACAAAACGTCTAAGTGTAGTACTCTTCTCTTCAATGTAGCGTTCTTTAAACAAATCCTTCGCCACTCGGCGTAGTTTGCCCTAATATGGAAAAGAAGTTACAGACTGGGAAGATTTTAAACATGTTTCTTTTATTTCAGAAGTGAAGGAGCTTATTTCACTTTCATTAATGTCACATCAGAAGTTGAAGTAAAATCAATACCTTTAGATTTATTACAGGTTAGTTTGGAGAATTTGGCTTTAGATCAATTCAATATCTGAATATAGTTGATAGTTTATTCACTTTGTGATAGTTGACGAGGGCGCACAACTATCACGCATAGAAATCGAGAGCGAATAATCTAATTGTTTTAGTATAAATCTACTAGTCGTTCAAAACTTTGTCTTTTCTGAAACAGCCTAGACCAGTAAACTGTCTAAATCTTCACGGACATTTCGAAAACGTGACTGAGATGCGGCCGCCATTTTGCTAGCAAGGGCACACTGCTAAGCTACTCACTATCTATCACAGAATAGATAGTGGGTAGCGTAGCCAATCAGAGCGCAGCATTTGTGATAGAGCGCCAGTAGATTTATACTAAAACTCGATAGAAACACAAAAACGTTGTCGTAGACTATTTTCTAAAAGAAATAGAAAACATTTTCTTCGTGTTTCTATCAAGTTGTATAACACGAGTGGAAGTTTGGGAGAACGGCTCGTGTTCCCACAGCTTTTTCGAACACGGAAAATGCTTTCTATTTCTTAAATATTAATCGCGCTCTATGGGTTCTCTCACATACACAAATACACCTCTGCAATGTTACTTTACATAGACCCAGTTAATGGATATTTATTTTTGGGACCGACGTCTTGCTGTATAAGCGGATACGTCCACTTCATCGTATGATAAGGACATGCTACTTTACCGTATGTTATCTCCAATGAAATGACGCTGACGGAAATGAGGTCTATTTTTACTCATTTCTGGCATAGATGGAAAAAAAGCTGAAAAACCCTCATTATCACTCATTATTATCACGGCTGATAAATCATCATTTTGCGGTTAATAGTTTAATGTACTTAAATTGGAAGACGAAGCTAATTTACTGAGTACCAACTAAGATTGCTTAGACTGTTGGTCGCCCATCTGGAATCTTCTAAGTGATCGGAAGCCGGAAAGGGATTTACCTGGAGCAGAACGGCAGTTTCCTATGGTTTAGTGCCTTTGAAAGCTGCAACTATGAATACTTGTAACGCAGTTCAAGAAAATAGAACTAACTGCATTTAAAGGAAGAAAAGAGATATTCAACCTTACTGGGTTTGTTTTGGTTGCTGGAACCCGCGTAGTTTTTCTTTTAGAGACAGTCTTTTTGTATTTAAGATAAATGTGACGTTCATTCCTCTCAATTTAGAATCGAATTAGTGGCGAAGTAGATTTTCTAATGCCTTTTAATTACGAAAACTGCCTCTGGCGCAATTGATAAAGAAAATAGTCTACGAGGAAATGAAAGACAGACAAAACTGCCTTGTAAGCCCATCCTCCCTAATTTGTGTAAATGAAAGTTTCACGGCGCAACTCAGTTTAGCGTCATCCTTGGAACAATTCTAATACCAAAACTCTATGAGAGAAGAACAAAAGTCGACAATTAGCCGTATTTCCTCTCGCATGGTGAAAACAGAAGGCCGGTAAGCTGTCAGTAGTTGCTGCGTGGGCAATACACTGATTCAGCGTTCATTCTACAATCGCTTGACGTAAACACATAATGGTAACCGCATTTCTAATGGTTTCTCGAATAACTCATTCTCCTCCATAAAAGTTTAGCAATCGAAACAATTTGATATTTTCTTTTCAGAATAAAGCAAATTTCGCTCACGACTTACAATTGTACAACTTGAAACAGGTGTTGATGGACTTTGCGCAATTGTAATATTCATAAATGGGTAATATGTTTGTGTCATTTATCAGCATAAAATGACTTCTAGTGATCTCCCAATTGACTACGACGTCACATTTTTCCTTTTAAGAGAAATCATATCTCGTATTTTCATGTCATGTCTTACGAAGATGACGCTGTCCCATCTAGCAGGACGCAGGCCTGTCTATGTTGGAACTCTAGCACAGCTGACCTTTTAACTCTTTTTTCTTGTTATACCGGGCGCAACTCGTAATAGCAAACTTTGAAATCTGGGAAATGACTCTTCCTATGTGGTTGCAATTTTTTCCTAAATGGTCTATCCGGTGGCCGGTAGTCAGATTAAAACCTTAACCGCACTCAAGGCTCAACATGGTGTCTATGAAATGTGATATACAATGTACTAGATAATTCCACAAAACGCGTCCGGATACAAGCGCTTTATCTCAAGCAATGGTTCACCGGTATTATGTTCAGTACATTTTTTGTCAGCAATTCAATTCATAAGACAAAAGTGGTGGACGAAGTGTATAAAATAAGACTGGAGATTCGCTTGACCTTCGGGTTGTTATGGCCCCATATTTCACGAGCATGTCATAAAATATGTAGTTCCAAAACCGCATATAAACATGATAACCTCTTGCCTATCAGACAACATACCAAACTCGGTTCAAATTGCACCGAAGACAATTGCAAAAACTGAGACTTTCTCTTGCTTTCTCAAAAATATAAAAAAATTCAAGCTCAGAAATAGCTTAATGAGATTCTTACAGCCACAAGCGCCTGATCTTAAGTGACGCCTGGTTGATAAAAATCAAAATATTTGAAAAGGAAAAACAATTATAAAAATGAAGAGCTTTAACTTAAAGAACATTGATTGAGTGTCTACGAAAAGCTTCGTTAAGAAGTCTTACAAGAACGTTAACACTTCATGTTAGTTGAAGATTTATTTCCATTGTTTGAGTGAAAAAAGCATGAGGGTAATTAATGTATGAGACCTGAAACGAGAGTGTACATGACATGTCATCAATGTTTACAAAAAGCCCAATGCGACGAAAAGAAGAGAGTGAAACAAAAATCAACACTGAGAAACAGTAATACTACCTGACCTTCGCTTATCCTTATAAGTCGAAGATAAAACAAGCGTCTTTGAAGTTTAATACGAACTATTGGATTCCGGTGTCTGGCAGGAAATGTTAAAGAAAATGTTGACCTCAAATCGCTGCTAGCGGGACAAAACACATATAAGCTTTCTCCGTATAGTCCATCCACTGTCGCATGAACAATAAGCAAGTAATGACCTAGCCTAACATTTTATCCACAAAAATTATGTTAGCTCAGAGGTGGGTGGTACAAATTTGGTTCTAAAAATCTTCTACGATGTAGGTAGAGCATCAAACTGCAGTAGCAATCACCAAGACGAATGCGCCAGCTAGAGAATTTAACAAGAGCCACTCAAAATTGTACAAGAATTTTTAATTTTCCACCTCTAGAAAATTCATGTACGTAGTTCAACGGAATGAGAATCGAATTGTCTTGCGATAGGCAAGAATTGCGCGGAATTTCCGCTTTAGAACACATGACTAAGAGATTACATGACTTTGTGAGTTGTCCGGCACGGTTTTAAATATGAATTAAGACACTAACCGAACACCAGTGTTCAACAACGTCAAAATGCAATTAACTCATTCCTTTACACAACCCATTCCTTAACACAAACTCTCTGTGTGTCAGGCTTGGTTTGGCCGTTCCTTACCGGAGCCAACTCCATAAACTCGAAGCCTTCCTTAACAATTTTTGTATTTACAAGGCATAAATAAGGCATATATTCGATAAACAAATTTCACTTCGAGAGTTTGACTGGGATCCTGAGACTAAAAATTAAAACCAAACCACCTAAATTCACTCTCCATGTATCAGACGGGGTCTTTGGGTCTCTTCTGTCGTTGTCTATTAGCGATTTTATGTCTTTTGTAAGAAACGCACACTTCAGAACAACCTCTCATGGGTAAATAACACAAAAGACAAGGAAGAAAGAGAGAACATGCCGCTAAACAGCCCCATCTAGCCATACAAGATTTGCGAGGAGTCTCACAGGAGCACGGTCGAGCTTCCACGGTACCCTCCTCATCAGAATCCTTTGTACAGTGGTAAATGACTGCTTTGACCCCACACATACAACTCGCGTAGTCAATTAGGCTATCCACGTTTCGCCTGCAGCAATACAACTTAACATCGCCATCTTCACGGCGTTTATATTGGAGTGAATTAGAACGACAACGTCCTGTAAGCACCGCTTCCGACTCGCAGGAGTGCGGTGGCGGCTGCGACGTTATCGGTTGTGTAGAGTGTGTTCGGCTTTCTCCTACATGCCTTTTGACAAATGTATTGAACGTTCGATTCGTCGTCGCGCTCGACAAACGAAGTCGGCTGTCACGATCTGCAACTAACACGGGTTGCCGCGGTTTAGTGAGACTTGCTCTCTTCGACGCGTTTGCAATAACGCAGTAATCGTACAAATATTCATCTTTGCTGTCTGTAATTACGGTGCCCACTTTGTCGACCGAATGTTCCGGTCGTAATCTGTGTTTTGATTCGTAGTCAAGAATCCTTTTCTCCCATACAATTGTCTTCTCTAAAGGGTTCTCGTGGAGAGTGACAGTCGTCTCCAACGCCATCAAACATTGATCCCGTTTGAAATTAACGTTTTCCAAATCGATAGATTAATTAGACTGCAAACAGGAGTCGTCAAGTCCACCCAGATCCATGGAATCACTTGGTTCCATCGTTATCCAACCCAATAATCCAGAATGTCACTGGCGACCTGAAAAGAAAACCGAGTATGTACGTTGACCGAGCATCACCCTAGGGACCATATGAACAAGAATAAAGCTTTCATCGATTAACATTACGTTAATCAAAATACAGTTTATATATAGTATCACAATCTAGGGGTTAAGGGCAGACAGTTGTGGGGTGTTCGAGGAGCAAGAAAATCTTCTAATCTCACCGCTGTTAGGAGTTCTAGAGCCACCGCTTATTTGATGGATTCCCCGTGGTAAAGGCTTTATCGAACACTCAGTGGAATCGAACAATAGTTCCGTGTCCTCAGAGCATTGCCAGCACGCGCAGGAAATGATGGAATGTTTCCGGCAGTACTTCTTACTCATCGAGACATTGGCCAGTAAACTTATACATCTATCAGATAGAAGCAACTCGCGTTACACACTGCAGACAGTGGGTAGTGATTCGAACCCAGTTGGTGCGGCGCTTGGCCGTAAGCAATCGATATAGAGCTTGTTTTGGCTCACGCGTTATTCCGTCTGCGTCAGTTGACACTGCAAACGATTGCCTTGAGTCAGAGAAGCAAATGTGTATTCGCCGCCCACGAACTAACTCATATTTGTGTTATTGTGATCTGTGACGTCACGGACCCGCCTATTCAGTATAATTAAAGTTGCTTCACTGATTTTCAGAAAATCTTTCGTAACGCGCGGAAGGTTTCCCACGCCGGCCGAACCGCGTGCTAACACCTTCAAACAGAACCCAACACACGAGAGGAATGCCTTCATCGTTAAAGGCTTTAGTAAAGCTCTTGGTCGGTTTCGCTGTTTATTGACACTCCATATTGCCCACTGAAGACAGGCTCACTCAATGCGACTTCCGGTTCTATTCTGGTTCGAATAAAGGTTGCAGACAAAAGCATTTGTTCCATGACTTTCGCATTAACATAAGGAACATACTAAACATTTTCCACAATTTGCATAAGGAGCTTATCAATTCTTGCTTTCGACTGGATTAGGTTTATTTCTTTTTAGCCTTTTGAGCTTTTATCGATTTTCACTCGATTAACCAAAGAGCGAGGCGCCACAGTGACACATTTCTTGAAAATATTTTTTTCTTATAATTGAACGATTAAGACTGACAGCAATGGAGGATAATATTTGGATTTGTCTCCTAGCTTTTAAGGTGAATATTTCACTGAACCAGGTCTGACAAATACGACACTTGATATCAGTGTAATTGATTATCCATTTCTTGGAGGGAAAAAGTCAGTTACTAGTACCTCCACCGACTGACCACGGAAATGAGACAGAGTTATTTCCTTTGCTCCACAGACTGGCTTCCGTCCTAAATTGGCAGGTTTTAGGTCCATGTGGCGATGCCACAGCCCCTTAAGTACCCTGGTAACGAAACCAATGCGGACAAAGGCAGCTATGCTTTTAGCCATCTGTTGGAAGAGCTTCTCTATGGGGTTGCATAATCGGCGTTGTCGAAACTCGTAACCCAACGCCTATAAATTGCCTTTTTTTTGGCCTGAAGGTGAAAATTCTTAAGGGCAACGGGTAGCCGGCATTTAATTTTGTCTTTTACCATTACAATGGCAGAGCTCGACTCACGGAGTTTTCTTGGACTGAGTCTGTCTAGCTATTTACTCACGTCTTGAGGCTACCAAGAGAAATGATATTGCTTTGCCTTCATTAGAAAACAGAACAATAGTGACATGTGCATCTTCGTAAACAATATAGTTTCCGGCCATCATTTTTGTTGTCGATGTTCCAGCAATTCGTTATAACATTACGTGCCAATCGGAACAGCATTCAGTGCTCGGGTTTAACTCGTTTGTCGTCTGATTTCCCTCAGTACGGCTCCAACATTCTTCTCTTTAGGAAACGGAATATAAAAACACTAAACGTCTTATTTTTGCAAAGCCCTTGCACTTCAAAAGGGACCGCGAGAGACGAAAAGTAATCACAACCTAAGAAAAGCGTTTCCTGCTTTGTCCCTTGTTCTATTTTCCTTCAAAACAAGCACCTGTTGAGATGCGTGTTGTTAGCTAAAACAAGATTTTCGCGCTAATTTCTAGCCTTTTGCGCTCGATCTGTGCTGTCCCAAACAGCGGTGGAATGCTTCATTGTGTATACAAGAAAATTAAACTCGGGAGGCCAAATACGAGACAACTGCAAACACCGGGGGGTTGAGAGGATCGCGAAGAGATGACAGTTCCTATGGGCGCTAATTTTCAAACCCCGGGGAGTTTGAATAGTAATTGGAACGATGCAAGTTTGGGTGCAGGAATGTAATACTGCTTCTGACAGTGGAAAACGATGAAAACTCTATAACATAACTGATGAAAACCTGCTGAGCCGGTTATTATATTATAAGCCCTTTTAGGAGGATGGACTTGAGTTTGCTTTTGGAAGACTATGGTCTTTGATTTGGGTTTGCGTATACTAAACCAAGTACGCAATAACTAAAACAGCATGGTGCCTTGCGCTACTGAAACTGGAGAGAAAAAGCGAAGAGGAAGTAAGACACATGGTTTTATTAAGGAAAAAGCTGTTTATTATTATTATTATTATTTTGTACCGTAAGACCTTTTTTAAAGCGTTGCGTGCGGTATTAGAGTACTCTTTGAATTCCGAGTGGTTAGTTTTTTGGAGCACAGCATTGAAAGAAAACGGGAAACAGGCGAGAGGGGAGGAACTTAAGCAAAAATTGAGTCAGATCATGCAAGATTTGCCGCATCAAATTAGAGGAATTAGAGCAGATGAGAACTCTCTCTGTCTGCTGTGATCGCAGTTGGTGATCATTGGCACAAGTAGCATTTCTCCAGATATCTAAATCTTTGTGTGGCTAGCCTTGCTGTATCAGGTTGAGGATCGATTCGGAGCCAAGGTTCAAATCCTTCCGGTTTTACGAGTGCCTCGAATATTTGACCGAATTGAAAGTGCCATTACGGCATTATCAAACATTACAATTTGCGTTTTAATTGCAAAAAAGAAAGTTCCAAGAGCTAGAAAGTAAAGCCGTTTTCCTTTTACAATTCAAAATTAATTTAAAGGGCTAGAGGCAAGGCAGGCGGAACAATTCAGGTTGTGAAAATGATAATTGAATTCGTGGGGCAGAGAAAGAAAAAACACAAAACTGCTCGATGAAATACTTGAGCTAATATTTGAGAGTGGTTTCATTGTAGATGAAGCGGTATAGTCCTATACAAATAGAGACCAAGTATTACAAAAGAGATGTCGAGCTCAATAACACAACGGTAAAACAATAAACAAGGAAAAAATTTCGTCGCCAATTAGTACTGCAAAAATTGAGACTTTCAGGGTCTTTATTAGGTCTGGTCTATACTCTAAGAGCCACAAAGTAGGAGTTTTTTAACAGTAACAATTGCTGATTGGAAAAATCGTAGGTTTGAATTGCCAGTGCGATACTTAGTAAGAGCTGATCATAGCGTTTTTGATATTGGCTTAGCGTTCATTGAACTGATATGCCGCTAAATCGTCTCAATATTTTCGCGGCGTATTGGGTTTTATAGTGAGATGTCACTGTTGGTATAAAGTTATACAAACACAAGAAACATAGCTAAATGAAATTAACATTTCTAGTTATTTATCTTGTTTGACAAGCGGTATCCTAAAAAGAACAGGAAATTTGTAACATCATTCGTTGCCAGTATTCGAATTTGTTTATTTGAAGTTGCCGACATCATTTAATTTAGAAACACTCGTAATAAACTATTCTTCAAGCCAATAACGTCCCCGAGTAAGTTAAGTCAACTGTAGCTGCTATCTTGGGTTTTCCGATTGTTTGTTCAGTGATAATTTTGACCCATTTGATACTTGCTTTCTCAAACACTGACACTTTTGCTGAGCTCGTAATGGTGACATATAACGTCTACTAGTGGGATTTTTCTGGCCCTGTTTCCCATATGCTTTCCCGGGTTCGCTATGCGCAGTCTCTGTAGCGGCTTGGGTGCGTAGTCCACGGTTAGTACTACGCATGCTTGTTCGTCTGCTTTCTTCTTTTTTATTTTTTTTTTTTTTTTGTTCCTGCTTCTTCTTCTTCCTTGAAGAGGGTACCTTGGGTATTGGGTTCTTGACAGGAACATTTTCAACTTCCGTTTCGCGGTAGTAAAACAAGAGGCTATTACAGCACCCAATCAAACGGGGGCATACAACATCCTTGCAAACTATATTATTATTATGTTGGGGGATTAGCATTAGCGAAAGTTTTCAGAACGTTTCCTTTGAGGCTTTTTACGCTTCTTGTATGAAAGAGATTTTCATGGAAAAAGTGAGTTCTAAAAATTAAAAGTAGTCCGATCTGCTGCAGCGACAGGACACCACCCAGTACAAAGAACGCTCTAGTAACTTCCATATTGAGATCTCGAAAAATTGAAAACTTGATCTCCCAAGATTTCGAGAACCTCGACGGATCGTGTCTCTCCACCCTACCTCTGAGCTTAGAGCTTTATCGCCGGATTCGTTGACGTAACCTTTACTTACCCCTACTTTCCGCTTCCTTCCCCCCCCCCCCCTCCCCCAGCCACGGGCTGTATAGCTTTCATGCAATCACTTCATACCAACCAGAACTCGAAACATATGACGGGGAAACGTTTGACCTAATACAGAAAGTGATTTACAATATGTTAACTGCCAGCTTGTTTATTATGTCGCGGTGGTATGTTTTACTCCGGCACCACGTACAATAATTCAGTTGTTCCTCACAAAGCATTGCGGTTAAATGGAGCTAAAAGCCTAAACACCATTTACAATTTTGCCAGACAGAAAATTTTGCTTAACGCCACTAGAGGGTGTTGTCAAATGTGTGCCATTCAGAAACGCTTAATTCTAGCGACTAAACTGGCCATTAAAAAGACGAAGGTTTTTCGAAATTTCCTGCGATTGGTTTGGAAATCAAAGAACCGAAATCAGTTGTAGAATTGCATGACTTCAGTGAGGTTTTCTACAGATGATCGCTTATCCATTTGTGCTTCAAACTTTAGCGTCAATTGTTTGTAGTCTGTATCAATATGGTTTGCGTGTTTTCATGCTCAACGTGTCGATATTAAGGTGGTAAATCAAAGTCCACAACGCAAATCCAACGGCCGCTCCAGTGCGAACTTTAATAAGTGGCATCAGTTGACCGAGCAAATGATGTTAGCCTCAACTATCTGTAACTTAATCAATGCGAACAGTATTCTTGTATTGAAGTATTATACTCTTAGGTACGCCTTTTAACTAGCGAAACAATCTGCAGCTCTTTCCAGCGAAAGAGAGGCATAACAACCATAAATTCGCTCTGACTGTTACAGAGCATTTCAAAAGACGTAAATCTTAATGAGCTACTTAGTACCTCTCAAGAGTCTTTTATTACAGAATATTTGATACAATGCCACAACCCAATCTAATAAGTTGTTCCGCTCCTCGCCATTAAGCCATTTACAAGTTATAAGACTTAAGCACAAGGAATATTACAGTGAACAATGCTTAAATTATATTTGCTGAAAAAAAGGGAAAAAACATTTAATACTTGCAGTGAAAGTGAGGTTAACTAACTTGTAACCTTGTCCAAAATCCTGCAAACACGTTAAACGTACTCATAAGATCGTCTACTCATAGTAGAAGTGTAAAAAATGTAACAAACTGATGTGATGGTGATAGATGAGTCAAAAGAAATCATATGAGTTTGCTAGGGAACTCACCGATTCAGGGTTTGTCTATGGTCTGTTGTAAGTCTGTGATTGGGTGTTGGTCCGAAGCTTTGTGCGCATGGGCTTTGGACAGCTTTCTGAGTGACCACATGATATTATAAAATTCAAATCACAAGAGCGTAGTTAATTTCTCGACGCCTATGCTGAAACTACATGTACAGGCAAGCCTGTGACATAGAAAGACACGTCAGTCTAAGTAAGGTTCATTCGAGTTGGAATGCCACTCGCATAGATGCCGCCATCCTTTCAACAACAGAAAGCGCGCTGTACGTTTGCAATCAAGGATTGGAAATGATTTCTAAATAACAGATTTTATGATTTGACATATACGTATTGTTCTCGAGAAGCCAACGAAAGACACGAGCTCTTGTATTCACCTAAAACATTCATAACGCTTCCGTCGTAGTGACCCACACTTGGCCGGAATTTCCGTCAGACTAGACTAGGCTAGACTAGATTAACACTAGTTAGAATTTCTCGCCGTTATCGAATTGTTCTTTCATCTTTATTTTCTGTGAGTTCGAGTTTCTCTGGTTCGTTTTGTACGCATGTGCACTAATATTCTCTAGGTTTTTGTATCAAATGATGGTAAAAGAAAAATCAATCTAGTTCAATAAGCAAAAATTACTCCTCTGCATTTGCTATAATGATCAGCTTAGAACTTTCCTTCTGTTTTTGTTACAGATAGGTTGTCCCTGTCTCCAATTAGACAGACCCACCTAACGTAACGGTGTTCCCAAAACGACGGCGGTACAATTAATGTCTGCTTTTTTGTGTGTGCGCTGAAATAACTAGACCCCGAAATTTCGATCACATTACCTGCAAGATATTCTCTGATCCTTGTTTGTAGTTATTATTCCGTGTAATATATTTATCTTAGAACTACAAGCAAACCTACACTGCAGTGCCTGTCTACGTTTGTGAACAACAATCAAATTTATTCCTCTCTTGCAACACAAAAGGTAAAACCCCTAATCAATGGCGCAATTATACTGTACGAATCAAGCACGGAGGCTAATTAAGACGTTTTCAGCACAAGTTAGTATTAAGACCTTATCTCAGTTTGGCTAGCAAAAATGGAACAGTTTAAAACTGCACGGTGAACACGATCACTAACAACAACTTACTCTCGTCTAGCACTCAGCGTTTAGTTGTCGCTGATTGTTTAAAATCAGAAGTAAATGATTGTTTTGATTAGAGCGAAGCACCGATTTTACGAGCTATTAACTTAATTCCCTTATCGTGCAAAATAGATAGTTGCTTTACTAGAGGCCTCATTTGCCTTTTCCTCCATAAACTATTTCCTTTAGCCTACGATCTTCAATACCTTCTCCACTCTTGCGTGATTTTCCATTAAATCTGCACATTTGTTTTTGTTTTAACTCACCCCCTTCGTTCTTGAACTGTTTTTCAAAGTAAAAGATAGACAGCTTCTCACAATTTCCTCCGGAACAGCTGGGAATTCAGAACTCCTCTGGCAGTAATCTTTCGCTACGCAGTTTGTTAACCCGCAACTCTTGACATAAAGCATGATCGATTCATTGCTCACCTAATTATGACATTAACATTAAACTACTTTTGTTTCGTTCGAAACAAAAATCCTGCGCTACAAAGACCGGGAAACAGGACCGGATGTACGTGAAACAAAAGAGTCGCGTAACAGGAGGCGTTTTTGTGTTCTGCATCAATCACGCAGCTCATCTGTGAGTGAATTTCTTGACAAAGATTTATCGCTGAGTCCTAAAATAATGAGAAGGCCGATCTTAAGAATGTATGTCTGATGAATGGCAACACTCTGTCCAAAAAGCAACACAGTGCTGCCCAGACACTGGGCGTAAATAAGTTATCAATTATATCGCTACTAAAGTAAACAACCGAACTGTCCGCAATGTGTTCGGAGTATTTTGTAAGCTTCCTCGATTTTTACCCAAAGGAGAAGAGCCCTAGAGCATTAAAGTGTTATGTTAATGAACGACATATCATAAAGAAGTGAGAATTCAGGAAGTATTTCACTGCAAAACGTCATAGAGTGAGGTACATTTAAAGCTTTTGATTTTAATGAATTCCAAGCATTTCCTGTCACCGGCAAGTCTTATATTATATTTGCAATTATAAATAGAACCGAAAAAAAAAATAGTCTCTCTACAAATTGCTTAACACCTACAGTGTCGCTTTTCTGTTCAAACCTGTGTTTTCTTTGCTTCATTTTCCGGTGTTGCCTGACAAGAAAAACAGTATTTATGTTTCCGTTCGGAAATCGATGTGAATGGTTATCCCAAAGTGGCCCAAATACCTGTATGGATCCTTGACAATTACATGATATCAAAGTTAGCTTTTTGTTCTTTTTTTCTGTTCTTTTTTTTTTCTTTCTTTTTTGACAGTCGTATGTCAATTGCTGGTTACGCCCCGCCCACCCCCTCCCCCTTCTCGAAAAATCCCAAACAAATAAACAAAAACCTTCTCTTTAGCGAGTGGAGATGCGAATTGGATTGTTCACTACATAAGTGACCAATTTATAAATTCTCCAGAAAATATAAATACAGTATCACTCAAGTAGATCGTAAGAATTTAAGGAATCACGAACTCAAGTTTATTGCCTAGATCTAGTACCAAATTCTCTAAACTAAGATGCCAGAAGACGTATGGCATTCACTAGGGAGAATTAGTACTCAGAATCGAGAGCTTCCTTTCAGAAAGTGACGACGACAGGGCCGGTTTGATCAGTGCGCAGGTGTTACTGCAAATGTAAAGCTTAGCACATTGAATGGTCAGCTCAAGAAGAAGAATGAAACGATTGAGGACAACTGAAGAACTAGCGACAGGAATACGGTGAAATCACCCAGCACTCTCGGCCGTTTGACCGCTTCGTTCACAGCGACATGCTCTGGGAAACACTTGCATATTTTGTACTCTAGGCAGTCCTTCACCCTTGAGGCAGGAAGTTAGTTTGCTCGTAACCCCTCGGGTTAGGGTGGGTGTTGCACAGGGACTAGAAAAACCTTGACCGAACACACACAATTTCAGCTACATTTTGCAGCATTTCACCGACACCAAAATCCCCATCTTGTCTCAGACCAGCATGCCTTGCGAGTGTTTGACCTCCTGCTATTAAATTGCCAATTCGCGATGAAGACATTATGAAGTAATGTCGGTGGGGATTTGAGGTTCCATTCTCCGACTACATGTTTCATAACTATGTATAAACCCTAGAATCAATTAGCGGGCAAGAAAAGAAAAGAAAGGGAAACATATTGTAGTCCCAATGAATTGGGATAATCAAACGAATTGATAAAGAAAGTTATACCACCGTATGGTAAAAGGGGCGTGCTGACGTTTCGAACGTTAGCCCTTCGTTGGAGCGAATATCGTGCCAGCGATATTCGCTCCGAATATCGCTTAGGGTTATCGAAGTCCCAGTACGCCGCTGTTTCTTCGACTATATCCTGCACAGAAATGTTTTACGTATCTTCTCCAACACAAACGAATAGATATCCCCGATTGAAAATGAATTTGTTTTCGCCTCACTTTCGATTAGAAAACACACAGCAACGCTTTCCACGCAAGCATTACATAGGACGAAAGAATGCAAGATGGAGATCTGATCTATCATAAAATATTTCTTCGCTGTATTTATCTCCTATAATTGTTTGTACTCTCTTTCGATTGTACTCGCCGTGTTTTAAGGATGGTTTGTTTATTACAACCATTTCGGAACTGTACGACGACGTTTATGAAGTAAATCTATCGAATACAAGTTGCACAATAGGACTCATCTCCAGTCTAATATAATTTATTCCTTTTCTTCGTTAGTTCGGGTTAGGTACATTGTTAAGAATGCTGTGTGTCCTTTGTTTTACGTCAGTAGTGTGAATAAATTATATTACTCTGGAGATGAGCCCACAATAGGATAGGGATCTGTATTGGTTATATCACCTGGTAGCATTTGTTGAGTAAAGGATGCACCGCTATTTAGAGCTTGCTTGTTCTTGTTCGTTTTAGGGCGAGGTCATTTAAGAGATTGAAAGACGGGGAAAACGGAGAGAAAGGAGGATAGAGGAATCTCGAGTCGGGTGAAGAAGAGCTTGAAAATTTGTACGTGTCAAAACCAAATGACTGAAGTAAAGACGGGGTAGCTTTTAGGAGGAAATATTATATAATGAGATACATCCAGGTTGACACGTAGTACATGCAATAGTCCTCATGGCGCGTAACACGAAGTTTCCTTACACTTCAGCTGAACATACAAAATTCTGACAAACATGGAATGGTATTAAAATAGTTAAGACTACTTTGTGACGTGAAGCATTTTAACATTAATTACTCGCCATCAATCCTGGTTATTAGTTGTGATATGTATTCATCCCTCCAATTCCCCATTTTCTTTCAATTCCTCCTCTTCCCACTATTTCCAAGACTCGAAGAAACAAAAAAATGGGGTGGAGTCTTTTTAAGCTTCGATAAACAAAACCTGCACGGCAGTGGTTCTTCAGTGTGCTCGAAATCTCTTATAGGTTTTTTCTGCAATGGATGGTCTTTGTTCTTTTTTAACTGAATGATTTCCGTTTTGTCTTCAAGGTTAGCGGAGGCTTGGACAGCGTATTGTTAGAAGTAAAGAATCTTCTTGAAGACCACTGAAGATGGCATTCCTGAATTGCTCTTGAACAAAGTGATGCGTCAGGGAATAAAGCCGGTTACTAGTACGAGATGCTTTCCTATGATCTTTAACTCTTTTCAGTTTAACACCGTTGCTTTAATTCTATACTCTTCATTTGTACAGTTGATTTACTGGTTGCCAGAGCAGAGGATACCCTTAAGGCTGAATCCATGCACGGTTTATACCAAATATCACTGTCGATCTAATGGTGGTGCTAAGACGCATGGGATACTTGACTGCGTTTACACACAGACCAACGTCACGCAGTGTTATGCAACACAACTGACGCCACCATGATCACACGTCACTTTGTAATGCCGCACGTTTTGACGTCACAGGCGCAGTATTTCTGCCTTCGTTTATCTCAGGACTCGATTTGTGTCGACAACGATTTCTTTGTTGCTCCTCGAACGCAAGTGTTAAGTCCCGTGAATCAAAGCACGCCGAGTGGCTGGTTCGTGAAAGCAGTTCATTTTCACGAAGTGCCGAGGCCTCGTTTGCACACTCGTCAAACACACTGTCATTTTCAGTATCATTTTCAGTTCCAACCGAGTTTCGTGGCGGGGAGCCGGGTTCCGATGATGTAGGAGTTTCCGGTTCTAAGGGGGTCATTAGAGGAGGTTCCAAATCCAGGTAATCCTGCAATAGAGTTAATAAAAAGTGAACCACGATGAAAACAGCATAAGTACTGCATTTTATAACCTTTTTTGCTTTACAGGAAATCGAGATGGTACCGCACTGGATACAGGCAAAATAAGGGAACTTGAAAATGCCATTCATGCTCCAACTACTTCATAACCCATTTACCAGGAGCGAGTAACTGTACCACACCCACGGGTGGGTACTTACACTCTTTTAACTCTGCTACACTACTTAGAAAGGCTTAGGGACGGACCATTAGAAAAGTGATGGGGGGGGGGGGGGAATTTTCAGCTTGCACGATTTTTTTTTTCGCTCACTGCTTGTGCAGGAATTTTTTTTCAGGTGAACCCCTCTGCACGTATTTTTTTACTACGTGTGAAAAAGTCACAATTGGACCTTCCTTCTACATGAATTTTTTTTTTACCTTCTTCCTTGCATGAATTTTTTTTTTTGGCATTTTCCCTTGCATGAATTTTTTTTGGTTTCCCCCCCCCCCCCCCCCCTCATCACTTTTCTAATGGTCCGTCCCTTATTGTGAACTTGAGCTCTCTGGCATGCTGCAATTAATGGCGCTTGGATGTGACGTTAGCTGAGTGGCTAGTAATGACCAATTTTGCATTCTGTGTGTACAGTCTGTAAAAGAGCACATTCAATGGGTAACATATGGGCGTTGTTCAAATTGGGTTAAGGCCCCTGTCCAGTTTTCATTGTGGACCATTTTTAAAGGCACACCTTACCTTATCTGACATGGATGTTAACATGGCGTCAAATTCCTTTACTAAATCAGAAAATGTGGGCCGGTGGTGTGGCGCATCTTGCCAACACTTCAGCATTATTTGGTACCTACAAAAAGTTGCAAGGAAAAGAAAATCAGTAGATAGTTGGTAAGTTGATTAATTACTTCAGGTTTGAGGGTCTAAGCTTTATTATTTTTTCTCTCAGTTAATACGCGCGCTGTGATTGTTCAATTTAGCGGGCCGTACTTCACTGTACGGCTAGCTGAATTTAAGAGTTTGTTTTGAGATATAATAAATATCTTACAAACCTCGTTTTCAACGTCCGTACTGTAAGTTACAGATCCTCGTTTTTTCCGGAAAAAATTAGGTTAGTAACAGGTATCTCTGGGATTTCTGAGGTTGTTAAACCGATGCCTGGTCGACAAGTTCACTTCCGAGAAAATACATATATTTGTGAACTATTACATTTGTACAACTTACATTTCATCAGGGCAGTTCAGCGTTTTCTCCATCCGGTACCCAGACTTCAGCAAATCAAAGAGTTTTTCTAACGGAACACCAGGATATGGCGAACCACCTGACAGAACAGAAATTCAAGCTTAGGTTAAAACATTTCAAAAGATAAGGAGACAGTTTAACCATGTATCGAGAAATCGATACTCTTTTGATTGCGCGTGGGACTGCATTATTTTACGATAATACTAGCTCGAAATTTAGCTTAAAAATACTAGCTCGTGTTTGTAACGCGAATCAAAACTTAATTCGATTTTGTGGAGACATCACAGCCCAATACGATTTCAACTTCTACATTTTTCTCCACTAGTCGTCACTATAAAGCGGTAATGCCGTCTTACAATCTAATTAAGTTTATAAATAAATGTTTATTTGTACGACGGTTTCATACCAAAAATTTAGCGAATATGCTACTTCCCTAAACTTAATTAATACAATGGAGACCAAACAAATTAAATCAATCCAACACTGAATTGTCAACTTTCGGAGGCATTCGTGATGCCGCTGAGAGTTGCAAATGAACCTTATGTACGTTCTTTTCAGTATAAAGTACTGAATTCTTTTCTATACACCAATGAATTACTTTGTAAGATAGGCTATATTTCTGACCCCAAGTGTTCCTTCTGTCATCAGACTATTGAGACCATATCTCATATTTTCTTTCACTGCTCTTTTTCTACTTCCTTTTGGAATGAGATATGTGAAAAAAATTTAAATAAACTTAATAGTTGCGGTTGCCTTTCTTTAGAATATCACGAGATTATTTTAGGACTTTTGACGGGGGAGATGGATCTGCTAAACTATATAATCATTTTAGGAGAAACGTATTTGTGGACTTGCCGGTGTAAAGAAACTAAAAAAAAACTAATATTTAAAATGCGTGTAGTAATAAGTAAGAAGAATTGCTACTTAAATCTTCAGTATGACAGAGTTAAGTGCGCGTTTCAGTGCTTGTAGCGGGCTACAAAGAGCCTTAAATTATTGGGACACCTGTGCAACGTGATAGTTTGGTCGACTTTGAGCAGTGATCGGTACTGACGCACTACCTTGCCAATCACCATGGAAACAAGATAAAAATGAGAGACGTTACGAAAACATTCGCACAACAAATCTATGCTTACCAAAGGTGACGATTTCCCACATGAGTATTCCAAACGCCCACCTAATAAACAAAAAAACAATTAGAAGACACACACACAAAAAGAAATAATTTAGTACGTCATTGTGGACTTGATATGCTTAGAGCTGGTAGAAATTGACCAAGATAAACGCATACTTTTGGAAACGATTTCATATTCTACCAGGAAACAACAATGAAACTTCTTCGGCGTTTTTACTTGGCAGACGACCACAAAAGGAAAAATGCTTTTCCTTTCTTTGTTTGTTTGTTTTTTGTTTTGTTTTTTCGTGCCCCAGAAGAAATCACAAAGCAATTCAAAGCTGTGCTGGATCTCTTTTGCTCCGATAAAATGCCAACAGTCGAAATCAGCTTTTTGTCCCTAACAAAAACGAATAGGCCGTAGTCAATACTAACACATCGCTCTGTGTTGTGTACACTCTATCAAACAGTGCTTCGAGTGCCATCCACTTTACAGGAAGACGTCCCTAGGAGAGAGAAGAAGAAAACCATGACACCTCCAGGTCACGGGACCGGCAAAAACAGAACAGGGAACGGCCATACACAAAAGGCCGTGTACTAATGAAGAAATGGTTAACGTGCAGCGTGCAACCATCGAGTTATGGAGGCACGCGGGAGGTTGCTAATCACGAAAGAAGCGTAAGAGATGCCCGAAGCGCAGCTGAGAGCATTTCTAGCTTCTTGAGTGCTTAGCAAACCTCCCAAGTGCGTCCATAACTCGATGGTTGCACAACTGCTGCGTTTACCATTTCTTCTATAACATAAGGCTTCATAACTTCACAATCTGACGTCAGCATGCAACCCATGGGCAAATGGATCGCGAATCTTAGCCAATCATAGCGCGCGCTTTCCCTAAGCTATGTTATAAAGAGCCCTTTTCCTTTAGGAGAGGGGAAAAAGAGAATAACAAAATGTCACTCAGCCTTCTTAACGGGGGGCGAAGCGTAGAATAAGTCCATGTAAAGCTCAAACATTCTCTTGGTGAAACACTGTCACCGATATTTCGGCACGAGAGCACATGCAATGCCCTGGTGTATAAAATTCGTAATCAAGACAGCATGACATATGCAACAAAACTTCGTAAGAAACGTGACGACATGACTAAAAGTTCCGTAGCGTGATCTGGCGAAAGGCGCAGTACGACAAAATATTGCGACACAGCCAAAGCAAGCATGACATGGCTACAAATAGCGTGACAAAGTAACCGTAAATGGCCACCTCACCGGTGGCCTGCCTCAAATGTACGGCAAAATTAGTGATGCAGTCAATGTTGTTATCGCATGAGAAAGCGCAACATGACCACCCCTAACTTAAATCGAACAAAAACAATTTTCAAAGAACACTTACATCTGTTGTTTTTCTGTAGTAGTTAATTTGATGCACATCTCTGGCTAATCCAAAGTCTGCTATCTTCAGTGTATTGTCATCGCCAACTAATACATTCCTAGCAGCCAGGTCGCGATGAATGCACTTCAAAAGGTAACAAAAAGGTTTAATTAACTTATCGATATAGGAGAGACAAAGCGACGATATCCTACAAGCCGCAGTGATCTTTCTCAAAATTACTCTACAGTAAATGAGTTTGTGAGGGACAGCGTGGCCGAGCGGTCAAAGCACGTGACTTGCAATCCAGCTGACCCCTCGCCACCTCATCGATCAATCGCCCTCGACCACGCCCATTCAGTAATAGTCAACTGGTTCACCTCAATACTAAGCTGTACTTCGCGAGACAGAATATTAGACGATTTCGCGCGTTGGTAATTTATTCAGTGTTATGTGATCAACACCTCATTTCCAAAACTAACAAATATGGGATGGCCTGGCAATCCCTTAGAACTGGCTTCGAAAGGGTTGAATAATTGAGAGTCTGCTTTTTGTGCAGCGGTTCCCTTGACGCCATGCACATGACCAAAGTAAGACGTAAAGAGGCGCAAGTTAAACGCTTATTTCGAAAGTTGAACGTGGTCTACACACATACCTTCATAGAAGAAAGATATTCCATTCCTCTCGCAACTTGATAAGTGAAAGAGACTAAATCCACCATAGTTAAGCTAGAACGGTATTCCTTAACTGGTCTCCTTGCTCGCAGGAACTGTCTCAAGTTACCATGAGGTGCGTACTCGAAAACTACAAACAGGGGACCTGGGGACATGCACAAAAGTGACGGTTAAAAAGTTTCTCATAAAAATTCTAATCAAAGAATCTCAACAAAAAAATCCAATATAACTAGGATCACTAAACCCTTCTCTATCGGGACTCTAAGCTTAACCTTTTAAGCACCAATATCAATTCTCGTTTTCTCCTAACTGTTCTGATATATTTGTTATGGTACTAGTGAGAATTTGTTTAAATATCAATGCAATTCTTTCTTGGTGATCATTTTTGTTATCCTCATAACCTGAATGGTTGATGAACAGTGAATATTGTAATGAGAAATTGGATTTTGGTCACTGGCATAAGATGACAAAGAAAAATCGCTTGTATACTGTGTCTACTAACTAGCTAATGCAAATGATAACGATATCGAAGGGTGCTCCTTACTATACAAGTGTTGTGGGAATAGTTTCGAACAAAACTGGTGCTGCGTCGGTAGGGAATTGAAGCACAAGAAATTGGGTAAATCAAACGAATTGATTAAGTAAGTTATACCACCATAAGATAAAAGGGAGGTGGTAACGCTACTACGAAGGGCTAACGCTCGAAACGTCAGCACCTCCCTTTTATCTTAAGGTGGTATAACTTACTTTATTATATCTCTCGGTTAGTACGCGCGCTGTGATTGGTCAATTTAGCGGGCCGTAATTCACTGTACGGCCCGCTAAATTCAAAAGTTTGTTTTGAGATATAATAAATATCTTGCAAACCTCGTTTTCTCGGTCCGTACTGTAAGTTACCGATCCTCGTTTTGTCCGCTTGGATTCATGCCCCGCGCGCTTCGCGCTTGGGCCATAAATTCGCGAGAAAAAACGTCCCTGTTAGGGTATATTAGAAGATCCCAACACATTTAAGCAATGTTGAGTCACACTTACCACCTTGGGTACACGCGCCAACAAGTGTAATAATGTTCTTATGTTTTCCAATTGTTTTCATCACCTCCAGTTCAGAGACAAGATCTAAAAGTTCGTGTTCAGTTGCATCGTCTGTTGAGAAGAGGAAATCATATAAATCAGCTCATCGGCCTGTGCTCATAACATTCGTTATAGGAAAAGGACTAGGTGAAGTCCATTCCAGTCCATGATAATCCTTATCAAACACGTAGAAAGAGACATGGTTTGCTATAGAAAACATGACTACAGATCGAATTAGTAAGCACAACTAACTAATAACTAATCAAATAGTTGTAACTAAACCATGATATCAATGGCAAATGTGAGAATTTACGTTCTAAACTTGAAAAGAGTGTTTAGAGTATGCTTCAAATGCTGGCTCTGAGGTTGTCTTTCCAAGACGCGATCTAACTGGGTGCAAAGGTCTCTTCTCGACTGCTTCTTCTGCTTAATTGATCGGTTACTGAAAGAAGAATTCGGACGGTTTTTGTAGTCTACCCCAACCTTACTCTTTAACTCCCAACGGGTCTTCCTTTAACCCTTTAGGCCCCAATAGTCTCTTTACAGATTTTACTCTAGCTAACGCCAGACGATTTTACTCGTCCCAGGGAGACCCCTCGGGACTTAAAGGGTTAAAAACTATCTCCTTAACCCTTTAAGCCCCGATAGTGTCTTTACAGATTTTACTCTGGCTAACGCCAGACGATTTTACTCGTCCCAGGGAGACCCCTCGGGGCTTAAGGGTTAACAAGTAAAGTCGTCATGCGTTAGCCAGAGTAAAATCTATTAAGTCACTCTTAGGAGGGAAAGGGTAGAGGTCTCCAAAAATATTTTTCTTACGTTTTGAGTTAAGTTGATTAGGCTAGAAAATTTCACTTCATTTTAACTGTCAATTTTCATTGTCTTCGCAATATATTATAATTCCATTCTGATTAAGAATTGCTTGTAATCAGACAGGTAAAATGGGATTGATAAAACAAATTGAACGCAGCTTGGAATCTGTGAAGTCTGATTACCCAGCAATGAAGATGAGTAAAAGTATCAAATGCATATTACATAAAATATTTCAGTGCAAGTTTAGTAAAAAGAAAAAGAGTTTGTAATGTTTGAATAAGGATAAAATGAGTAATAAAGAAATGGTAAAGAAAGAAGCATAACAGATGCCCGAAGCGCAGCCGAGAGCATCTCTAGCTTCTTGAGAGCTTCAATGGCTACACAGCTGCTGCGTGTACCACTTCTTTAAGACTTCACAACTTCACAGTCTGACGTCAGCACGCAGCCCATTGGTAAATGGATCGCGCGTATCAGCCAATTATAGCGCGCGCTTACCCAAAGCTATGTTATAACAAACCTTTTAACATCTTCACAGCTACATTGAAACTGAAGGGTTTGTTGGGTAATCCCAGAATGTCAGCCTTCATCACGCGACCAAATGCGCCCTCTCCAAGAATTCCCAACAACCTTATCTGCTCCCTGTCGATCTCCCATTCCTCGTCCAATGGCACGTCAACTTCAGACACCTGTGTAAGGTTGGAACCCAATCTGGAGCGGAGACTTCGCTGACGTAACAAAGGAGCGGTAGACCCGTACGAGGAAGAGGAGCCAATGGACTGCGCGTGCGTTCTATACACGACAACTTGTTCCTCAGGCTTAGCACCACAAACAGAATCGTACTTTGCACTTTTTGAAGATTTCCGTTTTAGATATAACCAAATGAAAACGGTTCCAACAATTCCTGCAGCTACGACGCTAAACACGACGTACAAGACAATGTGAACGGATTTTTTGGACGCAGGCGTACGTTCAACAATGCTAAGGACGCTGCTGTTGACGGCCTTTGTGGTTGTTTTTGGGATTGGAGTCGAAGTCATTTCTGAAGACAAAGACACAACATTTAAATTCAGTTCATTGCAGGACCATTCCATTTGTCTAAACCCATGGTCACGAAACAGTTAACTATTCTCATACCTGAAATCAACGTAACTTTGAGGTAAGCTTGTTGTACAGCATAACCAACAGCATTTCCCACAATGCAAGTGTATTTTCCTTCGTCCTTTTTCGTAACATTAGTAAGAGTTAACTTGACGCCATGAAAATCAAATTTCTTGTTACTCTTTGGTAGGACGAGGTGCCCGTTTGGGTCCTGCTCGGTTTGTTTGATGACTTCGTAGTGCGGACTTTCAATCTGACTGCCGTTCCTGGAGTCGTTTGAAGGCCATGAAAACCAACGTAGCCATTGAAAGTGAGGCATGGAATCACTTAAAGCCTTACACAACATGGTGGCATTATCGCCTTCTGACACAGTAACGTTTTCCATGGGCAGCACCACAGGCTTGGCACGAACTCGTTCTACATGAGAAAACAAGAATCAACACGACAGTCAATAAGAAGAAACGACGCAGAGAAAGACAGATATCCTTCTGCGCCCAAGAAGCTAGCTTGCAGGAGAGACATTGAGAAGTAGACATTTCATTTAGAAGCTGACTGTCAAGGCGGTTAGTTTGTCTAAGTGGCTGTCTACCACCAAACGTGCGTTCACTTGCATGTATCAGTAAAATGTCGCCTTTGTTTTCTCCGATCGGCATGTAGTGAGATCAAAGGGAGGTCTGTTCCGGAGATCGTGGATTCGATTCAAACTTAGTTCTGAAAACTTTTTTCTAGACCTCTTTTTGATTTTCTCATTGCAATACTAGGACTGAAAATTTACCGAGTTAGCTCTCTTATCTGCCATTTAGACTAAGCTTTTAAACAGAATTAACGGTCTCTTTGCTTACCATGTACATCAACCTTGTAGGAATGGTTGATCCATCCATAAGGGTTACTAACATTGCACATATACATCCCACTATCACTCGGTACAACGTCTTTCATACTTAAAACAGTTGTCCTGGTGCCCAAATAAAGCCTTCCATTTTTTCTCTGTGTGAATAACACTCCGTCCTTGTACCATTTTACAGTGGGATGTGGATAGCCATTGGCTGAACAGTCCAGTTTTACTGAGTTGCCGACGGGTATGGCGATGAGATTTCGATCCAGTATGTCTTTCCTTGTCGTAAATCTCGGAGGGGCTAATAAAATACCAAAAGAAAAATGGTATTTAGAGAAGGACATAATAATGAAAAAGGTCTTACTGACCCTTGTTTCAGGTGTGGAATTTAGTATAGGTAATCGCATCAAAATTGCCCTCGTCGCTGCTAGAATCGGGCAATTACAGCAACTTCTGAAAACACAAGTGATATTAATCCTTAATTTTACGTGGCCCATTGCGATTACTTGTTTAAAATAAAACAAAGGGGAAAATTACAGAATTACTGCGCTCTTGAATAATCAGTCACTAATCCGAAGCCCTCGTACTCTTCTAAATTTGCTTGGAAGTTTCTTTCATCTGCCCACTATTTGAAAACATTCTTCCAGTACTCCGTGCTTTTCTTCTTGTTTTAATTTTCGCTCTTGTCCTTTAATTCTTCGACCTATTCCTCGTCAACTATCTCGAAACGAGACGCCATTGTTACAAAAGAATTTTAGCAACAACTTCTAGATAGCATAGGCTGTTGCTATGCAACCTGAGGAACAATCGTAAGCGGGTAATTTTGCCCTCTTCACAAGCAAAATTAAGAAAAAATACTCACTCCATTGACCATTCAGCATTCAAAATTTTGCCCACTATGTTACTATAACAGGAAACTCGTTAACGTATCGATTAAGCAGAAACGAAACACACAGAAAATCAAGCACTGTTACGTGTTTGGAGATCGAATCCAACACGGCTAGTTTTTGTACCTTTATTTTCTCCTTCTTAATCATGTTTTAAAGCTGTAACAAACACCTAATTCATGTTTTATCGTAAAGCAAACAACTCGAATTTCATTGAAAATACTCCGCTTTGGTTATTAATGGATGTGTGCACATTCACACCGTCTGTTGTACTCTAGAGGGCTTTCTCATCTTACCTATTGCCGATTTGTTTTCCGGATGCCTTGTTGGACCTAGAAAATATAACGAGCTTCTAACTTTAGAAATTGGTTGAGTATAGGTGTGGGTTTACCCTTTTCATCCGTGAATCAAACCATGCAGTGTGATCACTCTTTAAAAAGCTACTCAACAGTACTGTATTGTGGTACTGTTCTTTTACGGCTCATCGTTGGTGTATAAACATATTACGTTTACGACTGACGCAAACCTTAAAAAAACGAAGGAGACAAAATAATAGAGACTAGGAAAAGAGTAGTGAAAAAAAAAAAAACAAAGAAAAACTTCACAGGTTCTTACACCGAGGTAAACCTTTTTTTACTGTTAAGTGTAGGTCCAACCTTTTTGACTGTGTATCAAACCATGCAGTGTGACCATCCTTTGTAAAGCCACTGAACAGTACTGTACTGTGGTACTGTTTGTTTTACTATACAGTGCACTTCTAACTTTTTCATCTATGAATCAAACCATGCAGCCAATGGACAGAAAAGTGTTATGATACCGTTTGTTCTACAATACAAAGTGGACCTAACTTTCTCATCTGTGGATCAAACGAACTAATTTGACCCTTCAAACCTCGACTCCCACAACAAGTGTATTCGTTAGGGAAGGAGTAATTTTATAAACGTTCTTTTAATTTAGACTCCTCGGTTTATGATGTTTTTTGGGGTTGTCTGGTCGGATGCCTTCTTGATCACTATGACGAGCGAAACCTGAGGAGAACGTAGTTTGGTTCTAACCCCAGGTCCTACTCGACACACCTGGAATCAAGATGGCGACAAACAAGCAGTCTTTTATTGATGCTGCATACTCACCGTTGATATAGAGGTCTAATGTAAATTTGCTGGTTCCGCACTTGTTGGTCACCACACAAGTGAACTTGGCAGTGTCCTCCTTACGTGTGTCCTTGATCTTCAGGTATCTGTAAATCTTCACCTTCATGCGGGGATGGCTGCCTGGGTATAGTGTTTTGTTGTTCTTGTCCCAGCGATACGAGAGTGTTTTGTCTTTACCAGGATCCCTAACTAGGCAAGGAAGTTTAACTTCGTGTCCTTGGGGAACGTCCAAGATGGTTTTGGAATTCTTACGAATGACGGGAACTACAAAAAGGTAGATAAAGTCCTTATACACCTACTCTAAAAATTGATCACTCTTTGACTTCTTCTTACCAGACTTCAGGTCTATAAGACCAATAGATAAGTTAATTACTAACTTCAAGGTCTAACACCGAATTCTCCAAACTCGATTATTAGAGAAACGTATGCCATTCACTAAGGAGAACTGATTGCTTCTGAAATCGTAGAGTTGCTGTGGCTGGGTAGAGCGGGTCGCCATTCCAGAGCGATTCAAAGTTAGCGAACGTGGCTCTCTGCATAGCTAACAGTGACTATAGTTCACCACTAAATTTTCTCCGATTTTTATTGGTTTGAATTGGTCACGTGACGCGGTAGTGTTCGTCCGCGGAGACACACTATCAGCGCATAGTGCCCTCAGGCTTCCGAGGAAAATGCCCAGATGGATAGTACCCGTCCGTGAAAATGTGAATTTTTGTCAGTTATACCGTATTTTTTAGGCAATGTACGTTGCGAATTATTGAAATTTCATGCAGTGCGCATGGATAAATATTTGATTGATCTGCATTTTGTGGGTTTTGACTGTTTTGAAAACTGGCGCGCGGAAGAAAATTCAGTGGTGAACAATAAAGACAATAGAGGTATTCTCGCACTTCAGTCCACGTGCGATTATTTGGTCTGTTCGCAAAAATGCGACATTATTACGCTGTGCGAAGTAATAGAGACACTTGATCTTGCAGATCGACACCGCCATTGAAAAATCGAGGTCAATAAAAACACTAAAAATACCACGCCTTGAAAGATCTATGGCTCTATGATCAGCTTCTGAAACTTAACCTTTCAACGTCTCATATGATATAATAATACAAAGTGCAACAAAGGGTTAATCCTGGAAAAAATTGATTGTCAAATTCCGAGCAACTTCGTTCATAAAATGCAACTTTTCTTCGACTTTTTCCCTGTGAACAATAAGCCGCTGAACCGCTATTACTCTCTCGGGCGTACCTTTTAATAGACGAATAGAAAACAACATAATTCAGGCATTAGCATAAATCGTTTATTGTCTTCCTGTTTGGAAGCAACAGGAAAAGGTCTGGCGACGATTTAATAGATATCAGACTGCGCGTAAAAACCCAGATATGGTGCAGGCTGTTTTCAGAAGAAGGCACGAAAGCGAGGCCTTCGACAAAGTTTGTAAAATTCGATTTCCGACATAATAGTGAAAATCGCTCCAGTTTTCTCTACGGTTGCGGGTTTTTAAAGAACTTTTATCTGGCAATTCAGAGTGCAGAATATTCAAATACTGGATTTCAATATTTACAAAACCGCAGGAGCGATAAGAGATTCATATTCACACAAGTAGGATAGAAGTCTACAAGGCGTGGACGCTCTATCTTTCACAGACAAGGAAAAATTGATAAAGAAAAGTGGTTAGCAGCTTGTTGACAAAGAACCTTTTTTGGATGCCATTTATTTTGGAAAACCTCCAATCAGAAGAAAATTCTGTTTGTAACTTTAGTTTTTCCTAAGTTTAAGAAGGTGTGTATACAAAGTTAAAACAAAATAAAGGTGTTACTACTGTACACACGGATTAACAGAATTCACGCAGGGTAAAGCATTTATAGATGTAAACTATATTATTAGAATAAAAAAAAGCATAAACAATATTTGGCAAAGGTAAATATGAAACGAACTAGGTTAGACCACAGAAGATAGCTCAAGTCAGATCTCAAAAATTTTCATTGCGTGCGAGTTTGAATGACTTTTCATTTTATGGCTTTGACAGGTTATCGGAGTTGAAGCTGGGCGGTAAAAGTAATTTCCTATTTTATGCAAAGAAGCTAAATCAATCTAATGGACCAATAAATCCAAAGTTTAAAACTGAAAACTACAGCGCATTCTAAGCTCTCTTTTTTGGTTTATTTTGTCGTAAATGTACCTGTTTCAGGTAAAGAAAGCTATTCAACCATTGATTCCTGAGGTACTGTTTGTTTTAATGCTATATATCTAATGTGGTGGTCAGCACTGCTATATTTGACTCATTCGATTCATTCTTATAAATGCGGCTTGGACCACTATTTCGCGTTCCGATTGCTAGCAGTATTCACTAACCAATTTCTGAAAATGTGACTCAAGTGAAAAGGTTTACTGAATCCAAACAAGCTGAATTTCAATCTACCTCGCCTCCTGCTTTACTTTGAGCAATCTAATTCATTTCCGAGCGGGATCGAGTTTCTCAAAAATTCTTATAATTAGAACGAGGATAATAACGAGGTCTCCAACACCATCCACCTAGGATCCTCATTCGCTCTCCGATCGCTTCCCAATGTTAAGAGTATCTATAACCACCTTTCCAAAACTGATCCACGAATGGAAGAATCTACCGCGTCAAACAAGCTGCTGTTTTTTGTCTCGTTATACAAGTCAACCTCTCTTCCTGCTTTTTAGACTTAAACCATCTAATTCATTTCCGAGCGGAACTGAGTTCGCGTTATTAAAACATGGGTAATTTTAATCAAATTGAGGCCTGCGAATAAAGAACGTGGTCCAATTCTGAGCTACCAATATTATAGTTGCCAATATCTTGAGCGCAGGAGATTCTCTTTATATTCCTCGCTTAAACTGAACACATGTTTTCATGGGAAAGTGAAAAGACAGGAGAGAGCTCGAGGTCTGTTCCACGCTCGGCTTCACTGTCTAGCTCTCGCTTAGTCCGAGTAATCATGATCCGTGCTAGAAAAACCTCTATATTCCAGCGAAAGGTGCTAGGGCAAATTATACTTTACTAGGGAAGAAATCTGGGAGGAGAGAGCTCGAGGTTTTCCCTGACTGGGCCCAATGCCTTTTCAGCCTTAGACTGAGAGCCTTTACGTTCATGGAGGCGTAAACAACACGACACGCACCATACGAAAATAGACTATAAAAAACAACCTCTCAATTTTCCACGTAGTAAATTATATAGATAAAGAGCTAGTAAGGTTGCATATATTGATGGCGAAGCTTTATCCGGAAAAATATCCGAAAGCAAGATCATTTTCAATGGGTACAATGTGCTCCACAGATGCGCTCGAGCAAGCTTGACTTGACCTTGGCCATCACTGCTGTTATGAAACTTTTATAATTCAAAACAGAAAAACTTTCCAAGGTCCAATTTTTGTACACAAAATATATGACCCAGTTGAGGTACAAAGCAGTTCCGGTAAACGGAAATGAAATAAAAACAACGGCAGTTGTAAGAATATTGGACTGTCATACTGATCAGGTCATGACTGATCTGCCTTCGGCAATGTTCTAACTTTCCCACTGGATAAATAACAAGGAAAATATTTTTCACTTGATATGGATGAGAATGTCTATATCAATGCTTCATAATTCTCATATCGAGGAGGGAGCCTGTTTTGCTAGACAGCATTTCGCTTTATTCGGTTTGAAAGGCGTTTAGCAATGCGGAGGTCTACCAGGCAAGACCTTCAAAAAACGTTAGTTAGTGCAAACTTTAACCGAGGCTTATTCACGCATTCTGAGTTGAAGCCATAAGAGGACATTAGAATACAAGGCATGAATTCGATAATTGTAAATAAGAGAAAGGTCGCGCAAATGCGTTTGATGCAATGTCTACAGTGACTGTCAGTTAAAATTTGTGTCTGAAAAGTCCATTCAGATGATAGAAATCCGAGAACGACATGGCAAATAGACACGACAGCCTTTCTCGAAGGGTTGATTAGTAATTACGCTCCAACAGTGCGGCTGCAGAAGCGAAAGAGTGGCAAGCATACAAATTCATGAAGAAAAAGGCTCGCCAAACGTTCGATAAAACTTTAATGTGCAACACTCGATTGGGCTTCTTTCGATTCTATGCCGCCATGGCACTTTCTTTAGACAAGACAATACCATCAGCTATAGTCTTTGTATTGAGTTACACATTGGAAAACAATTGAAGTTTATACGTAACAAAACTTGAAAACAGTACACTAAAGATGAACTGCGAAACAAAAATAGGGAATGTTAAACTTCGATCCTATACACGCGTTAAAAGGTGAAGCGCTGGGAGTTCCGCCACAGTGAAAACAGACGAGATAGCTAGAACAATGCATGCACTGTATTTCACCCAACAAACCAGGTAAATATTTGACGCATCAAATTGATGACCAACAAGATTTCCTTTCTCTTGACTAACGATGTGCAGTAGGAGAAAAAAGCAAAACAATTAGTTTAGAGCTGTCAAATGACCACTAAAGCGAGTCATTTTCAACAAAGTCGCTGAACAACGTGCTCGGGTATTACTTTCAGAGTCAATTTAGCATCCTATTGTACTCTTCATAATTGCCTTTTTTAAATTTATTACGCTCCAACCACTTTAAAATTTCTATTTTAGAAACGACCCTCACAGTTTATGATTTGTTTTATGAGCGGAATATAAAAAGGAAAGATTGTGACCGTAAATTTGACTCTTACATAAAGCAAACCAAACTGACACTTTGCTGTCGTAAATTGCATACGGACAAGATGAAATTTAAGCTACACCATTATAAGGATCAAACGCTTCTAAATGCGTATGTTGTAACCAATGCGTTTCGTTTAGAGCCGCATTTAAGGGTAGTTTAAGTTACTCGCGGGGACAACTTGTGTTATGCAGTGTATTATGACTGCAGAGCCAAGTACATATGCCACAGTGAGCGGAACTTCGACCGATAACAATCAGTACAAGGGAGTGGAAAACCGAAATAGATTAATTGTTCGGGAACAATAAACCAAATACGCTATGAAAGAAAGATATTCTACCGCCGCAAAATCCATTGCTGATTTTTAGTTTTCTTAATGTATAAGTTTTCAACCTTGAGGGCAGTTTAGATTTAGATTTCTGAAAACCTATTTGCCGTTACTTTAGCTATAACCGACGTGATCTAAATTATGTATCTAAAACAAGTTTAATGGACTCTAACGAGAGATGCATGTTGAACGAAATTTCAATTAAAAAAGCTTTAAACAAGAGAAAGGTCGCGAAAGCCGCTTTCAAAAAAGGTAACATATTTTGATAGTTAGTCATAAGTGTCGGATAAAACTCGTAAAAAGACGCCGAATTGGTCCTTATTAAATAGCGGTTGGCTGATGGGGGGCATTTTAGCGTGTATGCAACACGAGGGAACACCACGCAGGTTATGGCATTAAAACCATGGCCAAATTCACTCTGACAGCCAAAGAAATCAAAACAGCTACTGTCGATCTACAAACGCAATGTCATTTATATTCCCAGCTCATAGCCACACAATTTTGAATTCAACTCCCCTGAGCAAAATGACTCTTCCGTTTTGCGCATTCCTTTATCACGCGTTTTAGAGATTGCGACTTTCCAAGCGAACACGGGGTTTATTTATATATATATATATAAAAATCGAGGTCGCTTTTACCTGAACACGGCTCGGCATCACGCATCAGCAACAGGGCAGTAGAAATAAACAGCACCGTTTCCAGAAGTTGAAACATTGGTACGATGTGGTTTCCCTTGTCCTTAGGTTCCTTGACAGTTTCCTAGTGTCCTCTTAATTCAGTCAATTTGTCGCCTCAAAATCAGCATTCAGAACACAGCTTGGTCAAGCTAACATGTTAAATGAGGAAGTCAATCCGACTGTTGTCTCCCTTGCCTCTTCGTAAAGTAATAACGCAACAGGACTGAACCCTACCGCGGCAAGATAAGCTCAATACTGACTCACTAAAGAATCCACACAATTAATGAATACATCGGTATCTTCAAATGTCACGTTCTTAGCTGTTTACTTAACTTCTATTGAGCTTCATTCACTTTGAAACTTTGTTGTGGCCGACCGCTTCTTTTGGAGTAAATTACACGACTTGTAAACGTCCCCGTAGCGCGTTACGAAGCTCCGTCTCTCGAAAACAGACCACGTTTCACAACCCGAGCAGAAGAGCAAAGAGGAAATGAAATATTTTAACTTCCTGAGAATTCAGTCGATCAGTGAATCAAGATTAGCATACCTGTAAATCTCGCTTGTGAGCATAGAGTGAGATAATGAAACCAAAAACCTGACTTCCCAGAAAGTATGGTTTAAAAATTCGTAGAACTGGCGACGTGAAAAATTGTTAGTGCCCTCCAAGTGCTGTTATTGTTCACACTTGGACGAGCTGAGTCTCTAACTTTGAAGCGGACAATGATCACGAATTTACTCATTGACAGGAGCCCACAAATGTCATCGGATAAGTTCGTGGTCAGATCACATACCGAGTCACTTCCGGTGACACAAAACCTCTCCATGCCTCCCCCGCGGTGTTTAGCTGTACTTTAGATCATTTTGGTCAGATCCCAATGGCTGCGTTGCTAGAGAATACTAGAAGACAGCTGAGTTCCCGTGGCGCGGAAGAATACGAGGAAGGCACGTAATACACTTTTTGTTCCATACAGACCTACGTGTTTTATGTTTTCGCGTTGCAGACGAACAGTGAGTTAAGTGAGTGGGGGTATCGAGCGCTGTGCCAAGAGGTTACACCTCCCCTCGAAGGTTCGTCACGATTCATAAACAATATGACAGGCTATTGTTTGCAGTTAGCGGAGCGCTTAACTCTGCTTACGAATATAGCTGCTCGAGAACAAAGGTTTCATGGACACCTAAACACTAATGGCTGTTACAAGAGATCAATTAACTTAACTCCATTGTTTGACGCAAAGGGAAATAAAAGGCGGGGGTCTAATTAACAGCCAATGGTATGCGCTTATTTCAGATCAATGCACTATTCAAAACAAAGTTAGAGCAGCTGGTTCAAGCAACGTAAATAAATCAGACTCTTGGTGGGCACTTCGCATCGAGTGAAATCTGACCGAGTTGAGGAGCCAGCTGCCTGCAGTGTCGAGATAGCAAAGTATCGACTGTATCGCTTCAGCATTGTCACAGAAAGCTTAGATGGACACACCAAGCAGTAATCTCTCTTGGACGGCTCACAGATCAACGAAAATCTCAAATCAAAGTCACATGTGATGAAAATTGATCGAGTTAATTCCTCGCACAATGATTATAATGTTGTTTGGGTTTAATCCAACAATATGTTAATCTGAGTTCCTTTTCATTTGCACCTCTGTCCAGCGTCCGTTCTACATCATAAACACCCTGCTTTTTACAGCTGCGTGACTGGCTGAATCACAGCTGCTCAACAACTCGACTGCTGGGACCCGGTGTGTATTTTATTTTCCAACTGACAAATATGACAGGATTTGTTTAGTTTTCTTTGGCCTACCCCTGTCTAATGAAGTCAGGTGATTATACTCCGCCCAGTGTGGTCAAAAGCAACTTGAGGAATTCACTCGTTGCAAATTGGCTTTTGCAACTGACTGTGACAGTCGCACACTTGTTGGAGTTTCAACTGCGTTTTCAGCAATACTTCTATGGCCTGCACGGCGCGTTTCTCGTCCGCGTATTGACTTCTTCAGCGTTATTGTCACAAATATACTACAAGGTTGAAATAGTGCGCATGCCCAACACGACACACTACGAAAACAACTATCAGTGTTGAGTGTTAAAAAACGTTCCGTATTTAATCAATTTCAAATCTCTTTATCCTTGTATTTGAATAGTCCACCTTTGTGGCTGGAATTATATCCAGTGCATAATAATTAATGTCTTAATGCCAGCTCAAGTTAATTTTCTGCTTGCAATTAATTTTCGCTCTTTGTCTGTATAATAAGTAAATTACATGTGATGGTTATTTCAAAGCCACGCAACTCAAGCCTGGGGATCTTCTTACTCGATTAATGCACATTTGATACTTAGCTACGTCTGAGCGTTATTTCGAGAAATCTCTGAAAATCGTCTGCAGTTCAGTTCGATCCTTGAATGCGCACATGTACGTTCTCAGGGGGGCAAATAGTCTAAGAATCTGGGTGGGTGCGTGCGTGGTACGTTTTAACCTATTTGAGATGTCTTTCAATAGCATATCACAGAACCAACTCAAACTTCCAAACCCACTCAGCCCCCCCACCCCACCCCTAATTTTAGTTTTGTAAAAGTTCGAATGCTCTAGCGTGAATGTCAAGATCCCTTGGTTGCCAGAAAAGATTTCGCCTCTAACACTGTTAAGAAACTAGACCATTTCCAGCTAGAACCTGGTTGAAGAAAAAATTCGAAACCTTATCCAACTTTCGACCAAAACGACTTTCAGACCAAACTGAGTAAAAACACTGATTACAGTACAAATACTGTTGCAGCCTATATCAGGAAGTCAGGGGGTGCACCCCTCCCCCCTTGAGAAAACAAAGTTCATAATTTTTGTAGCTACGAGCCAGAAGGCTGGTGATGGATCGTGTGTGTTTTGTGCACCCCTCGACCGACATATCCGTCGACATATCGACCGACACTCGACCGATGTATTGACCGACACTCGACCGATGTATCTTTCGGCACATCGACCGACATATCGGTCGAGTGTCGGTCGATATGTCGACCTGATACATCGGTCGAGTGTCGGTCGATATGTCGGTCGAGGGGTGCACAAAATACACCGTGATCCATGTTCATCGGGACGGTAAGTAAGAGTGAAAACTTGACGCGCGAGGGATGTTGGGATTTCAAGTGTTGGGACTAGTTAACAATTATTCGCCGAAGGCGAAGTGATTCTTGGTGAATATTCACCGAGAATCACTGAGCATGAGGCGAATAATTGTTTTAGTATAAATACACAGGTGATTATTTCAAAAAAGAATAGAAAAGCATTTTACAACACGAAAAAGTTTTATTTCATCAAAAGCGCGCGAACGACTGGCAGCCATTTTGTTCGTCGAGGTGATTATCGGCTGATAATCCGAGATAGCGAACCAATCAGAGCGCGCGATTTTGTATAATCACCTGAGTATTTATACTAATTTCGGATAACGATCGACTTAACACTTTTGTTCAAGATGACTGGAATCACTATATTCGAATATCTGTAGCTTTGTCATAGGTGTAAGCTACCTGTGATTTCTCAGCCCAAATTGGGTTCAATTCTTTGTCGGTTATTTCTGTTGTCCTTGAACGATGACCATCAACAAGTTGAAACCATCCTTACTATTCCCCTACACAAATCAGTTAGTCGGTAGCCACATGCACGCATTGCAAGCCTATTTTTATCCACTGTCAGTCATCGGTCTCATCATCTGTTACTAAAACAATATTACCCCTGCAGAATCCCAGACGCCTTTTAGTCATAACAAATTGACTAAAGGACAACTGTACTAGAAACCACAGGTTCTATAGCCATGATCTCGAACAAGAGAAAACGAGGAAAGACCTCACTCAGTTTCTCTTGTCCCGAATTCGCAGGTTAAAAGGTTTATATATAGAAAACTGAATTGAAAACAATTCGTGATCACTTGGCCTAATGTTACCATTTTTGAATGTAGAAAGTACGATATTTGGGACTGTACTTAAAGCCCTCTGATGACTTGTCAACGATGTTCGCCGTGCATAACTGATATGTAGAAGAAGTCAGCAATATCTGTCTGAAACAAGAAAATATCAGAGGCTATTATGACGCTTGCGTACATTTCATGGAGAACTCGTACTCTTTGATCAAATTAAACTTTAATTCTGGTCTAAAGCTCTAGGGTCGAGGGCCGAGCTCAAACAGAAGACAATCAGATTTAAAACTGGTTTTGGTACAATAACTGAGAAGCCCTCCGCCAAAAGAAAGGCGAATGGGCTAAGCAAATATAACGACAACCATTGAGTGATAAAAGCCGATATATTTGAATGGCACAAGGGTAAAATTAATCCGAAACTCTCTGAGTGGCGTTTATTTATGTCTTCTACGTAACTTTTTATATTGAAAGATATGACTTGAGACATGTTTTTTTAGGCTTAGAGGGAGATGACCAGTTATAGCTCGTTTATTAACATTTGGAGGTTACCCAACCCGTGCGGCCAGCGTGCCAACCTCGTTCCCAGGGTCTCTCTTCTTCCCACCCCCTGGAACGAGAGAGAGAGAGAGAGGTCTCTCTCTCTCTCGCTCCAGGGGGTGGGAAGACGAGAGACCCTGGGAACGAGGTTGCCAGCGTGCATGTGGCTTTTCAATCATATGAACAAGTTCTCGACGTTTCTTACTGTATCAGTGACGTTCGTTGATATTGTTTCAAAGTTAGTTTGACAATTTCTCTTACTTCAGGGTCTGGAAGGGTATTCCTGGGATCCTGGATTTCATCAAAATATGGTGTGTGATTCGGGAAAACTCAAAATTTATTGACGGGATTCTTGAATTGACTGCTCTTCGGGAAGCGGGATTTTCAAACATTTTTGCACGAGATACGTGATTTTTTGTCTGTCTATCGGGAATTGGGGAAATCTTCACGATCCAAATAAACGAACCAGCAGCGAAAGCGAATCAGGGATAGCAATGAAAAAAGCGCGGGACGCTGGATTCTCTCGAAAAAGAAGCGGGAATGCGGAATCAGGACCGCCCCTTCCAGACCCTGTTACTTGGATGTCACAAAGTTTAAAATTGTAACACTAAAACCAAGGTATCAACAAAAATGTGCTAAAGGAAGACCAACCCTATCCACTGATTGGTGAATTTTTTCTGAACAGCAATGTATACAATTTACTAGACTGAAAGCAGGAGTTATTTTTGGTAGGGACCCTCTAGGCAATATAGCAACGACATCATTCAGTTTTTTTTTAAAAAACATAGGTCCGAAAACTACTTCGTGCCGAAAATCCGAAGCACCCACCTTACAAAAGATGTCATCAAGCATGCCAATAAGTTTTGGCATGTCTATCAAGTTAAGGGAAGAAAGCCTTTCCGGCTTCTGGGCAGGAACAGCTTTTGTTAAAACTTCCTTGTGGGTTGAACCAAAACGTTTCTGGTTTTTTTAAGAAACATGTGCACGTTGGAAATGACTAAGTTTATTGATTTAGGTCTACGGCCACAGAAGCTGTATTCGTTCAGTTTGTTTAAGACTTGCACGATTGAAAAATATGTTTCCTGTGTTGAGTATGTGTAGCTGCTATATCCGGAAACGTCTTTGATTTGAGAAAATTCCGGAAAATTTTGAAATTTCGTTGTTTATCTAACCAAATCTATATTCACGTTTCAAAACAAGGATGGATAACCAGAGAGCTGTTAATACATGTGGAAGATTTAGCAAGGACAGTGAATAGAGGGTTAGCGTACAGTTATTCCCTTTGTTTTTGTAAGCGGCTAAGCGGAAGTACTAAACACCTTGCCATGCTAGGCCATTTTGCGGTTTTCTTTTAGCATTTTCCACACAATATACCGGCCTGGAATGTCAAACTTTAAAATTTTGTTTACAAAATGTTTGGCTATTGACTCACCTTTATTGAGTAAGGTACGCAACTTAGACTTCTGAATACTTCCAGCGCAAATTCAAGTTGCTCCGTAAGTCAGTCGGCTTTTAGTATCTCGCGCTTTTATCAGCTAGAACGTGCACGTGATGGATTTCTGATACAATTCAGAGAAACGTGAGACACTCGCCGTGTGTACGCAAACTGAATATTAATCCATAGCCCGGCGGACTACTCACTACTCAGGGGGGATCCAAAGTACTTCAAGTGATTTCCCGAATCACTCAAATGTTTTCGATCCTGCGTTTATTTCTCAGGTTCTTTCTTGTTCTATTGTTTATTATGGACCATTATGAAATTCACTGTCTCCGACCACCGGCGGTGCTTGTACTCCGTTTGCATGAAATAAATATCTCAATTAAACGCACAGGTTGTGATTCATCATTCCTGATTCACACCTTGGCTCAGGCTTCATGCCACCCACTCGTCCAGAATCAATTTGCCTTAAATTTGTCAGCGTGATATAGGTAGTTGTGAATCAGTCAGTGATTTGTCGGAGCTATCTCGCATGCAATATTCAACAGGAAGACTGACATGAAGTCATACATGGCACGTAAGTTTAACAGAGAAACAGACATGAATTTTGTTATATATGACGTACAATATTTAGCAGAGAAACAGGCATGGATTAAGTCATGTATATGGCATTCAATATTTTACAGGGAGACCCTTGAAAATGAAGTCATATATGGCATGAATTATTTAACAGAGAAACAGTCATGAATTAGTCATATATGGCATTCAATATTTAACAGGGAGACTGATATGAAGTCATATGTGGCATGCAATATTTAGAGAAACAGACATGAATTAAGTCATATAGGCATTTAATATTTAACAGGGAGACTTAAGTGAAGTCATATATGGCATGCAATATTTAAACAGGTCAAACAGGGAGACTAAAAGTCATATATAGCATACAGTATCGGAGACATAAACACGAGGATAATTTACGGTAGCGTTGAGTAATTAAAATCACAGCGACTAATGCAAAATTGCAATATTTTCGTCTTTCAGGTTTCACTTTCCTTCGACATAAACGTCCGCTACTATTGTTTCTTCACTGAGTTCCATTTTCTGAACTGTATTTATCGATGAATGCTCTCGAATTACTTTTACACCGTGAAACCTGTGTGTGAAAACATTTTGTTAAATATTAAGCAATGACATTTTCGCCGCATTTTTTCAGTTGGAGATAATTTGACGGTTTACAATTAAATAAAAACGGTGCAAAAAGCCCAACCCAAAGCAGTAAATCTTCATTCAATTATCTTGCTTACAATTCATGGACCTGTGAAAATCCCGGGGCTGCTATCTTTAGTAAGGGATGGACCATTAGAAAAGTGATGGGGGGGGGGGGTGGGGAAAAAACAAAATAAAAATTCATGCAAGGGAAAATGCCAAGAAAAAAAATTCATGCAAAGAAGAAGGTAAAAAAAAATTCATGCAGAAGGAAGGTCCAATTGCGACTTTTTCACACGTAGTAAAAAAAAATTCGTGCAGAGGGGTTGACCACAAGCAGTGAGCACTTTTCTAATGGTCCGTCCCTTAATTAAGGGAGTATAAACGTATCTATTTTTAAGTTAAACTGAATACAATACCTTAAAACCAAAAATTTGTTAATGCTTACAAAACAATTTATTTCCTTTTGTTATCAGAAAGCGTTTTAAAATCCCCAGATATCCGCAACCTATAAAAAACAATTTTGAACCTACGTTATGATACTGTTAACTTGTAATGCAATTATTTTAAGTAAATTTAATTTATTCATCTTTGATTTGTCACCTTCGTTTTGGCCACGTTGGAAGGGAAGGAAAGCTTCGAACGATGAATGTTTGCCGATATCATACTACTCAAATATAGCAACGATTTAGAGTGGAAAATCGCTGCTTTAAGGGGAGGTTGCCCGTAGACCGTTTCATGGATTTTATTTTTTTGCCAAACCTGGATTTGGGGAACGTTTTATTTGATGAAGTGGTGAACACACGACTGTTGAAGCCCCCTAAATCGAACGGAGCATAATGAGGAATGTAAGTTTGTGATATCTGCTTAATAGGTAACTGTATTGCATTCATTATTTGTGTCTTCGTTGCTGTACAACCGATGGATATTTCTCATGACAATAATTGTCACTGTACCAAATTCTTCGCATTATGCAAGTTCTCGTCCATATCAATGTTACAGTGTAACTAAAGTAGAACCTTCTTGACTTGGAAGATATGGCAGACAGTTACAGTGAAATTGCGGCATTTTGTTAGCGGCTGCTACGATACTCGCCAAGTATTATCGCTTGCGCAGCAACTGTTGATCATTTTTAAATCAAGCCGAGTCTCCAGCTGAACTTAGCATGTTAAGGAATGGGTTGTTGTTCATCATCGAAAATGTGATGATATTATAAATTCTTCTTCGCATCTTCACAATTCATATCACGCAGTTAACCGGTTTATTTTACCAATACAGTCCATTACAGTAACAGGTCTTTTTACTCCTAACTTCCTACAGTAGAAGCTGGTGTATTTATCTCATTACAGTAGAATTTGTTTATTAATATAAAAATATTTTTTAAAATAGACGAGATCAATTGGCAAGATTTCCGCGCAGGTCCCTGCTTCATTATGCATGCAGCAGATGAATTGTTTTGGGTAATGCACATGTAAACATTTCTTGTTATTGTAGAATGAAAAAGTATGGCTACAGCATGCATAATAAAGTAGTAACCTGTGCGGAAATCATTCCAGGAATTCTATTCATTTATTTATTTCATTTATTTATTTCTAATTTGACAACGTTGACATAGCTGAGTTCACTTAGGAATCTTTCGCCGCCTTTCGGCAAAATGTCTTTCCTTTTTTTTTTGTTTATTTGTTTGTTTGTTTTTTTCGTGCCTCACAAGAATTCACAAAGTAATTCTAAGCTGTGCTGGATCTCTTTGGCTCCAACAAAATGCCAACAGTCGAAATAAGCTTTTAGTCCCTAACAAAAAAAAGGAAAGGCCGTAGTCAATACTAACACATCGCTCTGTGTTGTGTATACTCTATCAAACAGTGTTTAAAGTGCCATCCACTTTATTTGAAGACGTCCCTAGGAGAAAGAAGAAGAAAACGATGACACCTCTAGTTCACGGGACCAAAAACAGAACAGGGAACGGCAATACACAAAAGGCCGTGTACTAATGAAGAAATGGTAAACGTGCAGCGGCCAACCATCGAGTTATGGAGGCACGCGGGAGGTTGCTAATCACGAAAGAAGCAAAAGAGATGCCCGAAGCGCAGCCGAGAGCATTTCTAGCTTCTCGACTGCTTAGCAAACAACCCAAGTGCGTCCATAACTCGATGGTTGCAAAACTGCTGCGTTTACCCTTTCTTTTATCAAAAGTTTTATTCATTTTATTATCTTCCCAACGCAAAGTTGGCATCGCAAATCGAAAATTTGCCGTTGGATGCGAGGGCACGGACGGTTGATTTTGAAAACACTGAAATCCATCTGTCTAAACCCATTGTCACAAAACAGTTAACTATTCTCATACCTGAAATCAATGTAACTTTGAGGTAAGTTTCTTGTACAGCGTAACCAACAGCATTTCCCACAATGCAAGTGTATTTTCCTTCGTCCTTTTTCGTAACATTAGTAAGAGTTAACTTGACGCCATGAAAATCAAATTTCTTGTTACTCTTTGGTAGGACGAGGTGCCCGTTTGGGTCCTGCTCGGTTTGTTTGATGACTTCGTAGTGCGGACTTTCAATCTGACTGCCGTTTCTGGAGTCGCTTGAACGCCATGGAAACCAACGTAACCATTGAAAGCGAGGCATGGAATCACTTAAAGCCTTACACAACATGGTGGCATTATCGCCTTCTGACACAGTAACGTTTTCCATGGGCAGCACCACAGGCTTGGCACGAACTCGTTCTACAGGAGAAAATAAGAATCAACACGACAGTCAATAAGCAGAAAAGACGCAGAGAAAGACAGATATCCTTTTGCGCCCAAAAATGCTCTTCAAAAGCTAGCTTGTAGGAAAGACAGTGCGAAGTAGACATTTCATTTAGAAGCTGACGACTGTCAAGGCGCTTAGTTTGTCTAAGTGGCTGATAAGTAAGACATGTCACCACCAAACGTGCGTTCACTTGCAAATATCAGGCCGCCTTTGTTTTCCCCGATCGGCCTGTAGTGAGACCAAAGGGAGGTCTGTTCCGGATATCGTGGATTCGATTCCAACTTAGTTCTGAAAACGTTTTTCTAGACCTGTTTTTGATTTTCTCATAGCAATACTAGGACTGAAACTCATTGAGAATTTCAGAAAGTGATCTGCAGCACTTAAAATTTACCGAGTTAGCTCTCTTATCTGGCATTTAGACGGTATAAGCTTTTAAAGAGAATTAACGGTCTCTGCTTACCATGTACATCAATCATGTAGGAATGGTTGATCCATCCATAAGGGTTGCTGACATTGCACATATACATCCCACTATCACTCGGTACAACGTCTTTCATACTTAAAATAGTTGTCCTGGTGCCCAAATAAAGCTTTCCATTTTTCCTCTGTGTGAATAACACTCCGTCCTTGTACCATTTTACAGTGGGATGTGGATAGCCCTTCGCTGAACAGTCCAGTTTTACCGAGTTGCCGACGGGTATGGCGATGAGATTTCGATCCAGTATGTCTTTCCTTGTCGTAAATCTCAGAGGGGCTAATAAAATACCAAAAGAAAAATGGTATTTCGAGGAAGACGTGACTGTAATGAAAAAGGTCTTACTGACCCGTGTTTCAGGTGTGGCATTTAGTAAAGGTAATCACATGGGGCGTGATATGGCGAAAGGCGCAGTACAGCAAAATATTGCGAAACAGCCAAAGCAAGCATGACATGGCTTGCCCTCTAGGGTGGTCTGGGGACGTGCCGCCCAAGAAAATTTTGAATTTCGAGACTCTCTGAGACTCATTATCCAGTATTTTGAGGCACAAATTAGAACATTTTAGACATCTAAAACACTGGTAAATCTAGATACTTTTAACAACTTTGTCAGAATATTTTATCTCTTTGGTTTCAGACAGTAATAGCATTTATTAATTACTTTCTTATTAATATATTAATTTTTAAAAAGCAAAGTTACATTGAATTTTTTATAGTGAATCAAATTTTAACTCTGCACAGCTAATGCTCGATTTATTGCTCATAAATGTACTTGGTAGCTCGTTGCTGTATCTTGTACAGCCTAGACAGATTTTTTTCTTTAAGACACAATCTAGCAGTTTATATAGCGTACCTTCTGTTAGAAACCGCTGGCTATATTGTACCGATAACTGAGCCGAATTTCTCGGCATCCACTCTCGACCTATCGCAGCGGGTTCAAGCGCTATTGTCGCGAAATTCCTAAGGGAAATGTCAAGTTTTTTTTCTGACAACGTCTTTTGTGGACACCTTGCCGTGATTTCTATGTGTCTAAACCCATGGTCACGAAACAGTTAACTATTCTCATACCTGAAATCAATGTAACTTTGAGGTAAGCTTCTTGTACAGCGTAACCAACAGCATTTCCCACAATGCAAGTGTATTTTCCTTCGTCCTTTTTCGTAACATTAGTAAGAGTTAACTTGACGCCATGAAAATCAAATTTCTTGTTACTCTTTGGTAGGACGAGGCGCCCGTTTGGGTCCTGCTCGGTTTGTTTGATGACTTCGTAGTGCGGACTTTCAATCTGACTGCCGTTTCTGGAGTCGCTTGAACGCCATGGAAACCAACGTAACCATTGAAAGCGAGGCATGGAATCACTTAAAGCCTTACACAACATGGTGGCATTATCGCCTTCTGACACAGTAACGTTTTCCATGGGCAGCACCACAGGCTTGGCACGAACTCGTTCTACAGGAGAAAACAAGAATCAACACGACAGTCAATAAGCAGAAAAGACGCAGAGAAAGACAGATATCCTTTTGCGCCCAAAAATGCTCTTCAAAAGCTAGCTTGTAGGAAAGACAGTGCGAAGTAGACATTTCATTTAGAAGCTGACGACTGTCAAGGCGCTTAGTTTGTCTAAGTGGCTGATAAGTAAGACATGTCACCACCAAACGTGCGTTCACTTGCAAATATCAGGCCGCCTTTGTTTTCCCCGATCGGCCTGTAGTGAGACCAAAGGGAGGTCTGTTCCGGATATCGTGGATTCGATTCCAACTTAGTTCTGAAAACGTTTTTCTAGACCTGTTTTTGATTTTCTCATAGCAATACTAGGACTGAAACTCATTGAGAATTTCAGAAAGTGATCTGCAGCACTTAAAATTTACCGAGTTAGCTCTCTTATCTGGCATTTAGACGGTATAAGCTTTTAAAGAGAATTAACGGTCTCTGCTTACCATGTACATCAATCATGTAGGAATGGTTGATCCATCCATAAGGGTTGCTGACATTGCACATATACATCCCACTATCACTCGGTACAACGTCTTTCATACTTAAAATAGTTGTCCTGGTGCCCAAATAAAGCTTTCCATTTTTCCTCTGTGTGAATAACACTCCGTCCTTGTACCATTTTACAGTGGGATGTGGATAGCCCTTCGCTGAACAGTCCAGTTTTACCGAGTTGCCGACGGGTATGGCGATGAGATTTCGATCCAGTATGTCTTTCCTTGTCGTAAATCTCAGAGGGGCTAATAAAATACCAAAAGAAAAATGGTATTTCGAGGAAGACGTGACTGTAATGAAAAAGGTCTTACTGACCCGTGTTTCAGGTGTGGCATTTAGTAAAGGTAATCACATGGGGCGTGATATGGCGAAAGGCGCAGTACAGCAAAATATTGCGAAACAGCCAAAGCAAGCATGACATGGCTTGCCCTCTAGGGTGGTCTGGGGACGTGCCGCCCAAGAAAATTTTGAATTTCGAGACTCTCTGAGACTCATTATCCAGTATTTTGAGGCACAAATTAGAACATTTTAGACATCTAAAACACTGGTAAATCTAGATACTTTTAACAACTTTGTCAGAATATTTTATCTCTTTGGTTTCAGACAGTAATAGCATTTATTAATTACTTTCTTATTAATATATTAATTTTTAAAAAGCAAAGTTACATTGAATTTTTTATAGTGAATCAAATTTTAACTCTGCACAGCTAATGCTCGATTTATTGCTCATAAATGTACTTGGTAGCTCGTTGCTGTATCTTGTACAGCCTAGACAGATTTTTTTCTTTAAGACACAATCTAGCAGTTTATATAGCGTACCTTCTGTTAGAAACCGCTGGCTATATTGTACCGAAAACTGAGCCGAATTTCTCGGCATCCACTCTCGACCTATCGCAGCGGGTTCAAGCGCTATTGTCGCGAAATTCCTAAGGGAAATGTCAAGTTTTTTTTCTGACAACGTCTTTTGTGGACACCTTGCCGTGATTTCTATGTGTCTAAACCCATGGTCACGAAACAGTTAACTATTCTCATACCTGAAATCAATGTAACTTTGAGGTAAGCTTCTTGTACAGCGTAACCAACAGCATTTCCCACAATGCAAGTGTATTTTCCTTCGTCCTTTTTCGTAACATTAGTAAGAGTTAACTTGACGCCATGAAAATCAAATTTCTTGTTACTCTTTGGTAGGACGAGGCGCCCGTTTGGGTCCTGCTCGGTTTGTTTGATGACTTCGTAGTGCGGACTTTCAATCTGACTGCCGTTTCTGGAGTCGCTTGAACGCCATGGAAACCAACGTAACCATTGAAAGCGAGGCATGGAATCACTTAAAGCCTTACACAACATGGTGGTATTATCGCCTTCTGACACAGTAACGTTTTCCATGGGCAGCACCACAGGCTTGGCACGAACTCGTTCTACAGGAGAAAACAAGAATCAACACGACAGTCAATAAGCAGAAAAGACGCAGAGAAAGACAGATATCCTTTTGCGCCCAAAAATGCTCTTCAAAAGCTAGCTTGTAGGAAAGACAGTGCGAAGTAGACATTTCATTTAGAAGCTGACGACTGTCAAGGCGCTTAGTTTGTCTAAGTGGCTGATAAGTAAGACATGTCACCACCAAACGTGCGTTCACTTGCAAATATCAGGCCGCCTTTGTTTTCCCCGATCGGCCTGTAGTGAGACCAAAGGGAGGTCTGTTCCGGATATCGTGGATTCGATTCCAACTTAGTTCTGAAAACGTTTTTCTAGACCTGTTTTTGATTTTCTCATAGCAATACTAGGACTGAAACTCATTGAGAATTTCAGAAAGTGATCTGCAGCACTTAAAATTTACCGAGTTAGCTCTCTTATCTGGCATTTAGACGGTATAAGCTTTTAAAGAGAATTAACGGTCTCTGCTTACCATGTACATCAATCATGTAGGAATGGTTGATCCATCCATAAGGGTTGCTGACATTGCACATATACATCCCACTATCACTCGGTACAACGTCTTTCATACTTAAAATAGTTGTCCTGGTGCCCAAATAAAGCTTTCCATTTTTCCTCTGTGTGAATAACACTCCGTCCTTGTACCATTTTACAGTGGGATGTGGATAGCCCTTCGCTGAACAGTCCAGTTTTACCGAGTTGCCGACGGGTATGGCGATGAGATTTCGATCCAGTATGTCTTTCCTTGTCGTAAATCTCAGAGGGGCTAATAAAATACCAAAAGAAAAATGGTATTTCGAGGAAGACGTGACTGTAATGAAAAAGGTCTTACTGACCCGTGTTTCAGGTGTGGCATTTAGTAAAGGTAATCACATGGGGCGTGATATGGCGAAAGGCGCAGTACAGCAAAATATTGCGAAACAGCCAAAGCAAGCATGACATGGCTTGCCCTCTAGGGTGGTCTGGGGACGTGCCGCCCAAGAAAATTTTGAATTTCGAGACTCTCTGAGACTCATTATCCAGTATTTTGAGGCACAAATTAGAACATTTTAGACATCTAAAACACTGGTAAATCTAGATACTTTTAACAACTTTGTCAGAATATTTTATCTCTTTGGTTTCAGACAGTAATAGCATTTATTAATTACTTTCTTATTAATATATTAATTTTTAAAAAGCAAAGTTACATTGAATTTTTTATAGTGAATCAAATTTTAACTCTGCACAGCTAATGCTCGATTTATTGCTCATAAATGTACTTGGTAGCTCGTTGCTGTATCTTGTACAGCCTAGACAGATTTTTTTCTTTAAGACACAATCTAGCAGTTTATATAGCGTACCTTCTGTTAGAAACCGCTGGCTATATTGTACCGAAAACTGAGCCGAATTTCTCGGCATCCACTCTCGACCTATCGGAGCGGGTTCAAGCGCTATTGTCGCGAAATTCCTAAGGGAAATGTCAAGTTTTTTTTCTGACAACGTCTTTTGTGGACACCTTGCCGTGATTTCTATGTGTCTAAACCCATGGTCACGAAACAGTTAACTATTCTCATACCTGAAATCAATGTAACTTTGAGGTAAGCTTCTTGTACAGCGTAACCAACAGCATTTCCCACAATGCAAGTGTATTTTCCTTCGTCCTTTTTCGTAACATTAGTAAGAGTTAACTTGACGCCATGAAAATCAAATTTCTTGTTACTCTTTGGTAGGACGAGGCGCCCGTTTGGGTCCTGCTCGGTTTGTTTGATGACTTCGTAGTGCGGACTTTCAATCTGACTGCCGTTTCTGGAGTCGCTTGAACGCCATGGAAACCAACGTAACCATTGAAAGCGAGGCATGGAATCACTTAAAGCCTTACACAACATGGTGGTATTATCGCCTTCTGACACAGTAACGTTTTCCATGGGCAGCACCACAGGCTTGGCACGAACTCGTTCTACAGGAGAAAACAAGAATCAACACGACAGTCAATAAGCAGAAAAGACGCAGAGAAAGACAGATATCCTTTTGCGCCCAAAAATGCTCTTCAAAAGCTAGCTTGTAGGAAAGACAGTGCGAAGTAGACATTTCATTTAGAAGCTGACGACTGTCAAGGCGCTTAGTTTGTCTAAGTGGCTGATAAGTAAGACATGTCACCACCAAACGTGCGTTCACTTGCAAATATCAGGCCGCCTTTGTTTTCCCCGATCGGCCTGTAGTGAGACCAAAGGGAGGTCTGTTCCGGATATCGTGGATTCGATTCCAACTTAGTTCTGAAAACGTTTTTCTAGACCTGTTTTTGATTTTCTCATAGCAATACTAGGACTGAAACTCATTGAGAATTTCAGAAAGTGATCTGCAGCACTTAAAATTTACCGAGTTAGCTCTCTTATCTGGCATTTAGACGGTATAAGCTTTTAAAGAGAATTAACGGTCTCTGCTTACCATGTACATCAATCATGTAGGAATGGTTGATCCATCCATAAGGGTTGCTGACATTGCACATATACATCCCACTATCACTCGGTACAACGTCTTTCATACTTAAAATAGTTGTCCTGGTGCCCAAATAAAGCTTTCCATTTTTCCTCTGTGTGAATAACACTCCGTCCTTGTACCATTTTACAGTGGGATGTGGATAGCCCTTCGCTGAACAGTCCAGTTTTACCGAGTTGCCGACGGGTATGGCGATGAGATTTCGATCCAGTATGTCTTTCCTTGTCGTAAATCTCAGAGGGGCTAATAAAATACCAAAAGAAAAATGGTATTTCGAGGAAGACGTGACTGTAATGAAAAAGGTCTTACTGACCCGTGTTTCAGGTGTGGCATTTAGTAAAGGTAATCACATGGGGCGTGATATGGCGAAAGGCGCAGTACAGCAAAATATTGCGAAACAGCCAAAGCAAGCATGACATGGCTTGCCCTCTAGGGTGGTCTGGGGACGTGCCGCCCAAGAAAATTTTGAATTTCGAGACTCTCTGAGACTCATTATCCAGTATTTTGAGGCACAAATTAGAACATTTTAGACATCTAAAACACTGGTAAATCTAGATACTTTTAACAACTTTGTCAGAATATTTTATCTCTTTGGTTTCAGACAGTAATAGCATTTATTAATTACTTTCTTATTAATATATTAATTTTTAAAAAGCAAAGTTACATTGAATTTTTTATAGTGAATCAAATTTTAACTCTGCACAGCTAATGCTCGATTTATTGCTCATAAATGTACTTGGTAGCTCGTTGCTGTATCTTGTACAGCCTAGACAGATTTTTTTCTTTAAGACACAATCTAGCAGTTTATATAGCGTACCTTCTGTTAGAAACCGCTGGCTATATTGTACCGATAACTGAGCCGAATTTCTCGGCATCCACTCTCGACCTATCGCAGCGGGTTCAAGCGCTATTGTCGCGAAATTCCTAAGGGAAATGTCAAGTTTTTTTTCTGACAACGTCTTTTGTGGACACCTTGCCGTGATTTCTATGTGTCTAAACCCATGGTCACGAAACAGTTAACTATTCTCATACCTGAAATCAATGTAACTTTGAGGTAAGCTTCTTGTACAGCGTAACCAACAGCATTTCCCACAATGCAAGTGTATTTTCCTTCGTCCTTTTTCGTAACATTAGTAAGAGTTAACTTGACGCCATGAAAATCAAATTTCTTGTTACTCTTTGGTAGGACGAGGCGCCCGTTTGGGTCCTGCTCGGTTTGTTTGATGACTTCGTAGTGCGGACTTTCAATCTGACTGCCGTTTCTGGAGTCGCTTGAACGCCATGGAAACCAACGTAACCATTGAAAGCGAGGCATGGAATCACTTAAAGCCTTACACAACATGGTGGCATTATCGCCTTCTGACACAGTAACGTTTTCCATGGGCAGCACCACAGGCTTGGCACGAACTCGTTCTACAGGAGAAAACAAGAATCAACACGACAGTCAATAAGCAGAAAAGACGCAGAGAAAGACAGATATCCTTTTGCGCCCAAAAATGCTCTTCAAAAGCTAGCTTGTAGGAAAGACAGTGCGAAGTAGACATTTCATTTAGAAGCTGACGACTGTCAAGGCGCTTAGTTTGTCTAAGTGGCTGATAAGTAAGACATGTCACCACCAAACGTGCGTTCACTTGCAAATATCAGGCCGCCTTTGTTTTCCCCGATCGGCCTGTAGTGAGACCAAAGGGAGGTCTGTTCCGGATATCGTGGATTCGATTCCAACTTAGTTCTGAAAACGTTTTTCTAGACCTGTTTTTGATTTTCTCATAGCAATACTAGGACTGAAACTCATTGAGAATTTCAGAAAGTGATCTGCAGCACTTAAAATTTACCGAGTTAGCTCTCTTATCTGGCATTTAGACGGTATAAGCTTTTAAAGAGAATTAACGGTCTCTGCTTACCATGTACATCAATCATGTAGGAATGGTTGATCCATCCATAAGGGTTGCTGACATTGCACATATACATCCCACTATCACTCGGTACAACGTCTTTCATACTTAAAATAGTTGTCCTGGTGCCCAAATAAAGCTTTCCATTTTTCCTCTGTGTGAATAACACTCCGTCCTTGTACCATTTTACAGTGGGATGTGGATAGCCCTTCGCTGAACAGTCCAGTTTTACCGAGTTGCCGACGGGTATGGCGATGAGATTTCGATCCAGTATGTCTTTCCTTGTCGTAAATCTCAGAGGGGCTAATAAAATACCAAAAGAAAAATGGTATTTCGAGGAAGACGTGACTGTAATGAAAAAGGTCTTACTGACCCGTGTTTCAGGTGTGGCATTTAGTAAAGGTAATCACATGGGGCGTGATATGGCGAAAGGCGCAGTACAGCAAAATATTGCGAAACAGCCAAAGCAAGCATGACATGGCTTGCCCTCTAGGGTGGTCTGGGGACGTGCCGCCCAAGAAAATTTTGAATTTCGAGACTCTCTGAGACTCATTATCCAGTATTTTGAGGCACAAATTAGAACATTTTAGACATCTAAAACACTGGTAAATCTAGATACTTTTAACAACTTTGTCAGAATATTTTATCTCTTTGGTTTCAGACAGTAATAGCATTTATTAATTACTTTCTTATTAATATATTAATTTTTAAAAAGCAAAGTTACATTGAATTTTTTATAGTGAATCAAATTTTAACTCTGCACAGCTAATGCTCGATTTATTGCTCATAAATGTACTTGGTAGCTCGTTGCTGTATCTTGTACAGCCTAGACAGATTTTTTTCTTTAAGACACAATCTAGCAGTTTATATAGCGTACCTTCTGTTAGAAACCGCTGGCTATATTGTACCGAAAACTGAGCCGAATTTCTCGGCATCCACTCTCGACCTATCGCAGCGGGTTCAAGCGCTATTGTCGCGAAATTCCTAAGGGAAATGTCAAGTTTTTTTTCTGACAACGTCTTTTGTGGACACCTTGCCGTGATTTCTATGTGTCTAAACCCATGGTCACGAAACAGTTAACTATTCTCATACCTGAAATCAATGTAACTTTGAGGTAAGCTTCTTGTACAGCGTAACCAACAGCATTTCCCACAATGCAAGTGTATTTTCCTTCGTCCTTTTTCGTAACATTAGTAAGAGTTAACTTGACGCCATGAAAATCAAATTTCTTGTTACTCTTTGGTAGGACGAGGCGCCCGTTTGGGTCCTGCTCGGTTTGTTTGATGACTTCGTAGTGCGGACTTTCAATCTGACTGCCGTTTCTGGAGTCGCTTGAACGCCATGGAAACCAACGTAACCATTGAAAGCGAGGCATGGAATCACTTAAAGCCTTACACAACATGGTGGTATTATCGCCTTCTGACACAGTAACGTTTTCCATGGGCAGCACCACAGGCTTGGCACGAACTCGTTCTACAGGAGAAAACAAGAATCAACACGACAGTCAATAAGCAGAAAAGACGCAGAGAAAGACAGATATCCTTTTGCGCCCAAAAATGCTCTTCAAAAGCTAGCTTGTAGGAAAGACAGTGCGAAGTAGACATTTCATTTAGAAGCTGACGACTGTCAAGGCGCTTAGTTTGTCTAAGTGGCTGATAAGTAAGACATGTCACCACCAAACGTGCGTTCACTTGCAAATATCAGGCCGCCTTTGTTTTCCCCGATCGGCCTGTAGTGAGACCAAAGGGAGGTCTGTTCCGGATATCGTGGATTCGATTCCAACTTAGTTCTGAAAACGTTTTTCTAGACCTGTTTTTGATTTTCTCATAGCAATACTAGGACTGAAACTCATTGAGAATTTCAGAAAGTGATCTGCAGCACTTAAAATTTACCGAGTTAGCTCTCTTATCTGGCATTTAGACGGTATAAGCTTTTAAAGAGAATTAACGGTCTCTGCTTACCATGTACATCAATCATGTAGGAATGGTTGATCCATCCATAAGGGTTGCTGACATTGCACATATACATCCCACTATCACTCGGTACAACGTCTTTCATACTTAAAATAGTTGTCCTGGTGCCCAAATAAAGCTTTCCATTTTTCCTCTGTGTGAATAACACTCCGTCCTTGTACCATTTTACAGTGGGATGTGGATAGCCCTTCGCTGAACAGTCCAGTTTTACCGAGTTGCCGACGGGTATGGCGATGAGATTTCGATCCAGTATGTCTTTCCTTGTCGTAAATCTCAGAGGGGCTAATAAAATACCAAAAGAAAAATGGTATTTCGAGGAAGACGTGACTGTAATGAAAAAGGTCTTACTGACCCGTGTTTCAGGTGTGGCATTTAGTAAAGGTAATCACATGGGGCGTGATATGGCGAAAGGCGCAGTACAGCAAAATATTGCGAAACAGCCAAAGCAAGCATGACATGGCTTGCCCTCTAGGGTGGTCTGGGGACGTGCCGCCCAAGAAAATTTTGAATTTCGAGACTCTCTGAGACTCATTATCCAGTATTTTGAGGCACAAATTAGAACATTTTAGACATCTAAAACACTGGTAAATCTAGATACTTTTAACAACTTTGTCAGAATATTTTATCTCTTTGGTTTCAGACAGTAATAGCATTTATTAATTACTTTCTTATTAATATATTAATTTTTAAAAAGCAAAGTTACATTGAATTTTTTATAGTGAATCAAATTTTAACTCTGCACAGCTAATGCTCGATTTATTGCTCATAAATGTACTTGGTAGCTCGTTGCTGTATCTTGTACAGCCTAGACAGATTTTTTTCTTTAAGACACAATCTAGCAGTTTATATAGCGTACCTTCTGTTAGAAACCGCTGGCTATATTGTACCGAAAACTGAGCCGAATTTCTCGGCATCCACTCTCGACCTATCGGAGCGGGTTCAAGCGCTATTGTCGCGAAATTCCTAAGGGAAATGTCAAGTTTTTTTTCTGACAACGTCTTTTGTGGACACCTTGCCGTGATTTCTATGTGTCTAAACCCATGGTCACGAAACAGTTAACTATTCTCATACCTGAAATCAATGTAACTTTGAGGTAAGCTTCTTGTACAGCGTAACCAACAGCATTTCCCACAATGCAAGTGTATTTTCCTTCGTCCTTTTTCGTAACATTAGTAAGAGTTAACTTGACGCCATGAAAATCAAATTTCTTGTTACTCTTTGGTAGGACGAGGCGCCCGTTTGGGTCCTGCTCGGTTTGTTTGATGACTTCGTAGTGCGGACTTTCAATCTGACTGCCGTTTCTGGAGTCGCTTGAACGCCATGGAAACCAACGTAACCATTGAAAGCGAGGCATGGAATCACTTAAAGCCTTACACAACATGGTGGTATTATCGCCTTCTGACACAGTAACGTTTTCCATGGGCAGCACCACAGGCTTGGCACGAACTCGTTCTACAGGAGAAAACAAGAATCAACACGACAGTCAATAAGCAGAAAAGACGCAGAGAAAGACAGATATCCTTTTGCGCCCAAAAATGCTCTTCAAAAGCTAGCTTGTAGGAAAGACAGTGCGAAGTAGACATTTCATTTAGAAGCTGACGACTGTCAAGGCGCTTAGTTTGTCTAAGTGGCTGATAAGTAAGACATGTCACCACCAAACGTGCGTTCACTTGCAAATATCAGGCCGCCTTTGTTTTCCCCGATCGGCCTGTAGTGAGACCAAAGGGAGGTCTGTTCCGGATATCGTGGATTCGATTCCAACTTAGTTCTGAAAACGTTTTTCTAGACCTGTTTTTGATTTTCTCATAGCAATACTAGGACTGAAACTCATTGAGAATTTCAGAAAGTGATCTGCAGCACTTAAAATTTACCGAGTTAGCTCTCTTATCTGGCATTTAGACGGTATAAGCTTTTAAAGAGAATTAACGGTCTCTGCTTACCATGTACATCAATCATGTAGGAATGGTTGATCCATCCATAAGGGTTGCTGACATTGCACATATACATCCCACTATCACTCGGTACAACGTCTTTCATACTTAAAATAGTTGTCCTGGTGCCCAAATAAAGCTTTCCATTTTTCCTCTGTGTGAATAACACTCCGTCCTTGTACCATTTTACAGTGGGATGTGGATAGCCCTTCGCTGAACAGTCCAGTTTTACCGAGTTGCCGACGGGTATGGCGATGAGATTTCGATCCAGTATGTCTTTCCTTGTCGTAAATCTCAGAGGGGCTAATAAAATACCAAAAGAAAAATGGTATTTCGAGGAAGACGTGACTGTAATGAAAAAGGTCTTACTGACCCGTGTTTCAGGTGTGGCATTTAGTAAAGGTAATCACATGGGGCGTGATATGGCGAAAGGCGCAGTACAGCAAAATATTGCGAAACAGCCAAAGCAAGCATGACATGGCTTGCCCTCTAGGGTGGTCTGGGGACGTGCCGCCCAAGAAAATTTTGAATTTCGAGACTCTCTGAGACTCATTATCCAGTATTTTGAGGCACAAATTAGAACATTTTAGACATCTAAAACACTGGTAAATCTAGATACTTTTAACAACTTTGTCAGAATATTTTATCTCTTTGGTTTCAGACAGTAATAGCATTTATTAATTACTTTCTTATTAATATATTAATTTTTAAAAAGCAAAGTTACATTGAATTTTTTATAGTGAATCAAATTTTAACTCTGCACAGCTAATGCTCGATTTATTGCTCATAAATGTACTTGGTAGCTCGTTGCTGTATCTTGTACAGCCTAGACAGATTTTTTTCTTTAAGACACAATCTAGCAGTTTATATAGCGTACCTTCTGTTAGAAACCGCTGGCTATATTGTACCGAAAACTGAGCCGAATTTCTCGGCATCCACTCTCGACCTATCGCAGCGGGTTCAAGCGCTATTGTCGCGAAATTCCTAAGGGAAATGTCAAGTTTTTTTTCTGACAACGTCTTTTGTGGACACCTTGCCGTGATTTCTATGTGTCTAAACCCATGGTCACGAAACAGTTAACTATTCTCATACCTGAAATCAATGTAACTTTGAGGTAAGCTTCTTGTACAGCGTAACCAACAGCATTTCCCACAATGCAAGTGTATTTTCCTTCGTCCTTTTTCGTAACATTAGTAAGAGTTAACTTGACGCCATGAAAATCAAATTTCTTGTTACTCTTTGGTAGGACGAGGCGCCCGTTTGGGTCCTGCTCGGTTTGTTTGATGACTTCGTAGTGCGGACTTTCAATCTGACTGCCGTTTCTGGAGTCGCTTGAACGCCATGGAAACCAACGTAACCATTGAAAGCGAGGCATGGAATCACTTAAAGCCTTACACAACATGGTGGCATTATCGCCTTCTGACACAGTAACGTTTTCCATGGGCAGCACCACAGGCTTGGCACGAACTCGTTCTACAGGAGAAAACAAGAATCAACACGACAGTCAATAAGCAGAAAAGACGCAGAGAAAGACAGATATCCTTTTGCGCCCAAAAATGCTCTTCAAAAGCTAGCTTGTAGGAAAGACAGTGCGAAGTAGACATTTCATTTAGAAGCTGACGACTGTCAAGGCGCTTAGTTTGTCTAAGTGGCTGATAAGTAAGACATGTCACCACCAAACGTGCGTTCACTTGCAAATATCAGGCCGCCTTTGTTTTCCCCGATCGGCCTGTAGTGAGACCAAAGGGAGGTCTGTTCCGGATATCGTGGATTCGATTCCAACTTAGTTCTGAAAACGTTTTTCTAGACCTGTTTTTGATTTTCTCATAGCAATACTAGGACTGAAACTCATTGAGAATTTCAGAAAGTGATCTGCAGCACTTAAAATTTACCGAGTTAGCTCTCTTATCTGGCATTTAGACGGTATAAGCTTTTAAAGAGAATTAACGGTCTCTGCTTACCATGTACATCAATCATGTAGGAATGGTTGATCCATCCATAAGGGTTGCTGACATTGCACATATACATCCCACTATCACTCGGTACAACGTCTTTCATACTTAAAATAGTTGTCCTGGTGCCCAAATAAAGCTTTCCATTTTTCCTCTGTGTGAATAACACTCCGTCCTTGTACCATTTTACAGTGGGATGTGGATAGCCCTTCGCTGAACAGTCCAGTTTTACCGAGTTGCCGACGGGTATGGCGATGAGATTTCGATCCAGTATGTCTTTCCTTGTCGTAAATCTCAGAGGGGCTAATAAAATACCAAAAGAAAAATGGTATTTCGAGGAAGACGTGACTGTAATGAAAAAGGTCTTACTGACCCGTGTTTCAGGTGTGGCATTTAGTAAAGGTAATCACATGGGGCGTGATATGGCGAAAGGCGCAGTACAGCAAAATATTGCGAAACAGCCAAAGCAAGCATGACATGGCTTGCTCTCTAGGGTGGTCTGGGGACGTGCCGCCCAAGAAAATTTTGAATTTCGAGACTCTCTGAGACTCATTATCCAGTATTTTGAGGCACAAATTAGAACATTTTAGACATCTAAAACACTGGTAAATCTAGATACTTTTAACAACTTTGTCAGAATATTTTATCTCTTTGGTTTCAGACAGTAATAGCATTTATTAATTACTTTCTTATTAATATATTAATTTTTAAAAAGCAAAGTTACATTGAATTTTTTATAGTGAATCAAATTTTAACTCTGCACAGCTAATGCTCGATTTATTGCTCATAAATGTACTTGGTAGCTCGTTGCTGTATCTTGTACAGCCTAGACAGATTTTTTTCTTTAAGACACAATCTAGCAGTTTATATAGCGTACCTTCTGTTAGAAACCGCTGGCTATATTGTACCGAAAACTGAGCCGAATTTCTCGGCATCCACTCTCGACCTATCGCAGCGGGTTCAAGCGCTATTGTCGCGAAATTCCTAAGGGAAATGTCAAGTTTTTTTTCTGACAACGTCTTTTGTGGACACCTTGCCGTGATTTCTATGTGTCTAAACCCATGGTCACGAAACAGTTAACTATTCTCATACCTGAAATCAATGTAACTTTGAGGTAAGCTTCTTGTACAGCGTAACCAACAGCATTTCCCACAATGCAAGTGTATTTTCCTTCGTCCTTTTTCGTAACATTAGTAAGAGTTAACTTGACGCCATGAAAATCAAATTTCTTGTTACTCTTTGGTAGGACGAGGCGCCCGTTTGGGTCCTGCTCGGTTTGTTTGATGACTTCGTAGTGCGGACTTTCAATCTGACTGCCGTTTCTGGAGTCGCTTGAACGCCATGGAAACCAACGTAACCATTGAAAGCGAGGCATGGAATCACTTAAAGCCTTACACAACATGGTGGCATTATCGCCTTCTGACACAGTAACGTTTTCCATGGGCAGCACCACAGGCTTGGCACGAACTCGTTCTACAGGAGAAAACAAGAATCAACACGACAGTCAATAAGCAGAAAAGACGCAGAGAAAGACAGATATCCTTTTGCGCCCAAAAATGCTCTTCAAAAGCTAGCTTGTAGGAAAGACAGTGCGAAGTAGACATTTCATTTAGAAGCTGACGACTGTCAAGGCGCTTAGTTTGTCTAAGTGGCTGATAAGTAAGACATGTCACCACCAAACGTGCGTTCACTTGCAAATATCAGGCCGCCTTTGTTTTCCCCGATCGGCCTGTAGTGAGACCAAAGGGAGGTCTGTTCCGGATATCGTGGATTCGATTCCAACTTAGTTCTGAAAACGTTTTTCTAGACCTGTTTTTGATTTTCTCATAGCAATACTAGGACTGAAACTCATTGAGAATTTCAGAAAGTGATCTGCAGCACTTAAAATTTACCGAGTTAGCTCTCTTATCTGGCATTTAGACGGTATAAGCTTTTAAAGAGAATTAACGGTCTCTGCTTACCATGTACATCAATCATGTAGGAATGGTTGATCCATCCATAAGGGTTGCTGACATTGCACATATACATCCCACTATCACTCGGTACAACGTCTTTCATACTTAAAATAGTTGTCCTGGTGCCCAAATAAAGCTTTCCATTTTTCCTCTGTGTGAATAACACTCCGTCCTTGTACCATTTTACAGTGGGATGTGGATAGCCCTTCGCTGAACAGTCCAGTTTTACCGAGTTGCCGACGGGTATGGCGATGAGATTTCGATCCAGTATGTCTTTCCTTGTCGTAAATCTCAGAGGGGCTAATAAAATACCAAAAGAAAAATGGTATTTCGAGGAAGACGTGACTGTAATGAAAAAGGTCTTACTGACCCGTGTTTCAGGTGTGGCATTTAGTAAAGGTAATCACATGGGGCGTGATATGGCGAAAGGCGCAGTACAGCAAAATATTGCGAAACAGCCAAAGCAAGCATGACATGGCTTGCCCTCTAGGGTGGTCTGGGGACGTGCCGCCCAAGAAAATTTTGAATTTCGAGACTCTCTGAGACTCATTATCCAGTATTTTGAGGCACAAATTAGAACATTTTAGACATCTAAAACACTGGTAAATCTAGATACTTTTAACAACTTTGTCAGAATATTTTATCTCTTTGGTTTCAGACAGTAATAGCATTTATTAATTACTTTCTTATTAATATATTAATTTTTAAAAAGCAAAGTTACATTGAATTTTTTATAGTGAATCAAATTTTAACTCTGCACAGCTAATGCTCGATTTATTGCTCATAAATGTACTTGGTAGCTCGTTGCTGTATCTTGTACAGCCTAGACAGATTTTTTTCTTTAAGACACAATCTAGCAGTTTATATAGCGTACCTTCTGTTAGAAACCGCTGGCTATATTGTACCGAAAACTGAGCCGAATTTCTCGGCATCCACTCTCGACCTATCGCAGCGGGTTCAAGCGCTATTGTCGCGAAATTCCTAAGGGAAATGTCAAGTTTTTTTTCTGACAACGTCTTTTGTGGACACCTTGCCGTGATTTCTATGTGTCTAAACCCATGGTCACGAAACAGTTAACTATTCTCATACCTGAAATCAATGTAACTTTGAGGTAAGCTTCTTGTACAGCGTAACCAACAGCATTTCCCACAATGCAAGTGTATTTTCCTTCGTCCTTTTTCGTAACATTAGTAAGAGTTAACTTGACGCCATGAAAATCAAATTTCTTGTTACTCTTTGGTAGGACGAGGCGCCCGTTTGGGTCCTGCTCGGTTTGTTTGATGACTTCGTAGTGCGGACTTTCAATCTGACTGCCGTTTCTGGAGTCGCTTGAACGCCATGGAAACCAACGTAACCATTGAAAGCGAGGCATGGAATCACTTAAAGCCTTACACAACATGGTGGCATTATCGCCTTCTGACACAGTAACGTTTTCCATGGGCAGCACCACAGGCTTGGCACGAACTCGTTCTACAGGAGAAAACAAGAATCAACACGACAGTCAATAAGCAGAAAAGACGCAGAGAAAGACAGATATCCTTTTGCGCCCAAAAATGCTCTTCAAAAGCTAGCTTGTAGGAAAGACAGTGCGAAGTAGACATTTCATTTAGAAGCTGACGACTGTCAAGGCGCTTAGTTTGTCTAAGTGGCTGATAAGTAAGACATGTCACCACCAAACGTGCGTTCACTTGCAAATATCAGGCCGCCTTTGTTTTCCCCGATCGGCCTGTAGTGAGACCAAAGGGAGGTCTGTTCCGGATATCGTGGATTCGATTCCAACTTAGTTCTGAAAACGTTTTTCTAGACCTGTTTTTGATTTTCTCATAGCAATACTAGGACTGAAACTCATTGAGAATTTCAGAAAGTGATCTGCAGCACTTAAAATTTACCGAGTTAGCTCTCTTATCTGGCATTTAGACGGTATAAGCTTTTAAAGAGAATTAACGGTCTCTGCTTACCATGTACATCAATCATGTAGGAATGGTTGATCCATCCATAAGGGTTGCTGACATTGCACATATACATCCCACTATCACTCGGTACAACGTCTTTCATACTTAAAATAGTTGTCCTGGTGCCCAAATAAAGCTTTCCATTTTTCCTCTGTGTGAATAACACTCCGTCCTTGTACCATTTTACAGTGGGATGTGGATAGCCCTTCGCTGAACAGTCCAGTTTTACCGAGTTGCCGACGGGTATGGCGATGAGATTTCGATCCAGTATGTCTTTCCTTGTCGTAAATCTCAGAGGGGCTAATAAAATACCAAAAGAAAAATGGTATTTCGAGGAAGACGTGACTGTAATGAAAAAGGTCTTACTGACCCGTGTTTCAGGTGTGGCATTTAGTAAAGGTAATCACATGGGGCGTGATATGGCGAAAGGCGCAGTACAGCAAAATATTGCGAAACAGCCAAAGCAAGCATGACATGGCTTGCCCTCTAGGGTGGTCTGGGGACGTGCCGCCCAAGAAAATTTTGAATTTCGAGACTCTCTGAGACTCATTATCCAGTATTTTGAGGCACAAATTAGAACATTTTAGACATCTAAAACACTGGTAAATCTAGATACTTTTAACAACTTTGTCAGAATATTTTATCTCTTTGGTTTCAGACAGTAATAGCATTTATTAATTACTTTCTTATTAATATATTAATTTTTAAAAAGCAAAGTTACATTGAATTTTTTATAGTGAATCAAATTTTAACTCTGCACAGCTAATGCTCGATTTATTGCTCATAAATGTACTTGGTAGCTCGTTGCTGTATCTTGTACAGCCTAGACAGATTTTTTTCTTTAAGACACAATCTAGCAGTTTATATAGCGTACCTTCTGTTAGAAACCGCTGGCTATATTGTACCGAAAACTGAGCCGAATTTCTCGGCATCCACTCTCGACCTATCGCAGCGGGTTCAAGCGCTATTGTCGCGAAATTCCTAAGGGAAATGTCAAGTTTTTTTTCTGACAACGTCTTTTGTGGACACCTTGCCGTGATTTCTATGTGTCTAAACCCATGGTCACGAAACAGTTAACTATTCTCATACCTGAAATCAATGTAACTTTGAGGTAAGCTTCTTGTACAGCGTAACCAACAGCATTTCCCACAATGCAAGTGTATTTTCCTTCGTCCTTTTTCGTAACATTAGTAAGAGTTAACTTGACGCCATGAAAATCAAATTTCTTGTTACTCTTTGGTAGGACGAGGCGCCCGTTTGGGTCCTGCTCGGTTTGTTTGATGACTTCGTAGTGCGGACTTTCAATCTGACTGCCGTTTCTGGAGTCGCTTGAACGCCATGGAAACCAACGTAACCATTGAAAGCGAGGCATGGAATCACTTAAAGCCTTACACAACATGGTGGCATTATCGCCTTCTGACACAGTAACGTTTTCCATGGGCAGCACCACAGGCTTGGCACGAACTCGTTCTACAGGAGAAAACAAGAATCAACACGACAGTCAATAAGCAGAAAAGACGCAGAGAAAGACAGATATCCTTTTGCGCCCAAAAATGCTCTTCAAAAGCTAGCTTGTAGGAAAGACAGTGCGAAGTAGACATTTCATTTAGAAGCTGACGACTGTCAAGGCGCTTAGTTTGTCTAAGTGGCTGATAAGTAAGACATGTCACCACCAAACGTGCGTTCACTTGCAAATATCAGGCCGCCTTTGTTTTCCCCGATCGGCCTGTAGTGAGACCAAAGGGAGGTCTGTTCCGGATATCGTGGATTCGATTCCAACTTAGTTCTGAAAACGTTTTTCTAGACCTGTTTTTGATTTTCTCATAGCAATACTAGGACTGAAACTCATTGAGAATTTCAGAAAGTGATCTGCAGCACTTAAAATTTACCGAGTTAGCTCTCTTATCTGGCATTTAGACGGTATAAGCTTTTAAAGAGAATTAACGGTCTCTGCTTACCATGTACATCAATCATGTAGGAATGGTTGATCCATCCATAAGGGTTGCTGACATTGCACATATACATCCCACTATCACTCGGTACAACGTCTTTCATACTTAAAATAGTTGTCCTGGTGCCCAAATAAAGCTTTCCATTTTTCCTCTGTGTGAATAACACTCCGTCCTTGTACCATTTTACAGTGGGATGTGGATAGCCCTTCGCTGAACAGTCCAGTTTTACCGAGTTGCCGACGGGTATGGCGATGAGATTTCGATCCAGTATGTCTTTCCTTGTCGTAAATCTCAGAGGGGCTAATAAAATACCAAAAGAAAAATGGTATTTCGAGGAAGACGTGACTGTAATGAAAAAGGTCTTACTGACCCGTGTTTCAGGTGTGGCATTTAGTAAAGGTAATCACATGGGGCGTGATATGGCGAAAGGCGCAGTACAGCAAAATATTGCGAAACAGCCAAAGCAAGCATGACATGGCTTGCCCTCTAGGGTGGTCTGGGGACGTGCCGCCCAAGAAAATTTTGAATTTCGAGACTCTCTGAGACTCATTATCCAGTATTTTGAGGCACAAATTAGAACATTTTAGACATCTAAAACACTGGTAAATCTAGATACTTTTAACAACTTTGTCAGAATATTTTATCTCTTTGGTTTCAGACAGTAATAGCATTTATTAATTACTTTCTTATTAATATATTAATTTTTAAAAAGCAAAGTTACATTGAATTTTTTATAGTGAATCAAATTTTAACTCTGCACAGCTAATGCTCGATTTATTGCTCATAAATGTACTTGGTAGCTCGTTGCTGTATCTTGTACAGCCTAGACAGATTTTTTTCTTTAAGACACAATCTAGCAGTTTATATAGCGTACCTTCTGTTAGAAACCGCTGGCTATATTGTACCGAAAACTGAGCCGAATTTCTCGGCATCCACTCTCGACCTATCGCAGCGGGTTCAAGCGCTATTGTCGCGAAATTCCTAAGGGAAATGTCAAGTTTTTTTTCTGACAACGTCTTTTGTGGACACCTTGCCGTGATTTCTATGTGTCTAAACCCATGGTCACGAAACAGTTAACTATTCTCATACCTGAAATCAATGTAACTTTGAGGTAAGCTTCTTGTACAGCGTAACCAACAGCATTTCCCACAATGCAAGTGTATTTTCCTTCGTCCTTTTTCGTAACATTAGTAAGAGTTAACTTGACGCCATGAAAATCAAATTTCTTGTTACTCTTTGGTAGGACGAGGCGCCCGTTTGGGTCCTGCTCGGTTTGTTTGATGACTTCGTAGTGCGGACTTTCAATCTGACTGCCGTTTCTGGAGTCGCTTGAACGCCATGGAAACCAACGTAACCATTGAAAGCGAGGCATGGAATCACTTAAAGCCTTACACAACATGGTGGCATTATCGCCTTCTGACACAGTAACGTTTTCCATGGGCAGCACCACAGGCTTGGCACGAACTCGTTCTACAGGAGAAAACAAGAATCAACACGACAGTCAATAAGCAGAAAAGACGCAGAGAAAGACAGATATCCTTTTGCGCCCAAAAATGCTCTTCAAAAGCTAGCTTGTAGGAAAGACAGTGCGAAGTAGACATTTCATTTAGAAGCTGACGACTGTCAAGGCGCTTAGTTTGTCTAAGTGGCTGATAAGTAAGACATGTCACCACCAAACGTGCGTTCACTTGCAAATATCAGGCCGCCTTTGTTTTCCCCGATCGGCCTGTAGTGAGACCAAAGGGAGGTCTGTTCCGGATATCGTGGATTCGATTCCAACTTAGTTCTGAAAACGTTTTTCTAGACCTGTTTTTGATTTTCTCATAGCAATACTAGGACTGAAACTCATTGAGAATTTCAGAAAGTGATCTGCAGCACTTAAAATTTACCGAGTTAGCTCTCTTATCTGGCATTTAGACGGTATAAGCTTTTAAAGAGAATTAACGGTCTCTGCTTACCATGTACATCAATCATGTAGGAATGGTTGATCCATCCATAAGGGTTGCTGACATTGCACATATACATCCCACTATCACTCGGTACAACGTCTTTCATACTTAAAATAGTTGTCCTGGTGCCCAAATAAAGCTTTCCATTTTTCCTCTGTGTGAATAACACTCCGTCCTTGTACCATTTTACAGTGGGATGTGGATAGCCCTTCGCTGAACAGTCCAGTTTTACCGAGTTGCCGACGGGTATGGCGATGAGATTTCGATCCAGTATGTCTTTCCTTGTCGTAAATCTCAGAGGGGCTAATAAAATACCAAAAGAAAAATGGTATTTCGAGGAAGACGTGACTGTAATGAAAAAGGTCTTACTGACCCGTGTTTCAGGTGTGGCATTTAGTAAAGGTAATCACATGGGGCGTGATATGGCGAAAGGCGCAGTACAGCAAAATATTGCGAAACAGCCAAAGCAAGCATGACATGGCTTGCCCTCTAGGGTGGTCTGGGGACGTGCCGCCCAAGAAAATTTTGAATTTCGAGACTCTCTGAGACTCATTATCCAGTATTTTGAGGCACAAATTAGAACATTTTAGACATCTAAAACACTGGTAAATCTAGATACTTTTAACAACTTTGTCAGAATATTTTATCTCTTTGGTTTCAGACAGTAATAGCATTTATTAATTACTTTCTTATTAATATATTAATTTTTAAAAAGCAAAGTTACATTGAATTTTTTATAGTGAATCAAATTTTAACTCTGCACAGCTAATGCTCGATTTATTGCTCATAAATGTACTTGGTAGCTCGTTGCTGTATCTTGTACAGCCTAGACAGATTTTTTTCTTTAAGACACAATCTAGCAGTTTATATAGCGTACCTTCTGTTAGAAACCGCTGGCTATATTGTACCGAAAACTGAGCCGAATTTCTCGGCATCCACTCTCGACCTATCGCAGCGGGTTCAAGCGCTATTGTCGCGAAATTCCTAAGGGAAATGTCAAGTTTTTTTTCTGACAACGTCTTTTGTGGACACCTTGCCGTGATTTCTATGTGTCTAAACCCATGGTCACGAAACAGTTAACTATTCTCATACCTGAAATCAATGTAACTTTGAGGTAAGCTTCTTGTACAGCGTAACCAACAGCATTTCCCACAATGCAAGTGTATTTTCCTTCGTCCTTTTTCGTAACATTAGTAAGAGTTAACTTGACGCCATGAAAATCAAATTTCTTGTTACTCTTTGGTAGGACGAGGCGCCCGTTTGGGTCCTGCTCGGTTTGTTTGATGACTTCGTAGTGCGGACTTTCAATCTGACTGCCGTTTCTGGAGTCGCTTGAACGCCATGGAAACCAACGTAACCATTGAAAGCGAGGCATGGAATCACTTAAAGCCTTACACAACATGGTGGCATTATCGCCTTCTGACACAGTAACGTTTTCCATGGGCAGCACCACAGGCTTGGCACGAACTCGTTCTACAGGAGAAAACAAGAATCAACACGACAGTCAATAAGCAGAAAAGACGCAGAGAAAGACAGATATCCTTTTGCGCCCAAAAATGCTCTTCAAAAGCTAGCTTGTAGGAAAGACAGTGCGAAGTAGACATTTCATTTAGAAGCTGACGACTGTCAAGGCGCTTAGTTTGTCCAAGTGGCTGATAAGTAAGACATGTCACCACCAAACGTGCGTTCACTTGCAAATATCAGGCCGCCTTTGTTTTCCCCGATCGGCCTGTAGTGAGACCAAAGGGAGGTCTGTTCCGGATATCGTGGATTCGATTCCAACTTAGTTCTGAAAACGTTTTTCTAGACCTGTTTTTGATTTTCTCATAGCAATACTAGGACTGAAACTCATTGAGAATTTCAGAAAGTGATCTGCAGCACTTAAAATTTACCGAGTTAGCTCTCTTATCTGGCATTTAGACGGTATAAGCTTTTAAAGAGAATTAACGGTCTCTGCTTACCATGTACATCAATCATGTAGGAATGGTTGATCCATCCATAAGGGTTGCTGACATTGCACATATACATCCCACTATCACTCGGTACAACGTCTTTCATACTTAAAATAGTTGTCCTGGTGCCCAAATAAAGCTTTCCATTTTTCCTCTGTGTGAATAACACTCCGTCCTTGTACCATTTTACAGTGGGATGTGGATAGCCCTTCGCTGAACAGTCCAGTTTTACCGAGTTGCCGACGGGTATGGCGATGAGATTTCGATCCAGTATGTCTTTCCTTGTCGTAAATCTCAGAGGGGCTAATAAAATACCAAAAGAAAAATGGTATTTCGAGGAAGACGTGACTGTAATGAAAAAGGTCTTACTGACCCGTGTTTCAGGTGTGGCATTTAGTAAAGGTAATCACATGGGGCGTGATATGGCGAAAGGCGCAGTACAGCAAAATATTGCGAAACAGCCAAAGCAAGCATGACATGGCTTGCCCTCTAGGGTGGTCTGGGGACGTGCCGCCCAAGAAAATTTTGAATTTCGAGACTCTCTGAGACTCATTATCCAGTATTTTGAGGCACAAATTAGAACATTTTAGACATCTAAAACACTGGTAAATCTAGATACTTTTAACAACTTTGTCAGAATATTTTATCTCTTTGGTTTCAGACAGTAATAGCATTTATTAATTACTTTCTTATTAATATATTAATTTTTAAAAAGCAAAGTTACATTGAATTTTTTATAGTGAATCAAATTTTAACTCTGCACAGCTAATGCTCGATTTATTGCTCATAAATGTACTTGGTAGCTCGTTGCTGTATCTTGTACAGCCTAGACAGATTTTTTTCTTTAAGACACAATCTAGCAGTTTATATAGCGTACCTTCTGTTAGAAACCGCTGGCTATATTGTACCGAAAACTGAGCCGAATTTCTCGGCATCCACTCTCGACCTATCACAGCGGGTTCAAGCGCTATTGTCGCGAAATTCCTAAGGGAAATGTCAAGTTTTTTTTCTGACAACGTCTTTTGTGGACACCTTGCCGTGATTTCTATGTGTCTAAACCCATGGTCACGAAACAGTTAACTATTCTCATACCTGAAATCAATGTAACTTTGAGGTAAGCTTCTTGTACAGCGTAACCAACAGCATTTCCCACAATGCAAGTGTATTTTCCTTCGTCCTTTTTCGTAACATTAGTAAGAGTTAACTTGACGCCATGAAAATCAAATTTCTTGTTACTCTTTGGTAGGACGAGGCGCCCGTTTGGGTCCTGCTCGGTTTGTTTGATGACTTCGTAGTGCGGACTTTCAATCTGACTGCCGTTTCTGGAGTCGCTTGAACGCCATGGAAACCAACGTAACCATTGAAAGCGAGGCATGGAATCACTTAAAGCCTTACACAACATGGTGGCATTATCGCCTTCTGACACAGTAACGTTTTCCATGGGCAGCACCACAGGCTTGGCACGAACTCGTTCTACAGGAGAAAACAAGAATCAACACGACAGTCAATAAGCAGAAAAGACGCAGAGAAAGACAGATATCCTTTTGCGCCCAAAAATGCTCTTCAAAAGCTAGCTTGTAGGAAAGACAGTGCGAAGTAGACATTTCATTTAGAAGCTGACGACTGTCAAGGCGCTTAGTTTGTCTAAGTGGCTGATAAGTAAGACATGTCACCACCAAACGTGCGTTCACTTGCAAATATCAGGCCGCCTTTGTTTTCCCCGATCGGCCTGTAGTGAGACCAAAGGGAGGTCTGTTCCGGATATCGTGGATTCGATTCCAACTTAGTTCTGAAAACGTTTTTCTAGACCTGTTTTTGATTTTCTCATAGCAATACTAGGACTGAAACTCATTGAGAATTTCAGAAAGTGATCTGCAGCACTTAAAATTTACCGAGTTAGCTCTCTTATCTGGCATTTAGACGGTATAAGCTTTTAAAGAGAATTAACGGTCTCTGCTTACCATGTACATCAATCATGTAGGAATGGTTGATCCATCCATAAGGGTTGCTGACATTGCACATATACATCCCACTATCACTCGGTACAACGTCTTTCATACTTAAAATAGTTGTCCTGGTGCCCAAATAAAGCTTTCCATTTTTCCTCTGTGTGAATAACACTCCGTCCTTGTACCATTTTACAGTGGGATGTGGATAGCCCTTCGCTGAACAGTCCAGTTTTACCGAGTTGCCGACGGGTATGGCGATGAGATTTCGATCCAGTATGTCTTTCCTTGTCGTAAATCTCAGAGGGGCTAATAAAATACCAAAAGAAAAATGGTATTTCGAGGAAGACGTGACTGTAATGAAAAAGGTCTTACTGACCCGTGTTTCAGGTGTGGCATTTAGTAAAGGTAATCACATGGGGCGTGATATGGCGAAAGGCGCAGTACAGCAAAATATTGCGAAACAGCCAAAGCAAGCATGACATGGCTTGCCCTCTAGGGTGGTCTGGGGACGTGCCGCCCAAGAAAATTTTGAATTTCGAGACTCTCTGAGACTCATTATCCAGTATTTTGAGGCACAAATTAGAACATTTTAGACATCTAAAACACTGGTAAATCTAGATACTTTTAACAACTTTGTCAGAATATTTTATCTCTTTGGTTTCAGACAGTAATAGCATTTATTAATTACTTTCTTATTAATATATTAATTTTTAAAAAGCAAAGTTACATTGAATTTTTTATAGTGAATCAAATTTTAACTCTGCACAGCTAATGCTCGATTTATTGCTCATAAATGTACTTGGTAGCTCGTTGCTGTATCTTGTACAGCCTAGACAGATTTTTTTCTTTAAGACACAATCTAGCAGTTTATATAGCGTACCTTCTGTTAGAAACCGCTGGCTATATTGTACCGAAAACTGAGCCGAATTTCTCGGCATCCACTCTCGACCTATCGCAGCGGGTTCAAGCGCTATTGTCGCGAAATTCCTAAGGGAAATGTCAAGTTTTTTTTCTGACAACGTCTTTTGTGGACACCTTGCCGTGATTTCTATGTGTCTAAACCCATGGTCACGAAACAGTTAACTATTCTCATACCTGAAATCAATGTAACTTTGAGGTAAGCTTCTTGTACAGCGTAACCAACAGCATTTCCCACAATGCAAGTGTATTTTCCTTCGTCCTTTTTCGTAACATTAGTAAGAGTTAACTTGACGCCATGAAAATCAAATTTCTTGTTACTCTTTGGTAGGACGAGGCGCCCGTTTGGGTCCTGCTCGGTTTGTTTGATGACTTCGTAGTGCGGACTTTCAATCTGACTGCCGTTTCTGGAGTCGCTTGAACGCCATGGAAACCAACGTAACCATTGAAAGCGAGGCATGGAATCACTTAAAGCCTTACACAACATGGTGGCATTATCGCCTTCTGACACAGTAACGTTTTCCATGGGCAGCACCACAGGCTTGGCACGAACTCGTTCTACAGGAGAAAACAAGAATCAACACGACAGTCAATAAGCAGAAAAGACGCAGAGAAAGACAGATATCCTTTTGCGCCCAAAAATGCTCTTCAAAAGCTAGCTTGTAGGAAAGACAGTGCGAAGTAGACATTTCATTTAGAAGCTGACGACTGTCAAGGCGCTTAGTTTGTCCAAGTGGCTGATAAGTAAGACATGTCACCACCAAACGTGCGTTCACTTGCAAATATCAGGCCGCCTTTGTTTTCCCCGATCGGCCTGTAGTGAGACCAAAGGGAGGTCTGTTCCGGATATCGTGGATTCGATTCCAACTTAGTTCTGAAAACGTTTTTCTAGACCTGTTTTTGATTTTCTCATAGCAATACTAGGACTGAAACTCATTGAGAATTTCAGAAAGTGATCTGCAGCACTTAAAATTTACCGAGTTAGCTCTCTTATCTGGCATTTAGACGGTATAAGCTTTTAAAGAGAATTAACGGTCTCTGCTTACCATGTACATCAATCATGTAGGAATGGTTGATCCATCCATAAGGGTTGCTGACATTGCACATATACATCCCACTATCACTCGGTACAACGTCTTTCATACTTAAAATAGTTGTCCTGGTGCCCAAATAAAGCTTTCCATTTTTCCTCTGTGTGAATAACACTCCGTCCTTGTACCATTTTACAGTGGGATGTGGATAGCCCTTCGCTGAACAGTCCAGTTTTACCGAGTTGCCGACGGGTATGGCGATGAGATTTCGATCCAGTATGTCTTTCCTTGTCGTAAATCTCAGAGGGGCTAATAAAATACCAAAAGAAAAATGGTATTTCGAGGAAGACGTGACTGTAATGAAAAAGGTCTTACTGACCCGTGTTTCAGGTGTGGCATTTAGTAAAGGTAATCACATGGGGCGTGATATGGCGAAAGGCGCAGTACAGCAAAATATTGCGAAACAGCCAAAGCAAGCATGACATGGCTTGCCCTCTAGGGTGGTCTGGGGACGTGCCGCCCAAGAAAATTTTGAATTTCGAGACTCTCTGAGACTCATTATCCAGTATTTTGAGGCACAAATTAGAACATTTTAGACATCTAAAACACTGGTAAATCTAGATACTTTTAACAACTTTGTCAGAATATTTTATCTCTTTGGTTTCAGACAGTAATAGCATTTATTAATTACTTTCTTATTAATATATTAATTTTTAAAAAGCAAAGTTACATTGAATTTTTTATAGTGAATCAAATTTTAACTCTGCACAGCTAATGCTCGATTTATTGCTCATAAATGTACTTGGTAGCTCGTTGCTGTATCTTGTACAGCCTAGACAGATTTTTTTCTTTAAGACACAATCTAGCAGTTTATATAGCGTACCTTCTGTTAGAAACCGCTGGCTATATTGTACCGAAAACTGAGCCGAATTTCTCGGCATCCACTCTCGACCTATCACAGCGGGTTCAAGCGCTATTGTCGCGAAATTCCTAAGGGAAATGTCAAGTTTTTTTTCTGACAACGTCTTTTGTGGACACCTTGCCGTGATTTCTATGTGTCTAAACCCATGGTCACGAAACAGTTAACTATTCTCATACCTGAAATCAATGTAACTTTGAGGTAAGCTTCTTGTACAGCGTAACCAACAGCATTTCCCACAATGCAAGTGTATTTTCCTTCGTCCTTTTTCGTAACATTAGTAAGAGTTAACTTGACGCCATGAAAATCAAATTTCTTGTTACTCTTTGGTAGGACGAGGCGCCCGTTTGGGTCCTGCTCGGTTTGTTTGATGACTTCGTAGTGCGGACTTTCAATCTGACTGCCGTTTCTGGAGTCGCTTGAACGCCATGGAAACCAACGTAACCATTGAAAGCGAGGCATGGAATCACTTAAAGCCTTACACAACATGGTGGCATTATCGCCTTCTGACACAGTAACGTTTTCCATGGGCAGCACCACAGGCTTGGCACGAACTCGTTCTACAGGAGAAAACAAGAATCAACACGACAGTCAATAAGCAGAAAAGACGCAGAGAAAGACAGATATCCTTTTGCGCCCAAAAATGCTCTTCAAAAGCTAGCTTGTAGGAAAGACAGTGCGAAGTAGACATTTCATTTAGAAGCTGACGACTGTCAAGGCGCTTAGTTTGTCCAAGTGGCTGATAAGTAAGACATGTCACCACCAAACGTGCGTTCACTTGCAAATATCAGGCCGCCTTTGTTTTCCCCGATCGGCCTGTAGTGAGACCAAAGGGAGGTCTGTTCCGGATATCGTGGATTCGATTCCAACTTAGTTCTGAAAACGTTTTTCTAGACCTGTTTTTGATTTTCTCATAGCAATACTAGGACTGAAACTCATTGAGAATTTCAGAAAGTGATCTGCAGCACTTAAAATTTACCGAGTTAGCTCTCTTATCTGGCATTTAGAGTATAAGCTTTTAAAGAGAATTAACGGTCTCTGCTTACCATGTACATCAATCATGTAGGAATGGTTGATCCATCCATAAGGGTTGCTGACATTGCACATATACATCCCACTATCACTCGGTACAACGTCTTTCATACTTAAAACAGTTGTCTGGGTGCCCAAATAAAGCCTTGCATTTTTCCTCTGTGTGAATAACACTCCGTCCTTGTACCATTTTACAGTGGGATGTGGATAGCCCTTCGCTGAACAGTCCAGTTTTACTGAGTTGCCGACGGGTATGGCGATGAGATTTCGATCCAGTATGTCTTTCCTTGTCGTAAATCTCAGAGGGGCTAATAAAATACCAAAAGGAAAATGGTATTTCGAGGAAGACGTGACTGTAATGAAAAAGGTCTTACTGACCCTTGTTTCAGGTGTGGCGTTTTAAAATTAATGATAAATATCACGCGTGCTTTTAGAAGTTGCTGAAATTGCACCAACTTCTGAAAACACAAGTGATATTAATCCTCAATTTTACATGGCCCATTGCGATTACATGTTAATGAAATCAAGGGGGAATTACTGAATTACTGCGCTCTTGATGAATCAGTCACTAATCCGAAGCCCTAGGTCGTACTCTTTTAAATTTGCTTGGAAGGTTCTTTTATTCGCTTACTATTTCAAAACGTTCTTCCAGTACTCCGTGCTTTTCTTCTTGTTTTAATTTTCGCTCTTGTCCTTAAATTCTTCGATATATTCCTCGTCAACTATCTCGCAACGAGACGCCATTGCAACAAATGAATTTTAGCAACAACTTCTAGATAGCATAGGCTGTTGCTATGCAACCTGAGGTCCAATCGTAAGCGAGTAATTTTGCCCTCTTCGCAAGCAAAATTTATAAGAAAAATACTGTTTCCATTGACCAATCAGCATTCAGTAATTTTGCCCTCTATATTATTAAAACAAGAAACTCGTTAACTTATCGATTAAGCAGAAAAGAAACACACAGAAAATCAAGCTCTGTTACGTGTTTGGATATCGGATCCAACACGGCTAGTTTTTGTACCTTTATTTTCTCCATCTTAATATTGTTATTAAGCTATAAAAAACACCTAATTCATGTGTTTTATCGTATAGCAAACAACTCCAATTTCATTGAAAACACTCCGCTATGGTTATGGATGTGTGCACTTTCACACCGTATATTGTACTCTAAGAGGGCTTTCTTATCTTACCTATTGCCGATTTGTTTTCCTGATGCCTTGTTGGACCTAGAAAATAGAAAGAGCTTCTAACTTCAGAAAAATTGGTTGAGTATAGGTGTGGGTTTACTTTTTTCATCCTTGGATCAAATTATGCAGTGTGACCACTCTGAAAAGCTACTGAACAGTACTGTACTGAGGTACTATTTGTTTTACTATACAGTGTGGTTCTATCTTTTTCATCTGTGTATCAAACGTGCAGTGTGACCACTTTATGAAAAACTACTGAACGGGTACTGTACTGTGGTAATGTTTGTTTTGCTTTTCAGTGAGGTCCTTACTTTTTCATCTGTTTATCAAACCATGCAGCTAAAAGAAAAGAAAAGTGAAAAGTGCTATGATACCGTTTGTTCTACAATACAAAGTGGACCTAACTTTCTCAGCTGTGGATCAAACGAACTAATTTGACCCTTCAAACCCCGACTCCAGCAACAAGTGTATTCGCTGTGGGAGTCGGGGTTTAAAGGGTGGAGGAGTAATTTTAGTCGAGTGGAGGGGTAATTTTATAAACGTTCTCTTAATTTAGACTCCTCACTTTATAATGTTTTTTGGGGGGTTGTCTGGTCGAATGCCAACTTGATCACTATGACGAGCGAGACCTGAGGAGAACGTAGTTTGTTTCTAACCCCAGGTCCTACTCGACACACCAGGAATCAAGATGGCGACAAACAAGCAGTGTTTTATTGATGCTGCATACTCACCGTTGATATAGAGGTCTAATGTAAATTTTCTGGTTCCGCACTTGTTGGTCACCACACAAGTGTACTTGCCAGTGTCCTCCTTACGTGTGTCCTTGATCTTCAGGTATCTGTAAATCTTCACCTTCATGCGGGGATGGCTGCCTGGGTATAGTGTTTCGTTGTTCTTGTCCCAGCGATACGAGAGTGTTTTATCTTTACCAGGATCCCTAACTAGGCAAGGAAGTCTGATTTTGTGTCCTTGGGGAACGTCCAAGATAGTTTTGAAACTCTTACGAATGACGGGAACTACAAAAAGGTAGATAAACTCCTTATACACCCACTCTAAAAACTGATCACTCTTTGACTTCTCCTTACCATACCACAGGTATATCTTTAAGGCCTAACACCGAATTCCCCAAACTCGCTTATTACAGAAACGTATACCATTCGCTAAGGAGAAATGCTTTTGAGAACCTAGAGTCGTTGTGGCTGCCGGGGTAGAGCGGGTCGCCATGGAGCGATTTTGGGGACATTCATTTTTTTACAGGAAAGGGGGGGGGGGGGGGGTCGGTGGGGGTTGGGGGACCATGGGGAAAAAAACGGCTTTCAAGGGGGCCATCCTAAAAATTAGGGTCGCCTGAAATATTTTTGCAATAATTTTAAATGATATAATGTTTTACCAGGAGCCCACCAATGAAATCGCTGCTTCAAGGGGGGGGCATGTCAAAAAAATTGGCAAGTTGAGGGGGGTGATACAATTTTTAAATGGTTCCCCGAATCACGCCAGCCTCCTCCCTCGTAAAAAATGAACAGTTCCTTGTGTGTCTTGACACATAAAAATTCTCAAATTTACCTTCTGACGAACGCAAATCTCGCTTTTTTTTTCTTTTAGCCAATGATTAAGTGCTTAATTGTAATATCGCCTTAATGAGCATTAAGGAAAAATGAATGAAGAACAGTGCTCGTTCAGCAGATCTGCATTGAAAATAAGCTGTCAATGAAAAGTATAAATGAAGCAAATTGGAATAATCTTTTAAAAACTATCTTGGGATTCCGGTTTTTTTAAAGGAATTTACTCTATATTCCAGTGGTTTAATAATTAACTGGTTAGACCACAGAGGAAAGCTCAAGTCAGATCTCAAAAATTTTCGTTACGTGCAAGTTTGAATGACTCTTCTTTTTATGGCTTTGAAGAACCTAAATACAATCTAGTGGACCAATAAATCAAAAGTTAAAACTGAAAAACTGCAGCGCATTCTAAGCTCTCTTTTTTGGTTTATTTTGTCGTAAGTCGGTACCTGTTCCAGGCATGGCTTGGGTCACTATTTCGCGTTCCGATTGCTAGCAATATTCACTAACCAATTGCTAAAAATGTGACTCAAATGAAAAGGTTTACTGAATCCTAACAAGCTGCTTTTTTTTGTTTCGTTGTACAAGTCAACCTCTCTTCCTGCTTTAACTTAAGCCATCTAATTAATTTCCGAGCGGAACTGAGTTCGCGTTATTAAAACATGGGTAATTTTTCAAATTGAGGCCAGCGAATAAAGAACGTGGTCCAATTCTGAGCTACCAATATTATAGTTGCCAATATCTTGAGCGCTGGAGGTTTTCTTTATATTCCTCGCTCAAACTGAACACATGTTTTGATGGGAAAGTGAAAAGACAGGAGAGAGCTCGAGGTCTGCTCCACGCTCGGCTTAACTGTCTAGCTCTCGCTTAGTCCGAGTAATCATGATCCGTGCTAGAAGAACCTCTATATTCCAGCGTAAGGTGCTAGAGCAAATTATACTTTACTAGGGAAGAAATCTGGGAGGAGAGAGCTCGAGGTTTTCCCGGACTGGGCCTAATGCCTTTTCAGCCTTAGAAGAGCCTGTACGTTCATGGAGGCGTAAACAACACGACACGCACCATACGAATATAGACTATAACTAGAAATTTCAATGTGAAAGTAAGTGCTGGCGAGGGGAAGTGGTTTGGAATAGAGGAGGGATAAGCAGAAAATTAGGTTAGTTCAAGATCCTCTGGATATTCCCGTAGTACTCATGATTCATCACTAAACTGAACTGAACGTGACCTTGATGAACACTTCCCCGGCAGGAGCCCATCACGATGGGCTCCTGTTCCCCGGGCATTTAGAAAGATGTAGGCAATCGAAATAAGGAAAAACCCTTACTTTTCAACTCTTCCGAACTTGTCAACCGCCAGCAAGACGTGAAGTGTGTTGAAACATGCAGAAGAATTGATTGTGACGTCACACAACGAAAACGCCAAACTGCGCATGCCCCGAATCTGACATCCGAAAAATCGAGATTTTTCACCTCTTATATGATATGGAACACCGCTGACCCTCTCAAATAGTGTGCGGTCTCGCAAAGGATAGCCAGCAAAAAAACAATAGCCTGCGAACAGGCTCCCAGCGAGGGCAAAAAAAAAATTTGCGAGCGAAAGCGTGATTCCGTGAGCGAAGCGAATGGGAGTCGGAGCGTGAATCCGCGAGCGAAGCGAATTCACTCCCTCGTCACCAGACCGCTCTCGGCTCGTCCCGCTCGCCCTAAACTACACTCGGCTAGCTCGCTCTAAAACCAACCGGGAGCCTGTTCGCAGGCTAAAAAACAACCTCTCAACTTTCTACATAGTTAATTATATAGATAAGGAGCCAGTAAGGTTGCATTTGCAATGGGTATAATGTGCTCCACAGCGATGCGCTCGAGCAAGCTTGACTTGACCTTAGCCATCACCGCTATTATGAAACTTTTATAATTCAAAACAGAAAGACTTTCTAAGGTCCATTTTTTGTACACAAAATATATGACCCAGTTGAGGTACAAAGCAGTTCCGGTAAACGGAAATGAAATAAGAACAACGGCAGTTGTAAGAGCTGAATATTGGACTGTCATATTGATCAGGTCATGACTGATCTGCCTTCGGCAATTTTTTAACTTTCCCACTGGATAAATAACAAGGAAAATATTTTTCACTTGACATGGATGAGAATGTCCATATCAATGCTTCATTATTCTCATATCGAAGAGGGAGCCTGTTTTCCTAGACAGCATTTCGCTTTGTTCAGTTTGAGAGGCGTTTACTGATGCGAAGGTCTACCAGGCAAAACCTTACTAGGTAAGTTAGCCAAAACAGTTTAATCGAGGCTTATTCACGCATTCTGAGTTGAAGCGATAAGAGGACATTAGAATACAAGGCATGAATTCGTCAATCGTCAATAAGAGAAAGGTCGAGCAAATGCGTTTGATGCAAAACTCAAATGTCTACAATGGCTGTCAGCTAAAAGGGGTGTGGACAAAACCTGGGCCCAGGACCCAGCTAAAAGTGTGTATAAAAAGTCGATGTAGGCTATAGAAATCCTAGTCTCCTTCGCAGTCGTTATTAGGGTCGTCACGCAACGCTCCTCCCCACTAACTAGTGGGGAGGAGCGTTGCGTGACGACCCTAATAACGGCTGCGAAGGAGACTATAGAAATCCGAGATAGGCATGACCGCCTTTCTTGAACTGTCGATTAGTAATCACGCTCCAACAGTGTGGCTGCAGAAGCGAAAGACTGGCAAGCATACAAATTCATGAAGAAAAAGGCTCGCCAAACGTTCGATAAAACTTTAATGTGCAACACTCTTATTTCTATGCCGCCATGGCACTTCCTTTAGACAAGACAATACCATCAGCTATAGTCTTTGTATTGAGTTACACACTAGAAAACAATTGAAGTTTATACGTAACAAAACTTGAAAACAGTACACTATAAAGATGAACTGCGAAACAAAAATAGGTAATGTTAAACTTCGATCCTATACACGCGTTAAAAGGTGAAGCGGTGGGAGTTCCGCCACAGCGAAAACAGACGAGATAGCTAGAACAATGCATGCACTGTATTTCACCTAACAAACCAGGTAAATATTTGACGCATCAAATTAATGACCAACAAGATTTCCTGTCACTTGACTAACGATGTGCAATAGGAGAAAAAAGCAAAACAATTAGTTTAGAGCTGTCAAATGACCACTAAAGCGAGTCATTTTCAACAAAGTCGCTGAACAACGCGCTCGGGTATTACTTTCAGAGTCAATTTAACATTCCATTGTACTCTTCATAATTGCCTTTTTTAAAATTACACTCCAGCCACTTTAACATTTCTATCTTAGAAACGACCCTCACAGTTTATGATTTGTTTTTGTCAGCGGAATATAAAATGGAAAGATTGTGACCGTAAATTTGACTCTTACATAAAGCAAACCAAACTGACACTTTGCTGTCGTAAATTGCATACGGACAAGTTGAAATTTAAGCTACACCATTAAGGATCAAACGCTTCTTAGAAATGCGTTTCGTTTACTCACGGGGACAGCTTGTGTTATGAACTATGAAGTGTATTGTGATTGCAGAGCCTAGTACATATGTCACAGTGAGCGAAACTTCGACTGATAACAATCATTACAAGGGAGTGGGAAACCGAAATAGTAATATGTAAGTTTTCAACCTTGAGGGCAGTTTAGATTTAGATTTCTGAAAACTTATTTGCCGTTACTTTAGCTATAAGCGACGTGATCTAAATTATGTTTAATGGACTCTAACGAGAGATGCATGTTGAACAAAATTTCCATTATAAAAGCTTTAAACAAGGGTAAAGTCGCGAAAGCCGCTTTCAAAAAAGGTAACATAGAGTGCTATCCATTCACCAAAACTTTTCCGTTTTAAAATTTTCGGAAATTTCGGTGTCGAATGGAGCGAGCTTATTCTCTGCCGTCACGTGGTCAGTTTTTGCCCCAGGTTTCTTGATGCCGCTTATCGCATGTGTTCAAAATGGCGGGTGACTTAAAAATTTACGCAGCAACCGATTGCGATGATCCCGATTTCATTTCCAAATCGCTCTAGTTCGATGATGAAAACGAAATACCCTTACTGGCTGCAGTTTCGCGCTTCATGAGGAGAAGTCGGAACCGTATAAGTGGTTTCATGCAAGAAACGGTTCTTTCGAATTCACAGTCGGAATTTTGTTTTCTTCTCTTCCAAAGAGTAAGTCATGCACTCGAGGAGACTGGAGAAATGTCCGACTAGAAGCTTTTGAATGGAACACGAGAAATTTCGAAAATACCGAAATTTCCACTTTTCGGGAACACTGAAAAGACTGTCCTAAATTTTCGAAAATCATTTCCGGAAAAGATCCAGTTCTATTCGATTCCCACCCGAAATTTTCGAAAATTTCGTCGAATGGAGAGCGCCCATATTTTGATAGTTAGTCATAAGTGTCGGATAAAACTCGTAAAAAGACGCCGAATCGGTCCTTATTAAATAGCGGTTAACTGATGGGGGGTATTTTAGCGTGTATGCAACACGAGGGAACACCACGCAGGTCATGGCATTAAAATCATGGCCAAATTCACTCCGACAGCCAAAGAAATCAAAACAGCTACTGTCGATCTACAAACGCAATGTCATTTATATTCCCAGCTCATAGCCACACAATGTTGAAATCGACTCTCCTGAGCAAAATGACTCTTCCGTTTTGCGCAATTCTTTATCACACGTTTTTGAGATAACGACTTTCCAAACGAACACGGGGTTTATATTTATAAACAAAAATCGAGGTCGCTTTTACCTGAACACGGCTCGGCATCACGCATCAGCAACAGGGCAGTAGAAATAAACAGCACCGTTTCCATAAGTTGAAACATTGGTACGATGTGGTTTCCTTTGTCCTTAAAGTTCCTTGACACTCCCTAGTGATCTTAATTCAGTCAATTTGTCGCCTCAAAAACAGCATTCAGATCACAGCTTGGTCAAGCTAACATGGTAAATGAGGAAGTTAATCCGACTGATAGCTCCCTTGCCTCTTCGTAAAGTAATAGCGCAACAGGACTAAACCCTGCCGCGGCAAGATAAGCTCAATACTGACTCACTAAAGAATCCACATAATTAATGAATACATCGGTATCTTCAAATGTCACGTTCTTAGCTGTTTACTTAACTTCTATTGAACATCATTCACTTCGAAACTTTGTTGTGGCCGACCGCTTCTTTTGGAGTAAATTACACGACGTGTAAACGTCCCCGTAGCGCGTTACGAAGCTCCGTCTCTCGAAAACAGGGACACTTACCATTTGTACGGAAAAACTGAAAATTCCGGTAAAAGTTCAAATGGAACGGTCTATTCCGGTGGAATGTTTTCGGAAAACTGAAAAGTAATACTTCCAAGGTATTACCTTTTTCTCGGTTGTACTGGAACATCCGAAAATTTCTGTACCATTTGACAATACCAGTGCCAGGTTCTTCACGATGATATTTGTGAGAAGACAGCATGGCGGATATCGCGAATGATCATGATCAAGTGTTGCAAGTTTATCAATGCAAAAACTGCTTGTTCTCCTCGCCAAATCTCTTCCAGTTCCTCCAACACACCTATCGCACCCCAGGTGTGAAGGATTTAAGTTTTGGTTGTTTTAGTTATGTTTTTCATTTGTTTTGACGGTTCGCGCTTTTGAGCTAAGTAGCGCAGGACTAGACCCCAGCTTACTGGCGTGCGAAAGTTCGGATCAAATGGTACAGATGAATCCGCTCCGTTTCCTTCACGAGAAAAAGTACAGTACCATTTGTCGCAAAACATGCACCGAAAATTCCATTCAAATAATAAGCGCTCCAGGCCACGTTTCAAAATCCAAGAAGAAGAGCAAAGAGGAAATGAAATATTTTGACTTCCTGAGAATTCAGTCGATCAGTGAATTAAGATTGGCATACCTGTAAATCTCGCTTGTGAGCATAGAGTGAGATACTGGCGACGTGAAAAATTGTCAGTGCCCTCAAAGTGCTGTTATTGTTCACACTTGGACGAGCTGAGTCTCTAACTTTGAAGGGGACAATGATCACGAATTTACTCATTGACAGGAGCCCACAATTGTCATCGGATAAGTTCGTGGTCAGATCACATACCGAGCCACTTCCGGCAACGGAAATAAATCAGACTCTTGGTGGGCACTTCGCATCGAGTGAAATCTGACCGAGTTGAGGTGCCAGCTGCCTGCAGTGTCGAGAGAGCGAAGTATCGACTGTATCGCTTCAGCATTGTCACAGAAAGCTTAGATGGACACACCAAGCAGTAATCTCTCTTGGACGGCTCACAGATCAACAAAAATCTCAAATCAAAGTCACATGTGATGAAAATTGATCGAGTTAATTCCTCGCAAATTGATTATAATGTTGTTTGGGTTTAATAACAATATGTTAATCTGAATCTCTTTATCCTTGTATTTGAATACTCCACCTTTTTGGCTGGAATTACATCCGGAGCATAATGTCTTAATGCCAGCTCAAGTTAACTTTCTGCTTGCAATTAATTTTCCCTTTGTGTCTGTATAATAAGGAAATAACGTGATGGTAATTTCATAGCCCCGGAACTCAAGCCTCGGTATCTGCTTCCTTGATTGATGCACATTTGATACTTAGCTACGTCTGAGCGTTATTTCGAGAAATCTCTGAAAATCGTCTGCAGTTCAGTTCGATCCTTGTACGCGCACATGTACGTTCTCAGGGGGGCAGATAGTCTAAGAATTTGGGTGGGTGGGTGGCTGGGTGTGTCGTATAAGCTACCTGCGATTTTTCAGCCCGAATTGGGTTCAGTTCTTTTTCAGTTATTTCTGTTGTCCTTGAAAGATGACCATCAACAAGTTGAAACCATCCTTACTATTTCCTCGCACAAATCAGTTCTTCGGTAGCCACATGCACGCATTGCGAGCCTATTTTTATCCACTGCCAGTCATCGGTCTCATCATCTGTTACTAAAACAGTATTACCCCTGCAGAAGCCCTGACGCCTTTGAGTCATAATAAATTGACTAAAGGACAACTGTACCACAAACCACAGGTTCTATAGCCATGATCTCGAACAAGAGAAAATGACGAAAGACCTGGCCTCACTTTCTCTTGTTCCAAATTCGCAGGTTAAAAGGTTTATATATAGAAAACTAAATTGGAAACAATTCGTGACTACTTGGCCTAATGTTACCATTTTTCAATGCAGAAAGTACTATATTTGGGACTTTGGACTTGGGACTTGCATGAAATAAATACCTCAATTAAGGGACGGACCATTAGAAAAGTGATGGGGGGGGGGTGGGGAATTTTCAGCTTGCACGATTTTTTTTTTCGCTCACTGCTTGTGCAGGAAATTTTTTTTTTCAGGTGAATCCCTCTGCACGAATTTTTTTACTACGTGTGAAAAAGTCACAATTGGACCTTCCTTCTGCACGAATTTTTTTTTACCTTCTTCTTTGCATGAATTTTTTTTCTTGGCATTTTCCCTTGCATGAATTTTTTTTTTCCCACCCCCCCCCCCCCATCACTTTTCTAATGGTCCGTCCCTAAACCCAAACGTTGTGATTCATCATTCATGATTCACACCTTGCCTCAGGCTTAATGCCACCCATTCGTCCAGAATCAATTTGCGTTAAATTTGTCAGCGTGATATAGGTAGTTGTGAATCAGTGATTTGTCGGAGCTATCTTGCATGCAATATTCAACAGAAAGACTGACATGAAGTCATACATGGCACATAAGTTTAACATACTGAGAAACAGACATGAATTATGTTATATATAACGTACAATATTTACCAGAGAAATAGGCATGGATTAAGTCATATATATGGCATTCAATGTTTTACAGGGAGACTAAAATGAAGTCATATATGTTATGAATTATTTAACAGAGAAACAGTCATGAATTAGTCATATATGGCATTCAATATTTAACAGGGACATTCATATAAAGTCATATATGGCATGCAATATTTAAACAGGTCAAACAGGAAGACTGAAAGTCATATATGGCATACAGTATCGGACACATAAACACGAGGAAAATTTGCGGCAGCTTTAAACTATTAAAATCACAGCGACTAATGCAAAATTGCAATATTTTCGTCTTTGTTTTACTTTCCTTCGACATAAACGTCCGCTACAATTGTTTATTCTTTAACACTGAGTTCCATTTTCTGAACCGTATTTATCGATGAATGCTCTCGAATTACTTTTACACCGTGAAACCTGTGTGTGAAAACGTTTTGTTAAATATTAAGCAGTGACATTTTCGCCGCATTTTTTTTAGTTGGAGATAATTTGACGGTTTACAATTAAATAAAAACGGTGCAAAAAGCCCAATCAAAAGCAGTAAGTCTTCATTCATTTATCTTGCTTACAATTCATGGATCTGTGAAAATCCCGGGCTATTATCTTTAGTAAGTTTCCCACAATACCTACTGAGTATCCCCAGCAGGGGCGTAACTACGGGGGAAGGGGTGGGCGAGGAGAAGAAGGGAGGTCCTGGGTTGCCTTTGACCCCCTCCTCTGTGAAGTAATTTTTTCTCTAAGTTAACCTTGAGCAAAACACCTCCTTACAACATGATGACAACCTGGTAGGTACGCATGCGCAGTGCAACAGCAGTGAAACAGGTTCTACCGGGGCCTTCGCTTTTCATCTTCTCTATGGGAAGATAGAATTTCTCCTTTCTGCATATCACAGTTCCCGCGGTTCCCTATCCAAATTTTCCAATTCAACACGACTATAAATATGCTCACTGAAAAATGAATGCAACGATTACGCTGTAGACGAGATGACGCGATATTTGCCTTAATCTGAACCAGCTGTTAGCATAAACATTTTGAGAAATTCATGGGGAATGGTACAATTCAACTAGCAAACACGTTCAGTTTGCAATATTAAAGTAGTATAAACGTGTTTTTTTTTAAGTTATCTTAAACTGAATACAATGCCTTAAAACCAAAAATTTCTATCTGCTTACAAAACAATTTATTTCCTTTTATTATCAGAAAGCGTTTTAAAATCCCCAGATATCCGCAACCATCAAAAACAATTTTGAACCTACGTATGTCGTTATGATATCGCTATTTTGTAATGCAATTATTTTATGCAAATGTAATTTATTCATCTTTGATTTGTCACCTTCGTTTTGGCCACGTTGGAAGGGAAGGAAAGCTTCGAACGATGAATGTTTGTCGTTATCATGCTAGTCAAATATAGCAACGATTTAGAGTGGAAAATCGCTGCTTTAATGGGAGGTTGCCCGTAGACCGTTTCATGGATTTTATTGTTTTGCCAAACCTGGATTTGGGAACGTTTTATTTGATGAAGTGGAGAACACACGACTGATGAAGGCCAGTCTAAATCGAACGGAGCTAATGAGGAATGTAAGTTTGTGATATCTGCTTGATAGGTAACTGTATTGCATTCATTATTTGTGTCTTCGTTGCTGTACAACCGATGGATATTTCTCATGACAATAATTGTCACTGTACCAAATTCTTCGTATTATGCAAGTTCTCGTCCATATCAATGTTACAGTGTTACTAAAGTAGAACATTCTTGACTTGGAAGATATGGCAGACAGTTACAGTGAAATTGCGGCATATTGTTAGCAACTGCTACGATATTAGTATTATCGCTTGCGCAGCAACTGTTGATCATTTTTAAATCAAGAGTCTCCAACTGAACTTGGAATGATAAGGAATGGGTTGTTGTTCATCGTGGAAAATGTGATAATATAAATTCTTCTTAGCATCTTCACAATTCATATCACGCAGTTAACCGGTTTATTTTACCAATACAGTCCATTACAGTAACAGGTCTTTCTACTCCCAACTTCCTACAGTAGAAGCTAGTGTATTTATCCGCATTACAGAAGAATTTGTTTATTAATATATATTACAATATTTTTCACAATGGACGAGATCAATTCACAGCAACTTTTCGTTTCATATCCTAGGAATATGAAATTTGGCTGCAAGGTGACTAAACTCACGGCATTGTCTCCTGATTAATTTTAGAGCAATTCTCATTCAAAGACAAAAGTGTCCCGTTCTAATGCTGCTTCAATCTTTTATTCTTAACTGAGATACGAGCGATTTTTAAGCAGAGCGGATTCAGGTTTTAAACCCCACATACACTGAATTCAAAAAGCACAATCTGAAATGTTCAGAAAAAAAAAAATCCGGTTGTAGGAATTTCATTCATTTATTTATTTCATTTGAAAACCGCTCAAATTTGACAACGTTGACACAACCGAGTTCACTTGAGAATCTTTCGGAATGATTTCCGCACAGGTCCCTACTTCATTATCCATGCTGTAGTTGTATTGTCTTGGGAAGTGCGCGTGCAAACATTTCTTGTACGGCTACAGCTTGCATAATGAAGTAGGGACCTGTGCGGAAATCATTCCTTCCTCTCTTCATAGTAGTACGGCCACAGTTATATCCACAAGCGATAGTTTGCACAAATGGAGGCAGCTAGAATATTTCATATTCAGATGTCTGAACTGTGAGAAGCTTGCCTCTCACTGACAGAAACATTAAGCGCGTGGCAAATATAAATTTGAAGTTCAAAACATGCAATCGTAGCATAAGCGGTATCATTATTTTGCTGATGGTCACTGTGTCTAATTGTTGTATGTTTATATTACTTTTTCAGGCCTTGTTCATATGAAATTAGTAAAAGCAAGAGAGCCAAGCCAAAGAACTGAGGAAATCTAACCTGACTGTACACAGTTGAAGCAAATAAAGATTGTTGAACCAGAACAGAGTTTGTAAACGTTAAACCAGTGCACCAGCGTTGCGTTTGAGGCGGTAAAGGCCTAATTCAAAAACATTCTCGCTTTTGCTCTAGTACGCATAAACCAGAAATTTGTTCGAAAATAGTCTCTATTTTGCCCTTCTGCACATGCGCGAATATTTAAATAACGCACTGGTTTAATATTTGCACTCTCCTACTTCCAGTCTCGTTTCTCTATTTGCATAACGAGTCTTTCCAGCAGCTCCCTGTTCAAAATGGCCTAATTTTCCCGCCAAAGGGCGCCAAATACGCATGCGCCAAGTTTTTTTTTTATTTTCTAGGGTGACCCCTGTTCAAATGTTGGCAATTTTCCCGCCAAAAGACTTAGGAAAAAAATACGGCGTGCCAGATACGCATGCGCCGTTTTTTTTTAAAAAAATTAGAGAAGGTGATGCTCATTAAAAGGCAGGTTATTTTCTCTTTCATTTCTTTATTTGCATCTCATGTATTTCTAAGCACTTGTTTACAAGAGTGAATAAAGAAACTGATTTACATCGCTTGTGTTATACTTGTTCTTATTCGTCCCAGTTACAAAGCTACTGAATAATGTAAAGTGACAAGCGTTGCTTTGTTTGCAAGCCAAGTCAAATCCTCAATTCACGCTGGTATTTTTGTTGCCGCCAACACTCCAGCATGAATTAAGGTTTAACTTGGCTCGCAAACAAAGCAAAGCTTGCACTTTACATTACTCTGCAATGCGATGACGTATTCCTTTTCGTCTGCTCGCCAAAATTAATTCTCAATTTACGCCGGTGAATTTACTTTTATCTTGAAGTTCTGTGTTTGACTTCAAGTACTCCGGCCGACATTGAGGTTTAACTTGGCTCGCAAAACAAAGTGAAGCTTGCACTTCACGTTAATAAGTCTACAATACGATGAGAAGCTTTATTTCGCTACTTGCCAAGTGAAATTCTTAATTTACACCGGAGTTTGTTGACGGTGCCCGACAAGTGATCTTTCGACCACACTCCAGTGTAAATTTAGATTTGGCTTGACTCACAAACAAAGTGAAGCTTCCATCGCGCCTAGAATTCTAAGCTACGACACCAAACTTTGCTTTCCCAGCCTGCCCAGCAAAATTCTCGATTAACACTGGAGTATTTCTTTACTGAAGTTCTGTGTTTGCCTTCAAGTACGTACTCAAGCATAAATTGAGGTTTAACTTGGCTCGCAGAAAAAAAAAACAAAGCTTGCACGTTTCATAACAAAGTCTATTAAGAAATGAGAGGCTTTACTTCGTCTCCCTGCCAAGTAGATTCTCAATTTACACCAGAGTTTGTTATGCCCAAATCTTCAATTTCAACACTATGTGTTGTTTGTGTTTCCTCCTAATTTAGTTTTTCGAGAATACTCCAGCTTAAATTGAAATTTATCTTGGCCAGTAAACGAATTTAAGCTTCCATCTTAGATTACTTCTAAGAGTACAACTGCAATGGATTCTTCCTCGCTGCACATGATGTTTCTTGCGACATCAAGTGTGTAAACATTTGCCAATTTGCCGAAAAAAGCGCCATAAAACCGGCTAGTAAACACTGCGCAATATACTAAGCGACATACTAAATGATTCTTCACTAATCTATCATATTGAGTGGAAATACTTCTGAAAACGTGGAAGGACCCAGTGGATGTCACAAATGGAAATCAGAACTTACGAAATCACAAGCGGTCGCCGTATTGAGAAAAGGCCAGTAAACGAAACGAATCGGAGCTTGTTAATGTAGTGAGCCGCTATTTTGGCGAAAACAATCTTCCTTAGTTTTGGTATGACGATTAATATGCCAGTCAAGTGAAATAACCAAAATCTGAATTGAGTTGTTTTTCGACAAAATGGTGTTAGGTTCCCGCCGTGATTTCTTTTAAGCTCTGCACAATGAGTTATATCTACAGTAAAATAAGGTACGTAAAAACGTTTAATTAATAGCTAGCAGAACTGAATATACCATTCCCACATTGAGTTGCACAATGAAGCTCTCCGCCCCAGAGACTGTTGGTAAGACTGTGGTACGGCAAGTGCTTTATTAAAAAGGCGTGCTTTAAACTTTTTCTATCCTTCAACGAATTGTCACCATTTATTCGAGAGCCACTGAACAGTAATGTAATGTTCTGTTTTTTTTTTTTTTTTTTTTTTTGTGTGTGTGTGTGTGCCCTACTTTACTATACAGTGTGGTTCTAACTTCTTCATCTGTGGATCAAATCGTGCAGTGTGTCTATTGTCTGGAAATATACTGTGATGTCGTTTGTACTCTAGTTAAGTATACTGTGTACTTCTAGCTTTTTCATCTGTGCATTTGTGGATCTAAGCATGTGCCATGACCATTCTTTGTAAAGCTACTGAACAGTACTGTACTGTGCTACTGTTTGTTTTACTACACAGTGTGGTTCTATCTTTTTCATCTGTGGATCAAACCATGCAGTGTGACCATTCTTTGTAAAGCTACTGAACAGTACTGTACTGTGCTACTGTTTGTTTTACTATACAGTGTGGTTCTATCTTTTTCATCTGTGGATCAAACCATGCAGTGAGACCATTCTTTGTAAAGCTACTGAACAGTACTGTACTGTGCTACTGTTTGTTTTACTACACAGTGTGGTTCTATCTTTTTCATCTGTGGATCAAACCATGCAGTGTGACCATTCTTTGTAAAGCTACTGAACAGTACTGTACTGTGCTACTGTTTGTTTTACTACACAGTGTGGTTCTATCTTTTTCATCTGTGGATCAAACCATGCAGTGTGACCATTCTTTGTAAAGCTACTGAACAGTACTGTACTGTGCTACTGTTTGTTTTACTATACAGTGTGGTTCTATCTTTTTCATCTGTGGATCAAACCATGCAGTGTGACCATTCTTTGTAAAGCTACTGAACAGTACTGTACTGTGCTACTGTTTGTTTTACTATACAGTGTGGTTCTATCTTTTTCATCTGTGGATCAAACCATGCAGTGTGACCATTCTTTGTAAAGCTACTGAACAGTACTGTACTGTGCTACTGTTTGTTTTACTACACAGTGTGGTTCTATCTTTTTCATCTGTGGATCAAACCATGCAGTGTGACCATTCTTTGTAAAGCTACTGAACAGTACTGTACTGTGCTACTGTTTGTTTTACTACACAGTGTGGTTCTATCTTTTTCATCTGTGGATGAAACCATGCAGTGTGACCATTCTTTGTAAAGCTACTGAACAGTACTGTACTGTGCTACTGTTTGTTTTACTACACAGTGTGGTTCTATCTTTTTCATCTGTGGATCAAACCATGCAGTGTGACCATTCTTTGTAAAGCTACTTAACAGTACTGTACTGTGCTACTGTTTTTTTTACTATACAGTGTGATTCTATCTTTTTCATCTGTGGATCAAACCATGCAGTGTGACCATTCTTTGTAAAGCTACTGAACAGTACTGTACTGTGGTACTGTTTGTTTTACTATACAGTGTGGTTCTATCTTTTTCATCTGTGGATCAAACCATGCAGTGCGACCATTCTTTGTAAAGCTACTTAACAATACTGTACTGTGCTACTGTTTTTTTTACTATACAGTGTGGTTCTACCTTTTTCATCTGTGGATCAAACCATGCAGTGTGACTATTCTTTGGAAAGCTACTGAACAGTACTGTACTGTGCTACTGTTTGTTTTACTATACAGTGTGATTCTAACTTTTTCATCTGTGGATCAAACCATGCAGTGTGACCATTCTTTGTAAAGCTACTGAACAGTACTGTACTGTGCTACTGTTTTTTTTACTATACAGTGTGATTCTACCTTTTTCATCTGTGGATCAAACCATGCAGTGTGACCATTCTTTGTAAAGCTACTGAACAGTACTGTACTTTGCTACTGTTTTTTTTACTATACAGTGTGATTCTACCTTTTTCATCTGTGGATCAAACCATGCAGTGTGACCATTCTTTGTACAGCTACTGAACAGTACTGTACTGTGGTACTGTTTTTTTTACTATATAGTGTGATTCTACCTTTTTCATCTGTGGATCGAACCATGCAGTGTGACCATTCTTTGTAAAGCTACTTAACAGTACTGTACTGTGCTACTGTTTTTTTTACTATACAGTGTGGTTCTACCTTTTTCATCTGTGGATCAAACCATGCAGTGTGACCATTCTTTGTAAAGCTACTTAACAGTACTGTACTGTGCTACTGTTTGTTTTACTACACAGTGTGGTTCTAACTTTTTCATCTGTTGATCAAACCATGCAGTGTGACCATTCTTTGTAAAGCTACTGAACAGTACTGTACTGTGGTACTGTTTGTTTTACTATACAGTGTGGTTCTATCTTTTTCATCTGTGGATCAAACCATGCAGTGTGACCATTCTTTGGAAAGCTACTGAACAGTACTGTACTGTGCTACTGTTTTTTTTACTATACAGTGTGATTCTACCTTTTTCATCTGTGGATCAAACCATGCCGTGTGACTATTTTTTTTTTTGGAAACGTAATGCAGTGTCGTTTGTACTCTAGTATAGTATACTGTGTACTTCTACCTTTTTCATCTGTGGATCTAAGAATGTACTGTGACCTCGCTTTGAAAAGCAGAGGAACAGTACGGTACTGTAGTGCTGTTTGTTTTACTCCGTATACAGTGTGGTTCCAACTCTTTCATCTGTGGATCAAACCATGCAAAGCGATCATTTTACGGAAAGAAACTGGAGTGTGCTATACTTAAGTAAGCATAGCTTGTGTTACTATACAGCCAATGAATTAAATTTTGCAATTTGACAATTCTGTTAGTGTTATTTCCTCAGTAAGTTTCATTTGTTTTCTTTGTGTTCTTCACGCTCAACCAAAGACGATAGAGTGAGAAAAAGACAAACATTGTGCAACTCAAGTTTATCGCGCGTTTTTGGTACACTCACGTGACACACCTTTAAGTAAGCCTCAAGAGTTTTCTTTGAATTCTCCTTACTGATTCTCTGACTTAAGGATCCTAGAGCTGTGATTTGGCCGCAGTAACGAGAACATTAAATGCAAGCAAACTACGTTTTGGCTAAAGGACTAGTTTTGTATCCAATGCCAGCTGTTTTTAGGGCACTACAATTTTTCTGCGCCAGAATATATCTTGCTTAAATAGTTTCTGAAATCCTTCCGCGAATTCCATTGTCCCCCTTGAGGCTTTCAGAATTGCAATAGGGACTTTAAGATCTACAACACCGACGTACATGAAAACGTCATTTAAACTGCTAGTTTACGTTTTGCAAAGTTTTTCGCGGTTGATTCCACAAACTATCCGAACTAACCAGGGACTGAATTGGGGGAAACGGTGTTCAAACTCTTGCTCTTAAGATTTTCGTCTTCTATGACTATGAAGATGTTGCAAGTAATATTTTGAACGATACCGTTTGCAATTTGTTATAGTTGTGTGGTGGGCCAATTGATATGCGCACGACAGTCTTGCGAATGAAGTAAACATTGTAATGATCGGGTTCTTTGTTTCATGCGTGTGACACCGCTATACAGTTTAACGGGTGTTGTAGATTACTCATTGGCCGCGTCTTAGATAAACAGCCTTAACTGGCGTCATGGTTTGCTTAAGTTCCTCTTTCAATATTACAAACGTCTTCACGTTCAATAAAAATTTCTACCTTAGAAGCCACTAACTAGATTCTTGTCTGTGACAAGCAGAGAACGCCATGACTCCTGTCTTTGGTGGAGAGCACATTTTCACGTGAGCCCTGAAATAAATATGACAAAGCAAATTAGGGACGGATCATTAGAAAAGTGATGGGGGTGGGAAAAAAAAAAAAACAAAAAAAATTCATGCCAGGGAAAATGCCAAGAAAACAAATTCATGCAAAGAAGGTAAAAAAAATTCATGCAGAAGGAAGGTCCAATTGTGACATTTTCACACGTAGTAAAAAAAATTCGTGCAGAGGGGTTCACCTGAAAAAAAAATTCCTACACAAGCAGTGAGCGAAAAAAAAATTCGTGCAAGCTGAAAATTCCTCACCCCCCCCCCCCATCACTATTCTAATGGTCCGTCCCTTAAGTCAACAACGTTTTGTCTCACGGTTCTTAATAATATCGTTGTATTGTGAATAATAGGCATCCTTTGTTTATGGTGACACCACAAATTCGCATACAAAGTTTGACAAAGAGAAACTGTTTCCCTTGGGAATTAATTTTTTCGGTTAGAGTTCCACCTCTGGGATTTTCTTGCTCCAAATTTTAGCTGGGGGTATGTTTGAATTTAAGGTATCACAGAAACTAGGGCGTAGGGGCCTGCAATAAGTTTGGAAAAAATTAAAAAGGCCACAGGTGATCTAGTTAGGATGCGAAATTTTTCTTGAAAATTTACAACCAAAGGACTGAAAAACGAGCCAGTTTCATGAATGAGAAAATTCACGGAATGATTTCCGCAAAGGTCCCTACTTCATTATGCATGCTGTAGCCATACTGTTTCATTCAGCAATAACAAGAAATGTTTACATGTGCATTACCCTAAACAATTCATCTGCTGCATGCATAATGAAGTAGGGACCTGTGCGGAAATCTTGCCAAATTCACTCTATTAATTCTTTATCCTGAGATAAGTAATGTCACCGCCAGTTTTAGAATAAGCCCCACAGCAACGTACTTTGTTAAACTAGAGGAGAAAGCACACTTGGTTAAAACCATACTTGTGTATGCAGGGTCTACTGCAGCACAACAAAAGTTACCTAGCACCATAAAATAGAACAGTTTTTCATATAATTTTTTTGTTTTTTGTTTTTGTTCTCCTCTGGCTCATGATCATGTAAGTGCCCTCTGCTGTAGGGCTTGTCTTGAACTGTTATGAAAATTACATATAAAAAGGATCTCACTTTCTCTGTGCAAATCAAAAACGCATAACTAGAACCAATTATTTTGATCTCTACTCAAGTTATTCAATAGTAAACCAAGTCCTTTTGCAAATGCATTTATAGGTGTGAAAAAACGATGCTGTATATTTGAAAACAAATTAAGTGTTTTCAATCTTACCATTTAATTGAAATCCAATGCTTCCGTCCACTGCATGATGTTTGTCTTGAACACGTGTCCGCGGTAAAATATCAGTTATCTGGTGATGTGAAAAAAAATGGAGACTTAATATGACGCATGTATAAATGACTAGAGTTAGAAGTGTTCTTCAAACAAGAAATACTATTTAAAACAAACGAGGGAAAGATTTGGGAATGATTTCCGCACAGGTCCCTACTTTATTATGCTTGATGTAGGCATATTGTTTCATTCTGCAATAACAAAAAATGTTTACATGTGAACAATTCATCTGGTGCATGCATAATGAAGTAGGGACCGGTGAGGAAATCTTGCCAAGATTTGTTCCACGATTTGCCATCATTATTCCTTTTTTACTCTTTCATACTTCTTTTATGAATTTTTTTTTCGGCATGTCTTAGGGAATGGCTAAGCAAAACATTTTTTTATATTTACTATTTAGGTCTGTCGCTCAATACTGAGCATTTTAGACCGCTCTAAATATATTTTAGAAAATGGAGAGTTAATAAACGTTTGAAATTGCATTTTTAAAAGCAGCCAGTGATATAGGTAATGCCGTTCCCCTTGGGAGTTTATTCCAAATTATCTGGAATTTTTCCACATTGCGCGACCTATTTCGGCTCATCCTCGGTGCAAAAACCTGTCACGTTCACGATTGACGTAGGACAAAGAAAATAAAGGACAAACTGAATAAAAACATAATAGTGAAATATTAGAAGAAAGAAGCAAAACTCACCTCTGCCAAGAACGTATTCTTTGCCAAACAAACTTAAGTTCTAAACTGGTCTGGATTGGACTGTGGAAATAAGCATTATTTATTAGCAACTGAAAAAATATACCGGTTCAAAAGACTTAATCAAAGGTAAAGGTTTGTGAACGAAAACCCTCAGGGTAGGAAAATGGTTGAGCCCTTACCAAGTTCAACTGCCATGAAAAGTGAAAAAAGGTTTCTAATCACTATATGAAAAGCTCAGTTGACTTTTTCTGCAATTACACGATTTCAAACCCGTTCGATAAAGACGCTATGACGACCAGTTCACCACAAGTTAAACTGACAGCGATCGAAGACCAGTTCCATATCGTTTTCGCTTGTTTTAAAATATTCCACAAAGTGGACTCTAGAAACTGTTACGTTTCCACTTCCATCATAAGCATTTTTGAAAGGAAGAAGCCTAAATACAAAATTTCTGCTTACCGTGGGAGGAAACCAAGTAGAATATGTTGCCATATGCTGTCTTCATTCGTCCCCTATCGGATGACTTTTTTATCGTATCAGCATCAAAATTTTGAAGAGCTTTGCACAACGTGTCTTTGTCTTGAAAGTTTCCTTTCAAAACAAGGCAATTTACAGGCTTGCAGAAGGAAAATAAGCGTTAAAGAAACCTTCCGTCGACCTCGTGCTCCTGTGGATGGCAGTGAAAGTGAAAAGCAGCATGAATAATTAATTTCACAATATTTGCATGAAAAATCTCCCGCCTAACACGAGAATGCATTCGGATTGGCTTTTATCCCCACCCCCCCCCCACCCCCCGAAGGAAGACGCAGTAACGTCCTCTTTTGGGGGGAGGGGTAGAGGAAAGAAAATATTTCGTGATGAAAATAGAAAGAGAATAAGGTGCTCCTCTTAAGGATCACAGTGGATGCATAACAAAAAACCCTTGCAAGAATTAAATTCTACATATTGGAATGACCTGCCTACATAGAAAGCTCAGGTAACACCGACCTCTCTTTATTTTATGGAAAACACCAACCATTCTTTATTTTATGAAAACAAAAACTTTCGCGTGATTAGCTTTGTTACTTTTGGAACTAAAGATCGTCCGCTAGGTAGTTCTGAGAAGAACTGATTGTGACGTTGCCGGACAACCTGACGTACGTTGCCTGACAACCTGAGCGGAAGTCATCAACAGAGTCAAATGAGTAGAGTGTCGACTGGGACGGTATTTAGATATCCGAGTGTCCAACGTTGGGATTGGCGGTTTAAGCCGGTCGTAAATTGCATGATTACATGATAATACAGGGTCCAACCGTTCAATTGTGAGAAGGGCGCACTTGTTCGCTTGGAACAAAACAGCTTTCCGAAAACAAACCACTAAGTCAACCGTATCCGCAGCACCCCCTCGTTCTATCCACAACACTTCCTTAATCTATCCGCAGCAACCCCTCACCCTATCCGCAGCACCCCATCGCCCTATCCGCAGCACCCCATCGCCCTATCCGCAGCACCCCCTCACCCTATCCGCAGCACCCCATCGCCCTATCCACACCTCCTTAAATCTATCCGCAACATCCTCTCATCGTATCCACAGAACTCTCTCACCGTATCCGCACCCCCTGGCACCCTATCTACAGCAACCCCCTGCTTCACCCGTCGGCCACTTCCCTATATCATCGTGGAGTGCAAGAGAAAAGATGAAGATAAGAAATCCTAAAAGTTAGAAATTTAGTTTATTTAACATACATTATAGAAAAGATAAAAATGAAGATCAATTAAGATCAATTTGACTATCTTTCTGTCAAAAAAAATAACCACTGGTTTACATACCAAGGCTTATGGGTTGCCACCCTTAAACCGCAGAACAGGTTAATCCCAACCTAAAAGCGATCTCAATTTGTTGGGTTTCTTTAAAAATAGCTTTTCCTGTGTTATTCAGTTTGAATCCCAAGGTACTACTGAATATATGTGCCAAACTGGTGTTCTTGTTCATAACTTTTTCACTTGTTTGGTTGTGCTGATAATGCAGCTGTAGAGTACTAAAGAACAACCATCAATAACAGTACGAGATAACCTCGTATTTGGTCAAACAGATCACGTGACGTACCATTTGAATCAATGACGTCACAGTATCGATATCGATTTCGGAGAATAACGTCACTGATCGTACTAGGTATATCTATATGAAATTGAAATTTAACAAATCGAATGTGGTTTAGCGTTGTCTGTACTCTTATCGACAACGATTACGCGTCATCACAGTGGTCAAACTGTTGTGGACTCACGAGGCGCAGCCGAGTGAATCCACGACAAATTTTGACCACTGTGATGACGCGTATTGTTGTCGTTAAGAGTGCAGATAACGCTAAACCACATTCGATTTGTTTTTTACCACATTATCAACGTGAAAGAAAATGTTTATTTTTTTTCAGAGCGTGACCAAGATCGTGACACAAAGAAAGAGTAAGCGATGTCTATAACTTTCTTACAATCTGATTGGTTTATTCCCCAAAATGATGAGCGTTTCTGATTGGCTATTGCTTTGCGTTACAAATTGATGCGAGCAGCGTTGTCTAGACTCTTATCGACAACGGCAAACTAGCCAATCAGATTGCTAGATTAGGGGCAATTGTGGTAAAAAGCAGTATTTGTCCATCCTTAACTCATGGTATATGAGCAGGGAACCAATATATCTGAGCGCGCGCTTGCTCATATCCAGGGGTTGTAGATATGTAACAATATTCAATATGCCTCGTGAAAAGCTAGCACAATTAGAAATTTCTAATGAAGTTCACTGATCTCAGTTGAAGACGGTTTCGATAGTTGAACTATTTTTTTCCGTGATGGATTGCTCTGGTATGCAGGCTGAAGACCAATCTTCCTCCACTAGCAGTGGCAGAGAAACCAGCTGTGCATCGTATGCTTTGCACTCAGACAGACCAAAAAATCTGCTTTTCACCGGATTCATTCACGTGAAATTAGACGTTTATAAAAACCATAATCTTATCCAACTTAAGTTGTGTAAGCTTATGATTTAAACTATTCGACGGCTAGAGCTGAAACAATTAAGGATTCCCTTAAATTTCTTGTTTCATTTTCTGTACTTTTCTTTTAGTCTTGAAATAATAAAACCCTTTCACCATATTGTTTAGACATATGATACGAAGCTCGCGTTCATTATTTGGTAATAAGGGTGTACCCGATGGAGTTTTGAGAACCGTAATTGTAGTCCCTCGCTGTTTTGAGTTAAAAAATGACTCATCATTTTTCCAACTGTTGTCGATAACAAAATTTGCTAAAGAAGTTCGGTTGGTTTCGATCATAAATAACGCACTTTCGCAACGTTTTTAAGGTCTTTTTTTCTCCCTACCCCAGAGGAGATGGTGGAGTGGCTTAACAACGTTTGCCGAGTATACCGAATATTTTTGTCTTATTTTTTCCTTTTTTTTCCACCCACGACCCACAACAAACGTCAACGACAGTTAGGTTAGCTCCATCTAGCAGTATTCTCATTTTTTTTTTTTCAGGCTTTAATTTCACAGCTGCTTAAGTTGTGCGCATAACTGTGATGATCAATTAATGTCATTACATATTAATCCGCAGTTCAAATATATGGTCTTTCATATATTCATTTGCATCAGTATTCTCACAGTTTGTATAAAACACCTGTCAACGCTGTGGTAAAAACTGAACTTTGAGACGTCAGAGTTACGCAAGGATTTCGGTTGGTCGCTTAGCGGAGATTCAAAAGAAAAGAATTTGACAATTTTCAGATTTCGAAAGTGGTCGCGGTCGATTAAAAGAAATTTTAGAAATGGTCGCTTATGGGAGAGTTTTTGAAACAGTGCTTGACTGAGAAGGAGAACGATTCTTTGCAAGGTGGTCACTTCAGGGAAGTTGTCGCTTGGAATATTGCGGTCCTTAGGAGAGAGTTGAATGTATAAACGTGTCTGATAGTTCTTTTGTTTTCTACAATTAAAAAAAGTAATGCGATTCTGAAAAAGGATTCTGAGGCGTATAGGATATTATGTGTATATGTTGTAGTTCAATTTTTTCCTTGGTTCAAATTTTATTTTCCTTTGTTTTCTGGTATGGTAATGTATGATAACCAGTTTGAAACAAAGGAAAATAAAATTAAAACCAAGGATAAAATTGAACTACAACATATATTTTGATCACTCGGGTGAATGAAATGGTTTGGTGAACGCACTCAACTACCTCTCCACCACTTTTCGAAAAAGGAACTGTAGATGATCCAAGAAGAAATTGTCATTAGCGAGTCTCATATACCACCTTTCATGTTAGTCTGGAGAATTTGATGTTAAATCGATTCGAAATCTTAGCGTTGATAATTTTCTCAATTCTCACTATCTACTTGACAATTCATTGATATGGTTAAGAGAAGTTGTTGCATATTGGTCACCATTCGGAGCAAAGAGCTTAGCTGACTAATTGACGCATATCGCAATACAATTTGAACACGCACGAGTTTAAGAGCATTTTCTTTACAAACGAACACGGGTTTACGCGAGGCAGTGTACACGTCCTCATTAAAATTTATTTTCCGACTCTACCTACTTATGTCTCCAATTACACGTTAAGGCGTGGTGCCATTACACTACACATGGGTTGCTTCAGGCCAGACGAACCAATGCCCACATTACTGCGGAATGCAAGAACGCATCACAAGGGACGCATTATACCGGCTCAATCTTTGGTCAGCGGCAGAGTTGAGTAGCCTGACATGACAGCGGTGCTCCGTTAAAGGGAATCAGTTTATCATAACGACTGAAATCGATCGACCTCAAACAGCGACTACATGTAACAGTAGCATCGCTAAATCCATTCATGCCCCTCAACACAGGGCAAAATTCATTCCAACGTGTCCCCCCTGTTATAGGACGCTAGGAGTCTTTCTCCTCTTCCTCTGTTTCTAGTGATATTACTTCAATATCTTGTACAGTATTGTCTTGTTCGAAAGCTTCACAGTACTGGGCTTCTGCCCTCATACCCTCCCCACCCACAATCCCGCCTCCACCTCCCTGACTTCTGATGTCTTCCTGAAGCATTAGCCTTGAGAATTCCGAGAGCTCCGTTTCCGGGGGAATGACGCGTGGTCTTTTTCTAAACAATGCTGGTCCCAGAGTTGAGAGAATCAGATCCTGGACAAACCGGCTTCGATCAGCACGCTCCATTTCCAGGCTTTCCTGTTCTGACTCGGACAGGCACGGTTCAGTGGCCCTGAGAATGAGAGGAAACCATCCAGTCATGCGATAATACAACAATATGAAGTTGATCAAGGAACTAATGAAAAATCTATCGATTTATTCATTGTTGACTATTTACCTATCTGGAAAACAACTCTCGCTTTCTCTTGTCTGTACTTTTACATACCTGCTACTAACCGAGTTCGAGGTCCGTACTGTAAGTTACGGATCCTCGTTTTTTCCCGCTCGGATTTATGGCCCAAGCGGAAAAGACGAGGATCCGTAACTTACAGTACGGACCGAGAAAACGAGGTTTGCAAGATAATTCTTATATCTCAAAAGAAACTTTTGAATTTAGCGGGCCGTACAGTGAATTACGGCCCGCTACATTGACCAATCACAGCGCGCGTACTAACTGAGAGATAATATAAGAGTTAATAGTAATTAATTAGTGACTATGAGTGACGAGCACGCTCGACCAGATAGTGGTGATCATGGTAAAGATCCTTTAAACAAACCTAGCTAAGAGGAATGAAGATGCAGCAGAACTGCTGTTGTCTTGTGAGCTTGTTGCAGTGGTTGTTGAAGCGTTGCTGGCCGCAGCCGCTGCCGCTGCTGCTGCCATTTGCCGACGTGCTGGTAGTCTTTCAAGCCGTTCTCTCGTCTGCTGCACTTGTTGTCGCTCCAACTGTAGCTGTTGTTGTAACAGTTGTAATTGTGACTGCATGGGAGGCTGGGATTGCTGTGCGACACGCCGAACGCCGGACAACTGAGATAAAAGTTCGGCTATAGGGTCCATGCTCTCGTGTCTAGAGGTGGACGAGGACGAAGAGGACGAAGTAACACCACTACCTCCCCCAGACCCCCCAAAGTGCATATTGCCTACTCTTGGTCGAGGTGGTCTGGGACGACCACCGCCCACAGCAGGGTGAAATATACGCCTAACGTGTCTAGCAGCAGCAGGTTCTTCGTAGTGTGAAAATTAAGGCAAAAACTTAGTGAAAAATTAACATCCATAAAGAAGTTACAATGTAAGAGCACAGACAATCCACACAGTCAAAAGTGCTGATGAAAGAAAGACCACCAACTGGTACCAAGAAAAAAGTCTTTTTCTTTCCATACCTCATTTGTCCAAAGTGAAATACCAATACAAAAACTAACTACAGGGCAGTGATTTAATATTGAATGACCGAGCCCACAGAAAACATAACTCATAAGAACCATTTTCAATTTTTACAAGCAGGGCTGTCAAAAAAAAGCCACTGACTGGCGATATTGCTGGCTCATTTAATGTTTGCACTGGCTTCAGTTTGTGGGGTTTGTTGATGTTCACCCCCCCCCAAAGAAACAAATCAACAACACAGCCCCCCCTCCTATCTACTGTCTAACACTCTACTTGTTATGCAAAATACTCTTGACATCCCTGCATATGATAGTTTTCATTTCAGATCTTCTATCAGAGGCTACTTATATTGATAAGCCAGACTGCAGAAAGGATATGATTTCCCGAGGTGCTCTGTGCTCTAGAGTTAGATGGGCTGCAAAGTCATCTGTAACATGATTAGGATCACCTCCTGGTAAAGCCGCACACACTGGGCACACCTGAGTACAAAATATACAAATCCATAACAGGGTTTTCAATAAGAATTGTAGTAGCGGGAGAATTGTGTAAAGTAACAGGAGAAGATTTGAAAGCGCTCCATGTCTGAATTTAAAACTAGCTCAGGCCATCTACATTTGACCGGAGAATTCTCCTGATCTCTGATGCCTAATGAACACCCTGTCATAATAAGCTGGTGAACACTTGAATATTACGATACACAATCTCCTTAGTGGACCCTACTGCCTTTAAAAAGTAACGGAAAGGAGATTGTGCTTGGGCAGAGATTTCATGTATATGTTGTGGTTCAATTTTATCTTTGATTCAAATTTTGTTTTCTTTTGTTTTGGTTACGGTTATTTGATGATAATGAGTTTGAAAAAATGAAAACAAAATTTGAACCAAGGATAAAATTGAACTACAACATATATACCCACTATAAGTCCCACTGTACGTAATTGTTTCCCTTTGCAGGCAGAGATCTCATGATTGTATATACCCACCACGAGTACCCTGTATGTAATTGAATGGTATATTCTATTATTGATGTAACTGAATGGAGCATTGAATAATTTAACGTGTGTTACGTGGTTGGGGACTTGTGGTGGGTAAATACACGAGACCTATCCTTCAAAATAACTTGTTACTGACACAATCATTCATTGTTACCAATACTCTCAAAACCAGTATCTATTACAAGGATTAGTCACATGCTGAAAAACAACTGTTTCAGGAAAAGCTATCAAACAAACAAGGTTTTAGGGTGTATTGGACAAAGCCACAAGGTTTATACTGTGATTAACAATGTTTAATAACTCCAGAGTGTGTGGTGTGTGCCATTCATACAGTGGAGATCAGTGACAATGACAAATACACGTGCATGTGATCAGTATAGAGAATTAATTTTTTATGATACTGTACAGCATTTACAGATTGCTTTCCTATTCAAAGCAAGTTTG